>LNAC01000118.1:2412040-2437104 GCA_002007465.1 Ailurus styani
ATCACCCAGTGCTCATTCCGCCACGTGCCTCCCTTAGTGCCCCTCCCCCCCTTCTCCCCTCCCCCTCCCCCTCCCCTCCAGCAGCCCTCAGTTTGTGTTTTCTCTGCTGGCCACTTCCACAGGGCTCTTCCAGCATCTTCTCTGACGTTCCGGAAGCTTCCAAATCTGAACCTGCAGGATGTTCTCCGAGGTTGGGGGATGGTGCCTCCTCTGTCCGTTACCCCCAGCTAGCTGGCTAGAACATCCAAGCAGGCATCAGAGGGAGAGCATCTCTGTGTAGAGTTGCCCTTGTCTCTGCTGGGACAGATGAGCATTTACATTTCAAACAGAACGCACAGTATTAGTACTTGAGTTTCCAAAATACAACTTAGCGGTGGATTTGCCCTTGAAAATAAAGGCGCCATCACTTTGCGAAAGGAGAGCAGGGCTCCTTTAAGTATTTCCTTCTCAGATGGTTTGAGGTCATTAACAGAGGGAGAAATTAAAGGCTGAAGTACTCCAGGGGTGCCCAGATGACTCAGTTACAAGAGCATCTGACTCTGGACCTTGGGGTCGCGAATTCAAGCCCCACACTGGGTGTAGACATTGCTTTGATTGATTGATTAATTTTAAAGCTGAAGTACTCCAAATTGCTGTTGATTACATTTATCAGGAATGATGATGAAACAGAAAGCCAGTCATGGTAAGAAGGAGTATATCTCTGTCTGGGTTTTTTTTCTTCAGTTTTGGTTTACTAGGCAAAAATCTAAACTAAGGGATTTTCTGGCTTAAAGTCAAATGCCTGATGATGCAACCAGACCTTCGCGTTTTTACTTTCCCCTTGGCCTGTCTTCACAGACGCTGACCGGTTGCCTTGGTTGAGGACACACCAAGGGATGGACAGCATGGAGCTCTCAGAAGGACAGACCCTATTGCACTGGGGACCTCTCCTTTCTTCTGGGTGCGGCTTGCACTCAGGATGCTCCTCAATTCTTCCTGCAAGGGTCACCCCCAAGCTTTTCACTAGAGGACAAGGAATCCTCACCCAAAACCTTGCCAGGCCTTTTCCAAGTCAGGGCCATTAGAAACCTGTGTAGGCTGGCCATCGTAGGTCACAGAGCTCCTGCATACAGCAAGACATGATCTGTTTTCATTATATCCCTGCTTGGTACTCGAGTCTTCTAATTAAAATGGATCATGTCAGAGGTTGACAATGCCATACACCATAACATTTGGTGGTGACGCAGTCATGAATAAGACAGCCATGGCCTCATGCTCAGAACATGTAAGAAAGCACAAACACGTGTCCAGACTGCAACACTGCACTACAAGAGAACGATGTTAAAAAACAATGGGGCCCAGAGGGGCGAGTCTGGCCTGTTCAGGAGACTGGCATCTCTCTCCAGAAGGACAAGCTGATGGGTAAAGAAGAAGGAGCAATTTAGGTTGGCGGCCAATACGTGCATTCACTCACTTGGTCATTGTCTGCTCAAAGGCACTCATTAAGAACTTACCAGGAGCCAGGCATTGTGCTAAGCACTCAGACTGTGGAGACAGGAGAGATATACTCTGTGTCCTCACAGGCATTTCAACCAGTATATCTACTGCTGAGCTATTGGTTCTCTCAGATCAATGGAAATGCTCCAGTTAGAAGGGGACCAAGCCGGCCCGTCTGAGATAGTTCACCAGCACGAATACTAAGAGTTGCAGACTGAAGCCCATTGGGTAAAATAGGAATCCGTTGTCCCACAGCTTCTAGGCAGAGGGAAGAGCAAGGCAAGACCCCGAGAATAGAATGAGTTTGGCATCACGGGGGAACATGTTCACAGCTGATGGAAAAAAGAAGTGTTAATATCTTTCATATAAGTCTTCACCTAAGTATATAGAAAGAAAAAATCTCAAAGAAAATATGAATATAAATACGTAGCTCACCAGAGGAGAAGGCACGATTGGAAGATAAAACATAAAAAAGGTATTCATTCAAATGAATTATCAGAGATAATCAAATAATAGAGTTTTCTTTTACCACAACATTAGCGATTTTGGTTATATTTTAATTAAATACTTATTTTTATTTCATAAAAGTTTTTTTTAATATTATGGCGAACTTCTAGATACCTTTAAGTAGAGTGTGCTACATTCAGAGAGAGAGAGACAGAGAAAAAGAGATGGGTGGTGGGGGAGGAAATGAGGGAAGGTGAGAAGGAATTTATAAATATTATATTATCACTGGCAATTGTTTTAACAAATTGAATGCCAGACTGTCAAAAGGTTGAAAAATTTACCTTCTAATACTTCTTGTGAAATATACATTGTTAAAATATTTTTTGGTTAATTTGAGACATTTTTCAATATTTTTAAGTTTGGAGATTTGGAAACCATGAGAATGCATTATTTGCTCATATAGATTACTAAAAATACTTTATATATTGAAAAAAATAAAAACAAACTGTCACAGACAAAACAAATATTTTAATACAGTTATACTTTCTTTCCACAGCTGCACTTCTAGGATTGTATCTTAAAACAATATTCACATAATGTGAATGCACAAAGATTTCATCCCTCCGATGTGCTAATAGCAAGAGTCTGGAAATAACCTGTGTGTTCACCAGTAATCGGCTATTAAAATACACTGTGTAAAAAAATTACAGTAAGAGACCACTTCATACCCATCAGGATGGCTATAATTTTATTTATTTTTTAAAAGATACTATTTATTTGAGAGAGAGAACAGAGGGAGAAGGAGAAGCAGACTTCCTGCTGAGCAGGGCTGATCCCAGGACCCCAGGATCATGCCCTGAGCCGAAAGCAGACACTTAACCATCTGAGCCACCCAGGCACCCCACGGATGGCTATAATTTTTTAAAAAGAAATGAAAAATAGTAAGTGTTACCAAGGATGGGAGAACATAGAACGCTTATACATTACTGTTGGAAAGGTAGAATGGTACAGCCCCTGTGAAAACACGGTTGGGCCATTCCTCCGATGGTCAAACAGAGTCAGCCTATGACCCACCATTCCACCATGACGTATAGACCCCAAAGACCTGAAAACAGGTATTCAAACAAATCCTTGTACCTGAATGGTCGTAGCAGCACTATTCACAAGAGCCAAAAGGTGGAAATAATCCAAATGTGCCTCAAGAGAAGCAGAGATAAACACCAAGGGGTTAATCCACACTGTCAGAGGTTGGACTGTGCCCACCCCCCACCAATTCCTGGGTTGAAGTCCTAAAACCAGGACCTTAGAAGGTGACCTTCTTTGGAAACAGGTCCATTGCAGATATAATTAGTTAAGATGAGGTCGTAGGAGAGTAGGCTGGGCCCCTCAACCAACAGAACCAGTGTCCTTATAAAAAAGGGACATTTGGAGACAGAAACACACACAGGAAGACCCCACATAAAGACTGTTGTCCTGCTTCCACATGAGGAACACCAGAGATTTCCAGAGAACCACCAGCCAGGGGTGTGGAGCAGAGTCCAAGGGAGCCAACCCTCCTGACACCCTGAGTTTGGACTCTGGCCTCCAGAACGACGTCACAATGTCCTCTTGTTTAACCCACCAGTTTGCGGTAGGTCGTTATGGTGGCTCTGGGAAATGGGTCCATATATAATGGAATATTACTCAGCCCTAAAGAAGAGTGAAGGACTCCTACCAGCTCCAGGGCGGACGAGCCTCAATAATGTCACGCTGGGAAGGAACCAGACATGGAAGCTCAGGCACAGCATGGCTCCATTCGTACGATGGACAGAAGCAGGAAATTCATAGAGAGAAAAACTGTGGCTGCCAGCCATGGGCTTTGTGGAGGAGAGAACGGGGAGTAACTACGTCATGGGTTTGAGGATTCCTGTTGGGAAGAAGAAAACGCTTTGGAACTAGGGAGAGTAGGGACTTGTACAATGAATGAATGTACTAAATGCCCCTGAATCATTAGCTTTAAATGGCTCATTTTACATTATGTGACTTTCACCTAAAGCACACACCCATACACTTCCGCTGGTAGGTTCCTGATTTCAAAAAAGACTGGTCATTTGGAAAAAGACTGAAAAAATCGGAGGGTACCCAATGTACCAATACGTGGAAATGCACAGGCTGTGTTTAAGGGCAAGATGAAGCCAACTGGATGCACGATCCCATTGATGAGAACCCTGAACAGCCTATACATGGATGTATGGACATACACACACCCGCTTACACACCTTCGTTTGTACGCAAACCAGCTTGCACAAACTGGTCACCTCTGGAAATGGCAGTTGGGATCTCAGGGGAAATGAGAAAGGAAACCTGTCTATTCCACTCTGTTGATGTCTGCAACGTTTTGTTTCACTTTGTTTTTCCTTAGAGAGAGTGAGAGCTCGAGTGGGGGCAGGAGCAGAGGGACAGAATCCCAAGCAGACCCCATGCCGAGCGAGGAGCCCCACTCAGGGCTCGATCTCATGGCTCTGAGCTCATGACCTGAGTGGAAATCAGGAGTCAGACGCTCAACTGACTGAGCCACTCAGGTACCACTGTGATGTTGTTAAATCACAGTTTATTTATTCTTTTTTAGTCTTTAATTTTAATCGTTAAAAAGTTGAAGTCCAAAATCTAAACAGTCACGTGGGAAATCATAAACATAGCCAACATGTTATGTATGTGACATAAATAGATTTTTATGTAAATGCTATCTATCATGCTAAGTCTGATTCTCTTGGCCCTCACCCCTTGGGCTCTCCATAGCAAATATAAAGCCTGCATGGAAGATGGTTCCTCCTCCAGACTTCTCCCATGTTCTGGGAACAAGTGTTTGGGACCGTCTCACTCTTGATCTGGACGTGGGTACTTGACCACAGTATCCATGCCTTAAAAACTTGCCTTTGCAGGTTTAGCACAGTGCCCAATGCATGTCACATGTTGAAGAGTCCACATGGGATAAATTACTGAACATGGAAATGAGTGAATCACATTTTTAAGAAGTCAACAGTACCTTATTAGGGTTTGCCAAGTGTGGCGCTCCTGTGTAATACTTTAAAGATACCTTCTAGCATTTTCTAAATTTCTACCAAACTGAATAAATTTGAACATTCCAAATACTATTTTAAGATCCACAACTGTCATCTCAAGCAAAACGCAAACCTGTAGGACTTCATAGCAAAACTTGGTCATTTCTACAGAAGAGGCTCTCAAATTTAAAATCAGAAGAGTCTTGAGTTAACATCCCATGTTGTTCAAAAGATGCATTTTATCCTTGGTTTGGTAATCAAATGACCAGGATACCCATAAACCTGTAAGAATTAGAAGTGAGTATTTATCCCCTGTCACCGCGGAGCCAAGCCATCATGTTCATAACAAAACAGGACCTTCAGTTTGCCAAAACTTCCCAGCTCTTTCTAAACTTCTGGTCTGCTGTAATTACAGTCTGTTTAAATTATAACAAATTACTGCTTATTGATCCCTCCCTGTGTGGTGGACCTACCATGAGGTGGAAAGCATTGATGAGGGGATAATGTATGGGTTGCTCACGGTCTTCTCGGCTAAGCCAAGATGAAGTCAGCAGACGTGGGGAGCTCGGTGCACGGACAACGAGTGATGTCATCCAGAGAAGCTTCGAGGCTGCTGTGTGCTGGAGCGAGCACTGGGCTTGCTGGCCTGGCTCCGCTGCTGGTGATGCTCAGGGCCCCCTCGGCCTCCACTCCCTGTCCACGTTCATCCCCTGGCCGGTGCCCAGACTTGAAGGGGTGCCTGCCCACACTCTTGGGGCTCGTGTGCAATGAAAGCCCAAGAGAGAGGCTGCCTGGTGAGTCTGCACGGTCCCCACCATCCGGCTCCCAGGGCAGGTGGGAGAAACAGGCCTCTACAACCACATGGTCACAAGTAAAGGTGTCAAGATGCCATTGTATGGACAGCGAGGCCCCGAGAGGTTCCCCTGAGCACAGCCACCAGGATGGAGTGCGCAGAGCTGCGGGACGCGTGCCGTGAACAGTGACGACACCAGCGAGCAAGGCCAGAGTGCGAACTGTAAGACAGGCCTGGCTCGCAGCCCGTGACATGTCACTGCGTCTCCCCAGCAGGCTGATGACGGGGTGTCCTTCAACGCTCCCAGCCATTTGATCGGTGTGGGACGGGACCCACACAGGAAGGAAGTCACCCAGCCAGGGGCACACGGCTCCTCAGGGAAGAACTCTGACGTCAGAAGACTCAGGCCCAGCCCCGCAGGGGAGGGGAAGGGAGGTACTTCTGTCTTCACGGTCGTTCCGGGAAGGTCTCCAGCTCTCAGCAGTGGGATCATCCTGCCACAGCCTTCCGGATCCTTCAGTGTACGGCGATCTTGGGGCTCACCACCCCCTGGCATGAGGAGTCCTCAACCCAAAGAGAACACATGCAAATCTTCCCTCGCCCTTTCTTGGCACTGCCCTGTTCACAACTGTGTCACACAGCCCACAGTCGGGCAGGACAGAGGGCGTGCACACCCAGGGGGATGTCCGTGCTTTCTAGTCCATACGCTGAGTTAGGTGTAAGGTCAGTGGGGTTTCCAGGGAGGAGGCCCCTTATCCAACAGCGTGTCCCAAACCCCTCATGGAGGCCATCTGGGTTGTCCCTCGTGATGGTCCCACTTTCACATGGGACTTACCGTGGCTCTCGCTGGGGCAGGGCTGGGGGCCGCCTGGGGGCTGCTGGCCCCTTCTCTCCTAGCTGTGTGCGAGACAGAAAAGCTGCTCTGGCTCTAGTGCCATCTGTAGGAGGCCCCTGCCCGGGCTGGCAGGTGGTGACTAGCATTGGCTGGCTGCCTTGCTCAGCCCCGAGTGAGAGGATTGTGCATACGAACCACTTGTAAGTAAGAATCTCATCATGGTCCCCTTACGTTGTGGGGGTCAAGGAATTACAATCCCATCACCTCCGCACCTTGTTTTACCTTTTGTCTGGAATGATTTTATAGTGATCATAATCTACTGTGATCTATTTATAAAACAGGAGAAATAAATTATAACGTGAAGAATACGTAGAAAATGCCTTTTATGTATCCTTCTAAGAAAGGTTCTATCATCCAATAAAGGCATTAACACCATCGCCTTACATTACTGCTCACAAGGATAAGCTCACAGGGGCAGAAAAGCCGTCTAGCAGATGCCCAATAACAGAAGTCTCCAGCAGGAGAATAAACGTAAATGTCTTCATCACTATTTCAGGGGCAGGGGCAGTGCTGAGAGGCTGGGGCTGCTCTCCGCAAAGTCAAATATTGGGCGAGGTTGTGGTGGCTCTTTATCGACCGCCTTTTCCCCCAGTCTCTCACTCTCCGGAATCACCTTCACGGCGTCTTTAGAAAATCAATCCCTGCGTGGCTGAGAACAGCGTTGGGGGTGCCATGTGGAGCTGCCTCTCACGTTGTACCTGATTTTATTTTATTATTTTATTATTTTTTAAATTATTATTATTATTATTTGCCCCAGGGATTCAGGTCTGTGAATCATCAGGCTTACACCTTTCACAGCACTCACCGTAGCACAAACCCTCCCCAGTGTCCATAACCATCCGCCCTATCCCTGCCCTCCCACCCCCAGTGACCCTCAGTTTGTTTCGTGAGATTAGGAGTCTCTTATGGTTTGTCTCCTTCCCGATCCCATCTCGTTTCATTATCCTTCCCTCCACCCCCAACAATGTACCTGAGTTTTAAGGATACGGCTGGGAACTACTCATCCAAGCGGCAGGTGCAGGGGCGGGAGACGGTGCTGTGAGCCGCAGCGGAAGCTCGGGTTGTCCTTGGGCAAGTGAGGCCAAGGTCTGGGTGCTGCCCCAGCGGTCCCCCTAAAGAGCATCATGACCTGAGACACACAAGACATCACGCGACAGACATCATCGCTCTGACCCGGAATCCGCATTTGCCGCCCATCCTCCTCTGCAGGAATACGGAGGAATGAACAAGACAGCGTTCACGGAACAGCCCTTCTTGGCTCAGGGCTACGCTACTTAAGACCGCAGAGCTGGACCCTGCTGCCAGACACTCCTCAGGCCCCATTCGCGCTGTGCTCGCCCCATGTTGTGACCCCACAGGATGCACGTTGTGCTGATCTCCAGGGACACAAGGGAGAACTCACCTGTTTGTATCCACCCCGATGAGAAGACATTTGCACGAGATCGGTGAGTTCTGCTGGACAGAATCGCCAGCATGCACCAAAGAAGCCTTCTTTGGAGGGTGCTTTCCACAGCGTGAGTCTGTGTTCTGAGAAGCGCGGGTCTGCTCCGGTCTCCCCTCTACTGTGCTTGTCCCCTACTGTGCCTCCAAGTGAAGGACATTAAATAAAGGCGGAGAGGGCATCACCCCATTTAATCTGGTCGGTGCAGGCAGGCAGTCTGGACAAAAACAACATACCCCCAACTTCAAAGAGTCCCCTATTCCCAGGGGCACCTGGGCGGTGCAGTGGGGGTGAGCAGTCCACTCTCGGTTTTATCTCCGGTTGCAATCCCCAGGGCCTGAGAGCGAACCCCGCATCAGGCTCTGCTTCAGAGTCTCTCTTCCTCTCCCCCGGCCCCTCCCGCTCATTCTCTCTCTCCTTCTCTAAGATAAATAAATAAATCTTTAAAAAAAAAAAAAAGAGTCTCCTGTCCCCTCTCCTATAGTTCCACCAGGACAAGTCTCTATTTTCTAGAAAATAGGGAGCTGCCAGTGGGAAAGATTGTTGACTTTTGGTTTATTGATTTATTAACTACTGGGCTATCCAGATGTTTGGGGGCAGGGAGAAAAATAAATGTCTGTTGAAATGACCACAAAGCCCTGTCAGGAGGAAAGGAAAAGTGGTGAAGTAGACCTGAAGCACCGGAGCACAGAGGGTCCAGGTGTCCTCACTGCACAGAAGGGTCCAGAAGCAAGCCGGGTCCTGGTGTGTGGTTGTGGGGCCACCTGCTGCGCGACTCCATTCTCTGTGCTCCTGATGCTCTCACATCTTGGGGGGAAAGCAAATCAGAAGCTCTGGGAAGACGCATATGAACTCCAAGCCCCAAGTTTTCCAACCGGAGCTCATGCTCATACCTCCACCCATAGAAATTCTAATTTACAAGTCACCAGATCCCGCTGAGACAAACCATTCAAGTCCCTGGGCACCGTGAGTCTGCAATGACCCCTCTGGTCTTACGCCCTATCTAGTGGTGATGATGCCTGACTACCAAGGATTTTCTAGAGGTCAGCTGCCATGTCTATTGCACACTGTCTCGTGCACACCTAATGGAGACCTGGACCCAAAGACGCATGGCTCACAGGGGCCATGATGTGGGGTTTGAATTGGACTCATGTGATTCTAAAAACCAAATGAACTCTTCTAGATTGCCCTTAGACTGATGGGAAGGAGGGCTCAGTTTGCTTCCTCTGAGGTCAGGAACTGCAAGATTCCTCTTCTGGTAGCTTTTGTTCTCTGTCCAAGTTTCTGCCTTGACTTTGTTTGCACCTTACAAGTCTGACTTGAATCCACCCCTTCCTCTTCTAATTAGGTCTCAAGACTCCCCAACACTCTCCAAGGTTATATTTCCACTAAATTACTGAGGGTAGGTCTCCTTATGAGTGTGGTGTTCTGTGTGTATTAATATTAATATTTTCCTTGAGAAGAACTTCATAATTAACTCTAATTAGAAAGAAACACATACTCATTGTAAAAACATTTTGGAAAATGTACACAAAGTATAAAGAAAATAAAATTCACACACACCGAAATATGTACACTCTCATATTTGCATACACATACAGAATAACCACACTCCCACACACACACACACACACACACACACAGACACACACATGTGCACTATCACACTCACATACATACTCAACATGGTGACACAGACATACACATTCATACACACACACGCACACACTCACTCAGGCAGAGTTATAAATGGGATCATGCCATAATCTTGTTGGGATGTCAGTCTTTAGCCCATTCTTATATAATGAAATAAAATATATCCATGTCAGAAATATGTGTGTGTGTGTATTTACTATTTTATTTTAAATTTTATCTCTCTTTATGGATATACCATTGCTGATTTGTTGAATGTGCCACTTTTCGACAAGAGGTTTTTATTTAATACTGATGTTTATAAGCAAAATTTTAATGTGCATCCTTGTAACGTGAACTTAAGTTTTCTTTTCCTTCTTTTCACTCATTGAATTCATTCAATTCTAATGAGAATGTTTAGACCGATGGGAAACCACATTTTAAAACTTAAAACATATACATATAATAAAGCATATATATAAATAAAATAAAGCATACAGATAAAAATGTACATATAGTAAATGCAACCAAGTTATACTCTCCTGAGCATTGGATAAGATCCCCTCTTTTATCACAAGTTCATCAAGAATGGGTAACACCACAGCCAATGCCAAGATGAGATTAGGAAAAATGGGATTTCATTCATGTTGAAACTTTATGTACTTAACAGTTACTCAGGTGAGAATTTTTCTTTTTTTTTAATTTTTTTTTTTAAGATTTTATTTATTTATTTGTCAGAAAGACAGAGAGCACAAGCAGGGGGAATGGCAGGCAGATGGAGAAGCAGGCTCTCCACTGAGCAAGGAGCCCAATGCAGGACTCGATCCCAGGACCCTGGGATCAAGACCTGAGCTGAAGGCAGAGGCTTAACCCACTGAGCCCCCCAGGCACCCTGAGGTGAGAATTTTTCTCTTTGCCCTTTGGCCATCCAAATTTCAACCTCTCCAAAAAGACCATTTCCCAATGTCTTCTATGTTTTTGTCTCTTTTTTTTTTACGGCGAAAAATGTCTTCATAAGTCTTAAAAACACTCCTAATAAGACTATTATCCCACAAGTAAGTGAAACCATATGATAATTGACATTCTCTGCTTGACTTACTTGTGGAACATAAGGAATAACATGGAGGACTCTAGGGGAAAGGAAGGAAAAGTGAATTGGGGTACATCGGAGGGGGAGATGAAAGATGAGAGACTGTGGACTCTGAGAAACAAGCTGAGGGTTATGGAAGGAGGGAGAGGGGGAGGGGTGAGCCTGGTGGTGGGTATGAAGGAGGGCACGGATTACATGGAGCACTGGGTGTGGTGCATAAAGGATGAATCTTGGATCACTGAAAAAATAAAATAATAAAATAAAATAAAATAAAATAAAATAAAATAAAAAAGAGAACTATTATCCCTATTCCTCAGACACAGTGAAACACTGCAAATTGTTTTGTGTCTTTTCTGATTTGTTTATGATGAGGCTTTTGGTTCCGGTCCAGCTGGAGTAACACACACTGGGTTTACTCTCCAGCCTCAGGGAAGAGGGGCTGTCACAATGTATTGAAAACGGCTTTCAAACAGTAGCCCTGAGGCCAACCAGGGTGGGGATAACTACAAGACAGAAGGTAAATGGGGTGAGCTCTGTGATTACTCAGCTTCTGCCCAGAGAAGGCACCGAGGTGGCCGGTGAGCTCAAGGAAGCCGGACCACTGGAGTTTGCGGGCAGAGCACCACAGAGGAATGGACGCAGAGGTGTGCGGAGGGTCTGCTCTGTAAATCGAATGGTGATCAACACATATGCATGAGCAAATACCAGAAAGAAAGAGCAAAGCTTCTGCAGGACCAGGGAGAACACCCCCAGGTCTCTCACAGGCTGGGTACTAGCCAGAGGGGAGATCTTATCAATCACAGAATGGCCAAGCTGAGCGTGGGGGAGGGGAGGTCAACCCTAGACCAAACCTTGTGCTGGTTTTGCTGAAGTCAACTTGGGCAAGCCCCATAAGAACCACGCACCCTTTACTGCCTCCAAGAACCCAGATCAGCATTGCTCACCAGAATGCAACAGTATTCAGCACCTAAGGCAAAATTCACATCTGGCATCCAGTCAAAACCCACCAAGCCAGCAAAGAAGTAGGAAAATACAAATTGCAAGGAGGAAAAGTCAGGCAGTCAGAAAGGCACAGAGAATAGAGTCAGCAGCCACAGATAGTCAGAGGGGTTGTGTTTCTGTGAACCGTTTGTCCAGAATTAAGGGACTGATGGAGCCTGCTGAGAAAAGACAGGAAGTGACAGAAAACAGCCCAACCAAGACTTTAGAGTTGAAAAGCACTGTGCATTATATACAAAGTACAGTGGGTGTTATTAATAAAAGATTAGATATTGCAGAAGAATGAAATAGAGAACCTAAACATAGAAAAAAGTAACAAATGAAACCCAGGGAGAAAGGACAATTTTTAAACAAATGCATGGTGGGGCAGCTCTAAGTAGCCAGATATACTTCTAAATGGAGTCTCTCCGAAGGAGGCAGGAGGTGGGGGGTGAGGAGCAGAGAAATTGTTTAAAGTATTAATGGTCAAAAGTTTTCCAAATTTGATGAAAACTACAAACCCACAGATCCAAGAAGCAAATCTTAAAATCAGCCAGAGGGGAAAAGGCCCTATATGCACAGAGGAACACAGGAAAGGCTGACAGCAGACTTCCGATCAGAAACAGGGAACTATGAAGCAGAAGAGAAGCATCTTTAAAGTACTAAAGGAAAATTGTCAGCTTAGAATTCTCTACTCCCTGAAAATACCTTTCAAAAATTGTGGAGATATGACATTTTCAGACATACAAATCACCACCAGAAAATTTACCCTATGAGAAACGTTGAAAAGATATCCTTCAAGCAAAGAAAAATGATAGCAGGTGGGAACCTGGGTCCAGAGCCAGACATGAAGAGTATCAGGAATGGTAATTCCACGGGCAGCTATAAAGATTATTTCCTTATTTATTAGTTACGTTTCTCAATGAGATAACTGATTACTTAAAGTAAAAGTAGCTACGATGTATTGTAGGCATTACAGCAGGATGTAGAAGTAAAATCTACAGAAAGAGAGCTTGAACCCCAGGGAGGGGAATCAGAAGCATTCTGTGTAAAGCACTGTGGTGTTACCTAAAGTTTGACTGTCCCTAAGTTATTTTCCTTTTTCTTTCTTTTTTGCCTTATTTCCAACTAAGCAAATACTTTATTGTGTTTTCCTCTATTGCTTTCTTTTTTAAAAAGATTGATTGATTGATAAAAAACACAAGCGGGAGGAGGGGTGGCAGAAGGAGAGGGAGAAGCAGGCTCCAACAAGGGACTCGATCCCAGGACCCCGAGATCATGACCTGAGCCAAAGGCAGATCCTTAACGGACTGAGCCACCCAACTACCCTCCTCTATTGTTTTCTTCATTACATATTATTTTATTACTCTTTTAGCAATAACCTGAAGGTTAAAATATCCATGTCTGATTTACACAATTTTTTTCAAATTATTAGTTTTACTACATCCCTGATAAGGTAATTCAGAGCTAAAAATTCAGCAGTACTTCCACTTTCCTGACATTCAGTGTTATTTTTGTCCTGCATTTCCATTACACATGTGTTTTTTGTTTTGTTTTGTTTTTAAAGATTTTATTTATTTATTTGACAGAGAGAGAGAGAGAGAGATAGATTACAAGCAGGCAGAGAGGCAGGCAGAGAGACAGGAGGAAGCAGGCTCCCCGCTGAGCAGAGAGCCCAATGCGGGGCTTGATCCCAGGACCCTGAGATCATGACCTGTGCCGAAGGCAGAGGCTTTAACCCACGGAGCCCCCCAGGTGCCCCTATATATGTGTTTTAAAGCCCATCAGAGAGCATGATTATTGTCGATACTATCAGTGCTCATTTATATGTTCCTTACTCTCATAATTCACCCATGACTATTCGTCTACATTTCTTTCTGCCCTTCCAGGTTTCCATCTATGATGAGTGTTCCTCTCTGTGAAGAACTTCCTTCAGAATTTCTTTTAGATCTGCTGGAAATTATTTATTTTCGTTTTGTTAGATGAGCATATATTTACTTTGCCCCATTTTTAAAGGGTGTGATCACTTGGTAGATGATTCTAGGTTAGCAATTCTTTTATTTCAGAGCTTTAAGAGACAGGTATATTCTCACTGTCTTCTGGCTTCCAGTGTTCCTGTTGGAAGTCAGCTTTTAGTGTTACTGTTGTTTCGTGGAAGGTGTCTTATTTTTCCCTCCTGGCACCTTGTTATTCCTGTCCTTGCCTTTTTTGACTATAATACATCCAGATATTTGTTTGTTTCATTTATTTTACTTTGGTTTTCATTTTATTGTTTTGGTAGAGATTCTCGAAGATGCTGGTAGATGTATTTTATCAGTTTTAGAACAAATAATATTTCTGCTCCATTAACAAATGCTTCTCTGGGATCATAATTATATCTTTGATAAATACTTAAAATTTTTAGAGTCCTCTTATGTTTTTTCCTGCATTTTCTAATTTTTTCTCCCTTTCTAGCAGTCATTTAAAAATATCTTTTGTTTTTGTTGTTCCCAGACCAGCAATAATACTTGAGTGTAGAAATGAATATAAAGTTTGGGGATCTTAATTCACGCACACACTCTTCTACTGATAGTTAAATTCAGTTCCTGCCCCCTCTTCTTTCTTCCCTTCCTTCCTCCCTTCTTCCCTCCCCAGTTCTTTTCTGTTGGGAGAAGGTGTTGGTGTATCTTATGCTTAGGTGCCCCTCCTGTGTTCTGCCCATTCTTGCATCCCCTCTTGTTTTTGGGAGCTGTTTTCCATATTTTCTTTTTTTTTTTTTAAGATTTTGTTTATTTATTTGACAGAGAGAGACACAGCAAGAGAGGGAACACAGGCGGTGGGGACAAGAGAGGAAGAAGCAGGCTTCCTGCCAAGCAGGAACCCAATATGGGGCTTGATCCCAGGACCCTGAGATCAGGACTGAGCCGAAGGCAGACACTGAACGACTGAACCACCCAGGCGTCCCTGTTTCCGTATTTTCCCATCTAGGGGAGCTCTGTCTCCTAGACCTCCTCTCCCCTCTTCCCTTTCTACAAAGCCTCAGCCTCAGCTCTAGATTCCATACCCTGAATCTGGCTGCTATTTGAATATAGCAGCTATTTGAATATTTGAATATCTGCAGTATCCCTATATCCTAAGTATACTACAGATGTGTGTTATGAGTGGTGTGGTTTGATTTTCTTGTGGAATTGTGTTATTCTATTTGAAAATGTGTATACAGTTTGGATTTCAAGGACCACCCCATTCTATGGGCTCTCTTCAACCAGACACTCAAGGTGGTTGTTGGCAGTTACATCAAATAGAAATATCCAAACTTATTTATGTGCAAATATTCCTTTTAAAATGTATTGCCATTGTCAATGTTCTGGTTGTTATGTTTTTGTTCTCAAAAGAACATCCATGCTGCTCCCTCAGAACTCTCTGGTCAAGGGCAATTCACCGGTCTACAGCCTGTCTTCTGTGTGCCCTTTCCTCACATGTCACTTTCTGTATATAATCCATAGCTAACACTCTGGCGTGCATTCTAGTCTCAATTTGCTGAACAGCTCATTTAAATGTTAATCCTCAGATGTATCTCCAGAGAGTATGATTCAAGAAGGCTGTTGTGGGGGCCGAGAATGTCTGAATTTCTAATAAGCATCCCACATGATTCTGACTCAGGCAGCCTTGGACCACCTTTCTAAAAGCACTGAAACAGACAGACCTCAAGGGTCCATCGTCAGGAAAGGAAGATCCCAGCCAGATGAGATTTGTGCTGGGTGCCAAGATAATGCCAGAGCAGCAGGGGCCCGGCCACCAAATAGGCAAGAAGGCTGAGAGCATCACATAGGATCTAACATTCAGGAGCATGGCTTTGCAGAGAGCTGGTTCTCAAAGAACATAGGCAGGGGATTTAGAAATAATTTTGCACTGTCTCTGTAACTTTCTGTTCTGTCACTCTTGGGTTCTTTCTTCTTTGATAGAACCCCCTTAACATTTCTTGTAGTGCCGGCTTGGTGGTCACATAATCTTTTAGACCTTGCCGATCGTGGAGGCTCTTTATGGTGGTGGGTATGAAGGAGGGCACGTATTGCATGGAGCACTGGGTGTGGTGTATAAACAATGAATCTTGGATCACTGAAAAGTAAAGTAAAAAAAAAAAAAAAAANTCAGTGGGTTAAAGCCTCTGCTTTCGGCTCAGGTCATGATCTCAGCGTCCTGGGATCGAGGCCCGCATCGGGCTCTCTGCTCAGCAGGGAGCCTGCTTCCTCCTCTCCCTGTCTCTCTGCCTGCCTCTCTGCCTACTTGTAATCTCTCTCTCTGTGTCAAATAAATAAATAAAATCTTAAAAAAAAAAAGGTAAAAAAAAAAGAAATAATTTTGCAACATATCATCTCTCTTCCGAAAGTTGGCACTCACGGTTCGGAGAAACTCACCCGGAACCCAGGTATAATGCCCACAGCAAGTGGGCACAGACACAGGACAAACAACAGGAGACAAATTACTAGGTCAGAGATGTGGATTGGAACAGAATTAGTATCAGGCCCAGTCAAATACTCCTGATACGTGAGGTTTGTCCTGAGGCCAAGAATGTCCCTGAGACCCAGGACTGAAGATATTCTCTCCGCAGCTGCAGAGAGAACATCCAAGAGAGACATAATAGTAATCTCTTCTTTTTAACCCATTTTCTTTGCAAAAGGAAGGTCCCTTTCATAACCCTCTGAGATTGCTATTAAGCTTCAAAATAGTAGGGACTAAAAATGTTTGTGTGGAGGCAGGAAGTGCCAGAAAGAACAAAATGGACTGGTCATCCTGGGAGGGAAACACCTCGTAAGTAAAAATACTCTTCCTTGGAGAAGAAATGATTTCATTCCTTCCTTTCTTATTCCACAGAAATAAAATCTGTGTTGGTCAACCAGGTGTTTCAGCTTCCCAAGCTCCTTGGTTTTGACCATAAGCCAATTACTACGAAGACAGTGTGTCTGAAGCGTGCTGTCCCTCTCCACAGTTTCGCTAGTGAGCATGCTAATTTAACTCATCTGTTGGGGATTGCAAAGCATCGTCCAAGATCAAGGTCTTCCTTGCTAGGCATGGGATGGATGGCTTAGCAATTTGGGGATGGTTAGTAAAACCAATAGCCCTTAAAAGGCTCAGCTAATATCTGGTGAAAAAATTGCAGAAGGTGTCCTAATTAGCAGTTGATGAAAATCTCTCAAACTTTTTCCATTAATGTGTAATGTGAAGTGCACTTGCCAAATCAACTAGGGACTTCTAAAGAGAGACCAAGGAATTATGCCCACAATGTTTGAACAAGCTTGTGAAACAGCTCACGGACCTCTGTTTGTTCATTCATTTTGTCAAATTTCACACACCTCTTAGGTAATAGGAAAAGTTTTCATTTTAGAACTGAAATTTCCTAAGTTCCAGAGACAATTTTGGTTTAATTCAAATTAGCTTTGATTACATTATAATGTCACCTTTGGTTTGTCCTTTGTTCCTGGCAAGAAATCATCATTTCTTTCAGGGATTTGATTCACTTTCTTTGCAAAGTAACTTATCACTAAAAAAACAAGCAAACAAACAAAAACCAAAATAAAAAAAAAGGGTTAAAATTCTAGATCACTGGGAAAATCTGAACTTGACTGAGTTGTACAACNAACCAAAATAAAAAAAAAAGGGTTAAAATTCTAGATCACTGGGAAAATCTGAACTTGACTGAGTTGTACAACTATTGCTCATTGCTATATCTTAGTGATAGAATCAGAAAGCAGCAGTCAGTTATTTATAGCACAAAAAGCTCAACATGCTCTGAATATTTTAATAAGTTGCTCCTCCCAGAGGCATTATAAGGTTGCATTTTCCTTTTGATCCTTCAAACACAGATGAGGACGGTGAGTCCCAGAGAGAACAAGAAACCNAAGTTGCTCCTCCCAGAGGCATTATAAGGTTGTATTTTCCTTTTGATCCTTCAAACACAGATGAGGACGGTGAGTCCCAGAGAGAACAAGAAACCTGACCCCACGTCCAAGGGACCTGTGCTCACAGTCCTTGATCTCTGAGTCGTCAGATTAACATAATGGCACCAGTTCCTGGAGAAGATAATAGCTCTGAACACTGTCGCCGTTCAAGACAAATTAGAGCCAACTTAGTCCCAAATTTCAGCTATAAAAAGCTGACAGCAAGCACTATTTGTATGTGGTTAACTAGTAATTTTCGTAACGCTACTCTTCGTTACTATTCAGGGTGCTATAATTAACGCCATTCCAGTATATTAGTTTTAACTCATATTTCACTTCAAGCAAAAACTTGGCAGCCACGGTAGGGGTATAAAAATAAGCAAAGGGATAGACTATTTTTAGAATGCCAAGAAGTTTTGAATCAAATTCTGGGATGATTATATAAAATATGTGGCAGCCTTCAAGACCGCCAGACCCTCATGCCCAGGGAGTCACGGTCTGCCTACCCGAGCTCACCTGGAGGCCAAGACCAGTGAGAAGAGCCCGGGACAAAGCACGGGGACTGGACTTGTCCAGGAGGGATACGGCGTCTCCGACTGTCAGGATAAGCCTGGCGGAGGTTCCCAAAAGGCCACGGGGCGTGTGGTGGGAGGGAGTGTGCACATTACATAACAAGTAATTTTCCATGTCTTCCGTGCTTTTTTACAGGAGGGAAGTGGAACATGGAGAACTTAAATGAGTTATTGAGGTGTTAGGTGTGCGTGTGATTGGTTAGGATCAACCACCTGCTGGCCCACAGTAGGCACTCAAAGACTCTTCACGGAATGATTGAGTCGGAAACAAATCCGGAAAGCTCTAGAAAGACGGACTGGCTCTTGGATATTTTCTGCAATGAGGAAGAGGTGAGCTGCTAGTGGATTAGGCTGAGCTTGAGGTAGGCTCTAAGGGCAGCCCCGAGTCCAGGTGTGCCAGATGCCCTTTGCCAGGGACCCAGATACAGGGACAACAAAAAATCAGTATCTATCTCCTTGGCTTTTTCGAGCAATCACTGATATTCCTAAAAATGTGACAGGGGAAGCAATAAAAAATAAATAAAAAATAAAAATGTGAGGGGAGAGAAGGAGGGAGGGACGGAGGGATGGGGAGACAGAATCATTCCCCCGACCTTCCGCATCGCTCGGGAAGCTGTACGCAGGGTTGCTGGTATGTCCTTCTTACTGACCTCGGTCCTAAATGTGCTGTATTCTAAAATGGAGTAAAGTGGAAGGACCAGCACATTTTCATTTATTCAACCTAAGCACTCTTCAGAAAAAGACATTTCTTTGTATCCACGGCAAAACACATCTCACCTAAACGACGGCTAAGCTTCGTGTTTCTTTTGGCCAGATGGATTTTATGTAGCATCTGTGGGTAATTCTGCTCGTAGGTATCGACCCCTCCATCTGGATGAAGCTTAATTATTACCAAATCTAGTTACAGAATGATAGAAAGACAAGGAAGACCAGAGGGAGAAAGGGAATAGTTCACATCACACATTTTTGAATTTCATTTTTTTTCAAGAATGATACGGTCCAGTAAGAAAATAAAACTAGATTAAAACCAGGTGGGCTAAGTGGAAGAGTATTGAAACTAAACACAGAACGATTTCTTTTTCCAAAGAACAACATGTTTTCTTTGAAGCAGGTGATATATTTGGTTGAGATTCTTGTGCCTTCGATGTGCGTCTGGAATGCATGAGGCTCTTTCCGAACGCGTACTAAAAGACTTTCATTTTTTAAATGTGAAAAAGGTTTTATCTTCTTGAGTTCTTCCTGAGTCGGGAATAAGTCTCCACACTTACTTTCCGTGCGCGCGTGCCCTCGCGCACAGCCACACCCTCCATTCCCTGCATCCAGTCGAGCCGAAGGTCCGGACGTGGCGGTGGGAGCGCCGCTGAAGCTGCCCTGGGTGCCGTGCGCTCTATCCCAACACCTCCCTCCACTCGCCCCGTGTCAGTTAGCAGCCTCTAGTCACGTGCCCCAAAAGTGGCCCCCGGCATTGCTGACTGCCACGGAGTGTGGACTCCACGCTGCCTGAGCACCCTCCCCAGCCCAGTGTGTGTAACTAGAGCTCATCGAGGTAAAGCTCTCCCTCTGCTCCCGGCGAAAGCTGGGGACCAAGAAGGGCCAGCGGGGCCCCGTGTCCCCAGCTGGTGGCAAAGGGCCGTCTCCAGCCCGCTCCATAGACTGGCCTGTGGCTTCATCCACTATATTATTACTAGTGTGATTCCTCACCTGCTTCCTCTCCTTTCCAGTCTCAAAAATAAACCTCCAGAAACCAGCGTTTAATCAGAAATGTTCTCAAAGGTGAAATCATCGTATTTGAGTTGATGTGATCGGGACTATGATTCACAAAGTGCCCACTGCCGTGACTCGGGCTCCAGGACAGGGACCTCATGTTTACTTAGAAACATACTGATACATGTGTTATCACCACGACATTGGTGCAGGAGCCCTGTCCCCCCAGATGCAACAAAATGGAGCGTCCGATAGACAAATCACCTGCCCAAGAGAGCACCGATCACCTGCAGATACTTCTGAGCCAGAAGTCGAGGCCGTGCTCTGATGTGAACCCCTTGCGGTTCCCTGAGCCTTGTGATCAGAAGTCACATTCCCCGTCCCCCGCCTGCAGACGTGGTCACGGGTGACACATCAGGAATGCAGCCACTCCGAGCATCCTGAGCTTTCGGGCCCAGCGGGGAGCTTAAGTTGGGAATCTTCTGTACGTTTGTCCGTATGCTCTTCTCGGAGCTCAGACGTCTACTTCCTGGGAAAAGGTTGATTTGATTTCAGATACACCCTTTCCTCCCCCGAGGGTTTTGGATATTCCCTGCATAACCGACAGGTGGAATTCCCCAAAGGCATTAGATTGGCCTGGGCAACGGGAGCGCGAGCCGCCGGCGACCTGCCACCCCCCGTGGCTCTGCAGGCAGAGAGCTGGCAGGGTCAGGAGCTCAGGTCACCGGGGAGCCCGGGAAAGGAGGACTTTCCATTCTGTTGCCAGTCTGGGTCCATGCAGCCTCTCCCTCAATCCTTTTTGCCAGCCTCTTAAAAAAAAAAAATGCAAACTTTGTTGTTTTCTCGCTCTCTCCCGGGAGGCACGGAGCCAAGCCCTATATGGCGGAAAATAAACGCCCACGTGGAGCATATGCCGTGTATTCCTGCCGCGGCCGTGGGCCTCTGTTTTGACAGTGTGTGCACGCGGGCCCAGGAGAGAGGGAGCGGGGCGGAGCGGCGGGGCCCCCAGAGGACAATTCCAGCCGCCTGGGCTGCCCTGCTCGGCCTTTCGCCTCCTGGAGGGTGGGAAGGCCCTGCTGCGGCCCCTGGGGTTGGGGAGGGGCGTGTGGGCCCCCATCACTGGGGGCTTTCAAGGGATGCTGCAGGGGGCAGGTGCACGCTCTGTCTTTGTGTGTGTGTCTCTCTCTGTCTCACGTACTCACACACTCCTAGACACTATACTACCGTACACACGCCCTGCTCCTTGGCTTTCCGTGTGAAACCTAGAATACAGGGCTAGTGAGCAAACATGTAACCCCAACAGAGCTACTGTACCAAGATACAGTAGCTGATGAAGAAGGAGCCAGGAGCCCATGGGAGGGGAGGCCTTGCAGATCTTCCGAGGACAGTGGCACAGAGCCGGCCCCATGGCCTCTGCTGTCGTGGGGGCTGAAGGAGACCCGCCCGACACCCCTGCGTGTGGCCCTGGGCACCTGCGGAGGCTCTGGGTCCCCACAGATGTGGGGAACCAGGAGGCAGGAACTGCTCATTGGGATTCATCTCCAATGGATGCTTCCAATAGTCCAATTCCAACATCGAATGCCTTTCCTCGAGAGCAGATAATCCCTCTCGTTTCTGTGTCGGTGTGAAGTAGGTGGGAGAGAAGGGCCCATGACCAAAGTTGTGTCTGAACAGGGTCAGTGTCCCGAAAAATCTGGTCGTGACCCTGAATCGAAGGTTCAGGTGGGAAATCTGGGGCCGTCTCTTCCTTCCCTCTCTGATCCACCGGCTGATACAGGAAGGTGCACTGCCTTCCTACACCCAGGTTTGCAGATAAATGACAGAGGCGTGTGGCAGAGGTGGGCGGAGGGAAACAGAATAAAGGGAGTTTAAAAATACAGCGTGACAAAACTATCATGTAGTCGAAAATGTGTCTGGGTTTAATTTAGGAGACGAGTTGCAGTTACACACACATTTCCAAAGCATCTCCGGTTTTCAGCTTTCTTTACCGCGCCGTGAAGCGGCCTGGGGTCCCCTGAGCATCGTGAAACACAAACGGCCCTACACAAATGAGGGCGTCACCACGGCCCATTCCTGGGCAGAAGGGAAGTTACCCCAGAGGTGTTCTTCATGGCTTCTTACGGCAGAGTGGAACTCGCTGAAATCAAAGGGGTTTCAGGCGTGGCTGACACCCGGCGGGCGGACTTCTGATGCGAGACGAGGTTAAAGAGAAAACGAGGGGGGCATCTCTTCCCCTTGCAACATGTTTTCGTCCCATCCTCCCTTCTCTTCTCCCCTCTGCTCCCCTCTTTGTCAGGCCAAGTTCATCCTTCAGGGCTTGATCCAACTAATCACCCTTTCCCTTTATTATTTTCATTGCCTCTCTTAACAAAGAATTGACTCTCTCACTTTGCAAATGAGTCTTCCCGCCTTTTAAGTAAAAAAAAAAAAATCCGCTCATTTCTGCCATTGTCCTGAGTTTTATCAGAAGCTGGTGGGGGGCCCTGGTGAGGTTCAGGGTCTGAACACCCTAAATGCCAGCTGCAGCCTTGACTTCCAGATCCAGGAATGCTCGGGGTCTCAGACCCTAAACCAGCAGAGGAAAGGGGGCAGGGGCAGGAGGCCAGCATCCGGGGAGCGGCTCACGGCGGCCACCCCTTGATTCTCAGGCCCAGGGCTTTGGCCGTGGGGGAGCCGGTGCCGTGCAGGTGTCTCTAACTCACGCACATGCTGTGAGTGGGAGTCCGCCCTGGCAGAGCGCGGTGTCCCATGTGTCACCATAACCGTGGGCTCCTTCCACCGTCCCTACCGGCTATGGGGCAGCTGCTTCTTGGGGAGGGTGCGTGGCCCTGCCAGGGGATGCCTTTGGCACAGGCCCACGGCTGTCCCTCTCTTGCTAGGAAATTAGGTTTCTGTCCAGTGCTGTCCCGACGGGGAATGAATGAGATCTCCGTCTCCCCTTACCCTCCTTCCTCCGCTGCCACCAAGTCGGAGGCTGTGTCCCCGCCTCTCGATTGAAACCTTTCTCGGCAGGGTTTCAGGTGGCCCAGAATCGCTAAACTGCCTGTGTTCGGGGCCATCTGCACTGTGACCCCCCGTCCCCGGCTTTCCCGCCATCGTGTCTCACTAGCCCCGGGGGTCGCAGGCCACAGCCACGCGTCTCTCCGGCGTCCTGCTCTCCCGCCGTCTGTTCTGCGCGCGGCAACTAGAGACCCGCGTTGACGCCGTGGGGCCGAGGAGATGCCCAAGAAGGAAAGCGCAGCTGAAGAGAAAAGTTTCTGCGGCTCCCAGTGGGGACAGGAGAGAGGTCGGGCCACCCACGTTTGGATACGGGCTTGAGAGAGAGAGAGAGAGAGAGAGATCAAGAATCCTTTGACCCTAACATCCCCAAAACGGAAAAGAAAGGAAAAAGGTCACCGTCCGTGCTCCTAAGATCATGATGAGTACATTTCACAAATAAAAACAAAACCTAAAAAGAATACCCATCACAACTCGGGATCTGGTTTGTCGTGTCTTCGTTTATAACTAAAATCCCAGAGACGCCTCCCCGTCCCCCGAGGCCCGGGCGCAGGTTGGCTGGCGGGGCGCGGGCACCAGTCGCCGTCGGCCTGGCGACACGGAACAGCCCGCAGAGGCTCGGGGGACGGTGTCTGCGGACGCGGCCTGAAGGCGGCACCATCGTTGGGGCCACAGCCGTTGACAGACAGGACTCAGCGCCGCCTCCACGCGTGTCCTCGTCACCCGCAGACGCTCCAGGGCACCCGGCCAGCTCCTCGCAGCCCTTCCCCTTCGGAGCGGCCGGCGCTGGTCTAGGACGGATGGCTGGCACCGGGAAGGCGCGAGACTTCGGTGACCCGTGGACACCCCGCGAACGGACAGCTGGGCCACTCCGACACCTGCCCGGCGGCGCTGTGAGGACCGTCCCCACAGACGTCAGCCGCCGCAGGACAAGCCCCGGCGGTGCCCCCTGGGCCTCCGGGCCGCCGCCCGCTGAGCTCCCGGCCGTGGAGCCCGCACCCCGGGCGCCGGTCACGCCTGCAAGGGCGCACATCACGTTGGCCGGATTGGTAGGATTTCCTCGTCCTGAGCACCAGCGGAGCGCGGGCCTCCTCCCAGCAGCCGGGAAGCTGGGCGCCGCGAGCGGCCGGCGCGGGGAGCTTCGCGGGGCGCGGGCTCCGGTTCCGCCCAGGGCTCCCGCTTCCCCAGACCGGAGGGAGGGCGCCGCCCCTTGTCACCGCGAGGCAGGCCACCCGCACAAACGCCGTCGTTATGTGTTACGGAAAGGAGGCCGTGGGGATCGTGTGTCTGGGCAGCCTCGGAATCAAGCCCATACACCAGTCCCTAGACACACACATGTGCACAAGCACGTTGCACACGCACACTCGCACACCTGTGCATGCACACAGAGATGCGTGTGCATCCGCCATGACACACTCGTCCACGGGAGCTCACATGCAGGGACGGACAGACGCCCAGGCGTCCGGGCACCGCTGCCTCGACGGGCATTGTGTGTGCAGGTGCGCGCGCACAGGCCACGCCCTCCGCGCACACACGTGCACGCGCGCACACACACCCACACCCACACACACACACGGGGGCTTCTAAGGGGGGCCTGCCAGCTTCAGTGGCCAGAGACAGCAATTCCAGTTGCCTCCCCTGCGCCCAGGAGCCCTGTGCTCGCCTCCTCTCTGCGCGTGCCCCGCACGTGGGTGTGACTCTCCCAGACACCTGCCCCCTGCCTCCCCGCTGATCTGCGGGGCCCCGCGGGCACGGCCTGCTGTCCCCTCTACTCCTGAGCCCCAGGCCTAAGCTGCTCAGTGCCGGGAATGTCTGCCTGCCACCCCTTTCCCAGCAAAGCCCCGTCCAAAGGCTGCAGGGCCTCGGGTGGCCGGGGGCTCAGGCTGCAACAGCCAGAAGAACCCGTCGTCGGGAAGATACGTTTACAGAGCTCTGCAGCGGACTGGGGAGAAGGTCCAGCATCTTCGCTCAGAGTCTCTGGGTCCCTGTTACCCTGCGCTTCCCAGATGGGGAGCTGGGGGGATGGGGGGATGGAGAGATGAGGGGATGGGGAGCTGGGGGGATGGGAGGAAGGGGGATGGGG
>LNAC01000118.1:2437316-2562661 GCA_002007465.1 Ailurus styani
GCTGGGGGGATGGGGTGCAACTGCATCAGGCAATCCCCCTAAACCTCGGCGGACTTGTGGGGCAGAGAACAGGGCTCTGCTGGAGAGTTCCAGCCTCCAGAGCCCCGCGGGCTGCTCGGAGTGGCCTCGCTGTGCTCTCCAGCCGCCCCGCGAGATTTATGCAGCCATCTAGCCTCCCCTGCACAGGCTGCCAGCTGCCTGATGGGGCCTGAGCCGCAACTGCATGAAATACATCCTCCCTGTCACCAGACAAAGCAACTCGCGGCCCAGCCCCCACCGGCTCCTAGAGCCGAGGGGCCGGGAGCTGCCTGGTTTCCCCGGATGGCCTCCTTCTCCTCGAGGTTTGAACTCACTGGGAGCTTCTGGGGTGTTGGGAAAGCCTGGGACGGGGCGTTAGTTCACGTTCACCAGTGTGCTAAAGATGCCAGTGTGCGGGACCCCGGGCCATGGGCCCACACTGTGACAAGCTGGTGAGTCAGCAGCTCCCAGACGGGCCGGTGGAATGTGTGACTCAGCCCCGCACTTCCTTGCAGAAAGTGTAGACTCTATCCATCCTCCAGGGCCGGCTCAGCTGCAGTGTCTGTGCTCCCGGTGCCTAGTTAGGGACCCTGCACAGAACGCGTTTCTGAGCGTGGGAGAGCGGACGACATGCGTGGGAGAGCTGACGTACGTGAAATTAAAAAAAAAATTAAATTAAAAAAAAAGCAGAATACTCGATTTTCATTACTATCGCAAACATGTACATGCACAAGAGGCAGAATTAAATTTCTCCATAATCAGAAAACGTGAGACTGGCAGCCGGGAATAAGTATTCCGAAGACCGAGGTCCCTGGGTGGAGCTAGCTGGCACATTTGCGTATCTATTTACGACAGGATGAGGCTTGTTTCCTAACAAAGCAGGGACCTGCAGGGCATTGCTGGAGAAAAATGTCTCAGGGTTCAACGCTGGGGAGGCCCAGTGGGTCCCAGAAAGGCCTCAGTCTCCGTGCAAGGCCATGGGCTCTGTAATCCTGGCAGGTGCTGAAGCTCTGGGAGCAGAGAACGGAGGAGGAAGAAGTCACAGATTGCCAGTTGTCTCCGGGAGAAGGCACGCTGGACCTGAACATCACCACTGTTAAGATGGTCCTAACTGAGCTGTGACTCGCCAACCGACAGCCAGGGGCAGGCCCGCCCCATCACTCAAGGAGCTAAACCCGCTCCAGGGTCAGCTCGCGGCAAAGGGCAGAACTGCAGGCGAAGCAGGATCTGGGCTCGCTCTGTCCCGAGCCTCTGTCCTCTGCCTGGCCCTGCACCCCAACTTCCCACCCGTGTGCGCCCCCTGCTCTACGGCCCTGGCCAGTGTCCAGAGGATTTTAGGGGGCAGGATGACGCTTCCTTCCCACCGCTGGGATGGGCACCCCGTTTGCCATGCACACAACCATCCACGGCAGCTGAAAAGCAGGGACTGAAGAAGAATGGGAGGCAAGAGGCAGGAAGGAGCAGGAGACAGGAAGAGAAGGCAGCAGCAAGAAGGTGCTGGGGGTGGCACCGCCCTCTGCCCAGGGGCCGTCTGTCCTGCCTGCAGGGACAGGGGACAGGGCGCAGGACGCAGGCCTGCTTGTGTCTCTGCACCTTTATGCTAAATATTCCAACCAGAAGAGAAGCTGGGAGGATGATGCGTGAAGGGTTGCTAGACATGCAAGCACAGAGAGCAGGATGGGACCCGCAGCGGGTGCAGTCACAGCGGACGCCGCTCCAGTCCTCGTGCCAGAGGCAGACGGCGGTCCAGAGGGCAGGGCTTTGTGTCTGCCTGTCCCTCTGCCTCTCAGTTCTGTCCCTTGGCACATCCATCATCTGTCCCCCGTCCCCTCAGCATCAGCCCGGGGCCACGCCTGGTTCCCTTGCACCATCTCCTTCTCAGGGAGCAGTCACAGCAGAGAGATGCCTGTGGTGTCAGGTCGATGCAGACACAGCGGGGATGAGGGAGAAGGAGCTGCTGTGCCCCACTCGGCACCAGCAACTCTGGCCAGCCTGGGGCTCCCTGCTGGAAGCATCCAGAGAGGTGCCCCCTGCCTGCCCCCTCCCTGCCTCCCTCCCTGCCCGCCTCCTCCCTGACTCCTCCTCCCTTCCTTTCTTCTTTGCTCTTTCTTTCTTTGTTTTATGTAAATTTAATTACCTAGAGCAGTTTTGGGAAAGTACAGAAAGTTCCCTTATAGCCCCCCTCTACTGCCTCCACAGGCACAGCACGGCCCCCTCCCCGAGCGGCAGGTGTGTGACAGTGCAGGAAGCCACACTGCACATCACCACCTCCCACAGTTTGCATGAGGTTCCTGCCTAGAGCTGCCCAGCCCAGAGCCTTGGACAATGTGCAATGACCTGTGTCCATCATTACGGTGTTACCCAGAGTATTCTCACTGCCCTAAAATCCTCTGTGCTCTATTAGGTATTTACCCCAAAGATACAACTGTAGTGAAAAGAAGGGGCACCTGCACCTCAATGTTCATAGCAGCAGTGTCCACAGTAGCCAAACTGGAAAAAGCCCAGATGTCCATCAACAGATGGATGGATAAAGAAGATGAGGTGTGTGTGTGCGTGTGTGTGTGTGTGTATCTAGATAGATAGATAGATAGACAGACACAATGAAGAACCATTGAGCCATCAGAAAGGATGAACACCTATCATTTGCATCGGCATGGATGGAACTGGGGAATGTTATGCGAAGCAAAGTAAGTCAAGCAGAGAAAGACGATCATCCTATGGTCTCACTCATGTGTGGACTATAAGAAACAGCACAGAGGATCAGAGAAGGGAGGGGAAACTGAATGGGAAGAAATCAGAGAGGGAGAAAAACCATGAGAGACTCATAACGTTAGGAAACAACCCGAGGGCTGCTGGAGGGGAGGTGGGGGGGACGGGGTGACGGAGGGATGGGCACTAAGGGGGGCACGTGGTGTGATGAGCACGGGGTGTCGCATGCAACTGACGAATCACTGGATTCTACCCCTGAAACTAATCATGTACTATGTATGTTGGCTAATTGCATTTAAATCAAATGAAATACATAAAATAAAATCCCTTGCACTCCATCTACTCATCCCTCCCTCCCCAAGCCCTGGTGACCACTGATTTTTTTCTCTCTCTCTCCACAGTTCTGTGCTTTCCCGAGTGTCTTGGAGCAGGATCACATAGGATGTGGCCTTTTCAGACTGGCTTCCTTCACAGAGTAATAATGTACTTACCGTTCCTCCATGTCTTTTCTTGGCTTGATGGCTCATTTCTTTTTAGTGCTGAATCTTCCATCACCTGGATGGACCCCAGTTGACGTCTCCATTCACCTATGGAAGGCCATCTTGGCGACCTCAGAACGACCTCCGACAAACACAGATCTGTTGTTTCACCCCGCAGCTCGGCCCTCTGCGGGCCTCCGCTCTTGCCTCTCGCCGGCCACTGCACACAGACCCCAGCCCCGTACCGCACCCTCCTGCTTCCGCCTGAAATGACTCCTCCTCCCCCGCCCAGCAGAGTCCAAGTGGGCTTCCTCAGTGCGGCCCTCTCTGACCACCCAAAGGAAAGTTGCCTCTCCACCACAGCTTCTCAGAGACGCTCTTATTTTCCTTGGCAGCAGCCCTGTGATCACACAACTGTCTTGTGCGGGTTGATTTCCTGTCTGTGTCCCCTGCACCCGAGTTCTATGCCGACAAGCACTTTGTCTGGGCCGGCGTGTGGCACAGGTGCCGTTCGTGGTCTGGGCGCACGGAGGCTGTCCGAAAGCCAGGGTCCAGGGGCACGAGGCTGGCCGTGGTCCCAGTCCCAGGGGGCCAGCCATAGCCGGGGACGGCTTTTCCCATATGGATGCTTGATGTAAAGAATCGGAGAGATTCCCCCAGGGCATTGAATAGACGTTATTTTATGGAGAGGGATAGAAGATCTGTGTGAGTTTACACTTACATTTATGCATTTAGCTAGTGAAATGCTAATACAAAATGGAGGAGAAAAAACAAAAATTAAAGCAAGAAACTCATTAGATTTGCATGGAAAATATACTCATTTTCCTCTGTTGCCATATTTCATCACATCCAAGATGTATTCTAACTTCAGAGCTGCTAAAATATTAAAATACCACAAGTAAGACACTGTCAACTGCAAGCCTCAGCTCAACATCGGAGACATTGTTCCATCTGTCTAGCACCGTCCAGCATCCCCTGAGCCCCATTCATGACACTCCTGAACTCGGCAGGTCAGAAACCGCACAGGACCCAGCAGAGAACTGTGTTCTTCTTCACAGTCTGCAGCCCTCACTGGAAAGACTCGAGCTTCTGGAAGTAACTCCGTCAGCGAGGGGCTGGAGTAGTCTGAAAAGTTTTTTCCGACCTGGCGTCAGGTCTGGGAAGATGCAATGGCCCGGCTGAGCTACAACGTGGACAGGGTCACCTGCATGTGGCCTGGTCAAGTGGCTTGGGTTCCTCAAAGCATGGTGGCCGGGTTCTGAGACTGACCATTCCGGAAGGAAGTGCCTCGGTTCAGGCTCCTGTAACAAAAATACCACAGACGAGGCAGCTTAGACAGCACTTCTCACAGCTCTGGAGGCTGGAAATTCAAGATCAGCGTGCGACACATCTGGTGTCTGATGAACCTTTCCTGGTTCGCAGGTGGCCAACCTCTAGCTGGGTTCTCACATGGAGGAGAGCAGAGAGAACTGTCTCTTTGTTCCCTCACAGGGGTGCCAATCCCACTCCTGGGGCTTCACCCTCAAACCTAATTACCTCCCATCTCCAAATAATTCCGTGCTGAGAATTTAGGCTTCAAACACGTGAATTTGGAGGGGACACACACATTCAGCCCATAGCAGAAAGCATCCCGAGTAAGCCTTCCAGAGAAATCGGCAGAAGCTTCAGGGGTGTTTCGGATCCAGCCTTGAAAGTCATGAAGCGTCACTTCTGTCCCCTCTGGTATAAGAGGGTCCCAGAGGCAGGCCTCCACTGAAGGCGAGGGCAAGGAAATTAGAGCCGGCTCTTGGGAGGAGTGAGGAGGATGGCAACCTCAAGGCCAAAGAGCAGGTGGAGCGGCAGACACCACCGCAGCCGCCCCTGGCAAATTCAAGCTGCCAGGAGCCTGCACTGTGAACGGCAGGGAGCATAGAATTAACTAGAAGCAGCCCTCACATGAAGCTTATCTGGAAGGACAGAGAAAGAGAGACGAAGCGCACGTGCTCGTATGTATATTTGCTCACTTATAGTCATTTTGAACCCTTGTGTGTGGACACGTTGGCCGGGCTCCGAGCGTCTGCCCACTGCGCGCCCCTCTCTGCCTCCCTGCCAGTTTCTCTGGGCCACGGCGCCGCTGCCGGCCAACAGCACATGAGCAAAGGGACTGCGCCAGCTCCAGGCGAAGGCTTCACGTGCTCAAAACGGCCCACCCTGTCTCCAGCGGGGGCCACTCAGGTGTATTCATTCCAGCCATGCGGCTGCCTGCAAGCAGAGCCTCAGTCCGCGATGGTCCCCCGCCCCGGTCTCACTGTACTGCACAGTGTCTGTGATGTGGGCCAGAGGCCAGGTGTCGTCGCATTAAACAGCACAGCCTGAGGGCTTGTCTGTCACCCACACAGCACAAGGCGACCTCAGGAGCACAAACACGGTCCCGAGGTGGAGACTTGCTGATGTAAAGCCCCACAAATGCTACACTGACTCAGTGGCAGAGTCCCGTGTGGCCAGGAGCTGATTCCAGAAGGAAAATGACGGGGATCCAGCCACACTGCAAGATGGAAAAGTGGTAACCTGCACTGGTTATGACCTGGGTCCAGAAAGTATTCCAAGAAAGGCAAATGAGCCCAGAAAGAGTGGCCAGGTTGCAAGCACAGATGAAAGAGAATCATGGGGTTCTAGAATTTGGAGCCCTTGCAATATTGGGGCACCTGATTATTTCCAGATTCTAGTAGTCTATGGGGCTTCAAAAAGACTATGAGAGATGAAAGTCTAACACAGCCATGAAGTAGCCTCATTAGGGAAAGGGGGGTGTATGGGGATGATAGAGCAGAAAAATACAGACCTGTGCCCTAAACAGGACGCGTCCCAGACCAAACCTGCCTTGGCTCTTCTGAGCCCTCTTCTCAGCCAGGCCTTGTCCGTGTCCCGGGGAGCCAGCTGAGGGACAATCCCCCACCCCTGACACCTAACCAGTTCCTGTTAGTGACTTCCCACCCGTGGGCTCTGTCCCTCCAGCCGCTAATGCCCCGATATCCTTGCCGTGTGCCGAGTCGTGCTCAGCCCTCCCTTCTGCAATGGTCCGGACTCAGTTCTTCCCTGGATGTTTCAGTCTGTCCTGCTCAGTCCTTCTGTACCAGCCTAGAAAGCAACTGTGAGGATGTTTACAGAAAACTGACCAGCAATCCACTAGGTTTTGGTGGGAATTATGTAGCCCCGTGAATCCTAACCCTGGCCTCAAAAATCATGTGAGTGCTTGAAACTTGGGGCCCAACATTTTGAAGCTGGAAGTGGGTGGACAAGGCTAAGATCCTCCCCAAATATGTCTGCCCCCCCGAGCCCCCATCTCATTTTCTGGGCTTTCAGAGTTCATTTGCTACCACAGCACGTATTAACATTACCTGAAAAAGTGCGTGTTTGTTTCTATGGACACACTTGTATTTACATATGTAATTTGAAAATAGTTTAAGATATATAAATCATTTGAGAATTGAGTCTGGAATGTCACCAGGCTATCAAGTGGCCTGAGTTACTGTGTGTACGAGTGTGTAAGTGTGTGTGTGTGTGTGTGTGTGTGTGTAGATGAGTGCATAAGTGGGTACATGTATGTGTGTGTGCTTGTATGTATACCTGTTTGTGTATATATTTGTGTGTATGTGTGTTTACATGCTTGTGTGTGTATGTGTAGGTGTGTGTGTGTGTGTGTGTGTGTGTGTGTTGGGATGTAAGAGGTAGATAGGCTATGGATTTAGATTATCCTTGGAGCAAATTTCCCCTAGAATCTGACACGCTACACTCAGCACTATTCAAGTACTATGATCACAAAACAACAAGTGGACACAAAGTAATGAAAGGAATCATTAAAAGGCACAGACATGTTCGTTAGTGTATCTCTTGGTCTTTGCAACAGATCTGCAAGTTTGCCTCGTCTCCACCCGCAAAGTGTACTGCTCACATCCCTCCGGAGGGGCGTCCTCTCCCCTCTCAGCGCAGAGTCCATGCTTGGCCCTGTGCTTCCCTTTCTCATGACTCTGAGGGTCATCTAGAACTGCAGACAGGCAGGAACCAAATGCTCATGGGGAGCTCCCGATTCACGGGGGACAAGTGCTTCACCGTGAGGCAGGTGAGGTCAGCCGGGGCCAGAATCCGCAAAGTTGAAATGTACAGAGACGGTTTGTGCAGCTGCAAGGGAAGATCCTGAGTATTGTCTTCCCATTTGATCTGGTATTTGTCTCAAATTTTTTGGTTCTTATCAAAGTATTGTTCTTGCAGGGTATACCAAAACAAAGCAAAACGGGCTCCGTGGAGCTCTTTTTCATAGTCTCAGCTCTAAGCACGCTCCAGTCTAACAGCACGTGAGAGGTGTGTGACCTTCCTTTCAAGGGCAGCAAGCAGGGCACCTGCTGATAAAAATGCATAGATGCTCACCGCCGCAAGCAGCTAAGTCCCTCCTCTCTCAAGTCCTAATGGGAACATTTTTAAAACCTGCTTCCCCTGCCATCCATTGATTTACTAACCAATTTCGTCACACGCTTGCTGAAGCCTGTAAGATGCATCCTGTCACTGGGCTACCATCAGCAAGGGTAGCGGTAAATGTGGGAAATCACAGCCTAGAGGTGCAGGAAATGGAGGCAGAATTGTATGACCTAGAGCCCCAAGATGCTCTTGCTGGCTGCAGCTTCCTCATATGTTATAAAAATCGACAATTGCTTATTTATTTTATTTGACTTGCTTTCATTAAACACATTCTGCAGCAATGACCTAACCGTTGAGAATGCATGTTTGGGTGAGAAATTATTCCTTTTTTGCTGGAACATTGGTGATAAATTTGTAACCTGCATGACCTATCGGCTGACATTTGCCACACACCCTGCCCAGGAAGGACATGGGGACATCACAGCCCGCATCCACATCAAAGACACAGACCCGCCGGGAATGATCGGTGACTTTAACGAGATGACTCCGGAAGGTGCCAATTTCACAGAATCAGCTGTAGAAGGTGATGTCACTTTTCCCTCTGACTCGCTGAACTTTAAATCAAATGACGGTTTTCTAAGTTAACCTTGTCCATTTTCAATTATAACTTTTCCTGTGCATGGGCAGAAAGTGAAGAAATATCTATTAATAGATTGACTCCATACCAGAAAAACTTCGCCAACAGTGAAATGACGCAGTTTAGTGCCAGTGTCGTCAGATGTTTCAAATAGAAAGCCAGATAATTACAATAATGGTTAAATATCTTAGGCAGTTCATGGAGTCAGAGAAAAGCTTTCAGAAATTTATCTCGAAGGTAAAACATTATCGTTAATGTTCTTGTATATTCAACACTGAACATAGGATTATTTGTTTTGCATAATGTGAACACAAATTTTGATGGAGCAAAATATTATGGCAAAAGCAAAGTTCTTACTGAAATAAAATTCTATGAATCAGAATTTCACTTCAAATTGATTATGGTGCATCCATAATTCATAGCTGCATTCAAGCCAGCTGAGAGATTCCACTCATCAAAATGGGAGCTTCATTATTAGATGCACAAATATTTAACACATGCAGAGAGGCACTAAACCATGTATGTTTTGGTTAAGGATGATGTTAAATGTAAAAAAGTATGTGATGTAAGAAATGGTACTGAGACAACTAAACATTCAGGAAAATATAAGTAAATGTTGGCATCTACATTATGCTGTATTAAAGAGTCAATTCAAGAAGGCTTACAGATCTGAATGTAAAACTACAACCATAAAGCTTCTAGCACAGAATGTCAGCTTTTATCTTCATAATAACTTCAGGACATAAAACACTAACCAGAAAAGGGAAAATTATAAATTTGGGTTTTATCAATACGATAAACTCATGCTTGTCAGAAGACACAGAAAACTCAAGACTCAGGCAGGTAAAAATATTCACAATAAATATATCTGACAAAAGACAGTAGCCAGAGTGAACCCTTTAAAGCCCAACAAATCAATAGTAAAAACAAACAGCCTAATCTTAAACAGAAACAAAAGATTTGAACCCACCACTCACAAAAGAAAAATCTGCTAGTCTGTAAAATTATGAAAAAGAGTACCAGGGATATATTTTTTTTTCAGGGAAAAGTATGTCCAAATCTGCGGGAACCCTTCATATCTCTAGGATGACGATAGTCAAAATGACTAACGATACCAAGAGTTATGGTGAATTTAGAGCAACTGGATCTCTCCTACATGACAAAGGGCAATCACTTTGAAAGATAGATTGGCAGTTTCTCATCTAAGTTAAACATACTTTGACCATGCAACTCAGGATGCCCACTGCAAAGCATAGATACAAGAGAAATAAATGAATACAACCGGAAAATGACTTGTAGAATAATATCCATAGTGGTTTTATTCATATTAGTCCCAAACTGGAAACCATCCAACGTCCACCAACAGGAGATCAGATGAAATATGATGCCAAGAAAAAGAAACCAGGCATAAAAGAACGCACACTATGATTCCATGCATGTGATGTTCAATTGTAGGCAAGCTAATCTATAGTGACAGACATCAGAATGGGGGTGGTCTCTGGGGACTGGAGTGGGGATTACCTGGAAAGCAGCTTGAGGGAACTTTTTTTTTTTTGAGAACTTTTTGAGATGAGGAAAATAGTCTCTGTCTGATTAAGATGTTAGCTACATAGGCATCTATTCTATTGTCAACTTTTATCAAAAACATAAGCTTATGGGGAGCCTGGCTGGCTCAGTGAGAAGAGAATGCGACTCCTGACCTTGGGATCATGAGTTCAAGTCCTACATTCGGGGCAGAGTTTATTTTAAAAACATATTTTAAAAAGGGAAGTTTATAATTTGTACCTTTTACTTTATACCTCAGCAAGAAAGCAAAACGAACATCAACTTAATGCATGAGGTGTGCTTTAAACTGAATGCTTGCATGCCCCTCAGAGTCACGTGTGGGAACCTAAGCCCCACTGTGTGGTGGTGAGAGGGGGGGCCTTTGGGAGGTGATGAGGTCATGAGGTTGGAGCCCCCACAGCGGGATCGGTGCCCTTATGACGAGACCTCAGAGCGCTTCTTCACCCCTTCTGCCCTGTGAGGACACGGGGAGGACCCGGCCAGCCGTGAACCAGGAAGTGGGAGCTCGCCAGACACGGAATCTTCTGGCGCCTTCATCTGACACTCCCAGCCTCCAGAAATGTGAGCAGTAAATGTCTGTTGTTGATACACCACCCCTTCTACGGTATCCCATTATAACAGCCCAGGTAGACAAAGACAGGGTCTGTTGGTTCTCTGTTGTTCCTGCAATAAATTACCGCAGATGAAGTGACTCAGGGCAACGCAGATCTGCTCTGTCCCAGTGCCGGCGGTCAGAGTCTGAAACGGGTCTTCCTGGGCTAAAAACCAAGTTGCAGTCAGACTTGCATTTCTTCCAGGAGGCTGCAGGGAAAATGCATTTTCTTCCAGCTCGTAGAACCTGCCTGCGTTCCTTGGCTCCCAGCCCCTTCTTCTACCTTCAAACCAGGAATCACCAGTAAGGTCTTTCACACATGGTATCACTTCCACTGAGCCTCTTCTGCCTCTGTCATCCACCTGTAAGGACCTTGTGGTCACATAAGGCCCATGGCAGAATTCAGCCTCCTCTCCCCACATTAAGGTCAGTTGATTAGCAAACTTAATGCCATCTGCACCAAATCCTATTTGCATTAGTTTAGCATACTCACAAATTCCAGGGATTAGGATGTGAACATCTTTGGGGGCTGTTCTTCTGCCCACCATGTGGGAATAGAGGTCAAATAAAGAACACCATTTTTGAGTAGAAAAGGCGCAGGGCGTGAGGGGAGCAGGTGGAGGAAATAGTCTAAAACTTCATCTGGAGGTGTGTATACGGGTATGTGAATTCGTAAAAAATTCATCAAGATCAAGCCACACATATAAACGGTGTGCACTTTAAATATAACGTGTATCAATAAAAAGTTTTCAAAAAAGCAACTGTGTCTTTCAAGCACTACTTGTAACTCATCTGAGTCCTGCAAAAAGATTGAGTGAAGTCCTCTGAACAAAAGTGGAAAATTCTAAATCTGAGTACTCAGCAATGTAGGGCAAGAAAACTTAAGCTTTTGAAGTGTTTAGCAAATGCAAATGACCTAAAAGATCACCAGAAAAAAAAAGAGAGAGAGAGACAATGAAATTTGGCCAACAAAAACGAATTAAGCAACTAAAAGATGAGAGATTATATAGTGCTCAAAAGAGAATTTTGAAGTTTTCTGTCTCTCTCAGCTTTGGTAGAATGCCAATGTTTAATTGCATAAATAGATCTATCCAGCAGCAGAATGGGATACAATGGAGGCCTGCAATTTCCGACGTCAATATTTGGTGCAATTTTAAAAATTCATAAATAGAGGTGATTTATTTAAATAATTTTGTCTTTAAAAATATTTGGGTGTTATACACAACTAATGAATCATTGAACATTACATCAAAAACTAATGATGTATTATATGTTGGCTCATTGAATTAAAAAAAATTGTTAAGGAATAGCATTCTTAATGGAGAAATAACGTCAGCATTTGTCCAGAAATGTTTGTGTATTGCAAAATAAAATGAGAATTCCCTCTTTCGTTGAGTGATTTGTTTTGGATTCACCACATATATCTGCATCTGCAGAAAGAATATTTTCTCAATTAAAAATGCTATGAGCCAATTAAGGACATCAATGACTTCAAATTTATTAACCATGAAATGCAACTGTGCAAACTATTACAACTCATTTTTTGAAAATATTGTAAAAAATAAGATATATTAAAAATACATTGTGTGGAAAAATACTAGTGACCTAATATTAGCGATAAATATGCTAAATAACTAATACAGTTTGTGAATATATACCCAAAATAATCATTCTGTGAACATTATTTTAATGTTTGTATTGTCAATACGAAGATTAAATCCCCCTTTAGCGTACATGTTATCTTGATGTTTAGATGACTTTCACAGTTTTTTCATAGAATTATTTCAGAGACCCACTAATATAATAAAAACAGCTCTTGTTCAGCAAATAAACATTTTAAAAATGACATATGTTAAATTATTTGTCTTCTCTCTTATACTCCCCAAACTTTCCCAGTTTGGTCAAACTAATATCCATGAAGGAGGCTGCTGTTCGTCCCCAAGGACAAAGATAAAGCAGTGAACGATGCCAAGTGAAAGATACCATGCTCAAACTACCATTTTTCAAACATCATGTGGGAAATAGATGAGGACCATGTTTCTGAGGGGCAGACCCCAAGCCTGGAGCTGGGGCGATGCAAGGAGACCCCCTCATGGCTGCAGGCTGGTTCCCTGGAAGCCAGATCCAGATGATTAGCTCACAAGCAGCTTATTAGCAGGTGCTCCTACAATCACGAGTCATGGGAAGCCCTGGGCTGAGGAGAAACCGCCTGTGATGCAGTCCCTGTGGGAGCCCAGCCCCCCAAAGGGGAATCCTGAACCTGGCGATGGACATCAGAGTAGCCCTCACCACAGAAGGGGTGCGACCGCGGGCGGGGTGGCTGTCTCTGGGGAGGCATGCCCAGCACCTGAGGAGGGGGGTCTTCATTCCAGAAGGTGGCTCTGAGCACCCGTCACGGCACACACCAGGCTCGCCCGCTCGGAGCTGCCGCCTCCAGGGGCACAGGGTGTATGCCCAGCACAGAACTCAGGTCTGGGGCTGGAGGAGGTGGGTGTTTTCACTCACGCATGGGCATCGCTCCTCGCCCTGTCGCAATCCCATTTCCACTGAAGCAATTGATGGAGTAGAAGCAACTGATGGCACAGTTCTCCCAGGTGAGGCTATCTTCCTCCCTCCTTGACCTGGAGGACACCCAGGACGGAGCTTCTAACAGACAAACAGAACCTCGGGTTTGCACTTGTCCTAACAGACTGAGCAAGAGCTCCAGGCAGCATGGTTAAGAAGACAGAAAGTCTCCAGCCTGCACGTCTCTGAGCTCCACCTTCCTCATCCCAGGAGCCTTTACAAAGACAGGGGTGGATGGAATGGGGGGGACCCCCCCTTCCTGGTGGGCATGAGTCCAGAGCCAGGCAGCGCTGCCTAGTGCTGTTGGCTGCAGTCATGTCAATGATGACTTTGGGTCCTTCATCAGTTTTCTGCTTCTTGCTCTGTGAAGGTGTTTGGCTGGTTATAATTCAGCACAATCATTTTCTAATCACATTTGAAGCCAGCAATTTACCAAAATGCCATTTAACAAAACGCTCTGCACACACACAAAAATGAAAAAAAAAAACAAATGATGGATTATTCTCACAAAGGAAAACAACCAAATTCTCAAAATAGCCTTTGCTGTAAAAGCTTCTCTCTGCTTTATGGACTTCATTTGCTGATTCATCCTCTGTTCTTGCCTGTTCTTTCTGAACATTTTGGTGGGAAGGAAAATGAAAGCCCAATTTTCCAAAGCAAAAAATGGTAATTTGGTAAATATTGTTTTCTAGCACTCCGCATTGTAAATCCCATTTATTGATCATAAGCAATCAAAACCTTCCACATTTTTAAGAGTTTGGCTCCCAACGCTAACAACTCTATTTTTTTTTTTTTTTTTACTTATAGATCATTTCTTTTTAGGCCAAAATCACCAATCTTCATGAAGGATGATTCGGGATCTGAGTTTTATATCAAAAAGAGCAGTCAGGAAAGCATTCGATAGTGTGTAAACTACTTGAATATGAGGTATTGATGTCACCCTCTTCATTAGCAGAAAAACAATGTTGAGACCACCACCTGGCAAGGTGTGATGGCACAGACCAAGGGTAAGGATATCAAGAAGCATGACACATCTGGCCAGGAGTCAAGCACATGGCCCATCTGCTGCATTCCCTGAATGTTCAGTTATGGCCACATAAATGCACTGACAACACCTGCAGAGGAAAGCATTCCTGCATGAACCTGCCTGGCCCAGCGCAGACAGAGTGCAGGACCCCACGGCTGTCCTCTTCTGCCCACGACCGTGACTCCAGGAGGCTGTCTGACCCCTGGGAACTGGACTGTCAGGGCTGAAGGTTTAAAGTTGGAAGAACTTTCCACACCCTGTGCACCAAACGTATCTGCCTCTTGTTGCCACACCAGCCCTGGGCCACACTGGCAGCCCAGGCAAGCCCCACTGCAGACAGGGACCCTGGCACATGGCCTCTGAAACAGGTAGGATGAGTGACGTAAGGATGGAGTTGCAAACACCCTGCCAAGGAGTTCTTGCTTGGCCTTCAGCAGCTAACCAGGCACCTATGAGCCTTACATGTGGAGCAACCTGCCTCCTGGGGTCCCTGTGGACTAAGGGACATGACTGTTAAGAGGCACCTGCCAGCTCTTAGCAGCCAGAGATCTCGGTGGCTCTTGATGTCTGTCCCTCTTCCTCCTTGGTTATAAAGGTGCTGATGTAGTTCTTTCCACCACCAGGGATGCCTCCCATTCCCCTTGGTTATTCCTGTCTTGAAACACACCCTGAAGACACCCAGGCTGCTCTCACCCAATCACAGTCTGGGCACATCTCCCACGGGTCACCCTCCTTCTGTGAGCTCGTGCAAACCAAAGGCAGGTTTCTAGAGCCATGAGAACACCACAGCTTCCAAATCTGCTGGAGCTCCACCATCAGTCATTCCACACTGATATACAAACCACGGGAAAAGTCAAGGATGGCGGAGGACGACTAACAGGCTCCTTACTTGAAATAAAATCCAGTACATTGAAATTTCAAGATGATAACATCATTAGGGTGCCCTTTGGAATATGCTGGGATGTTCTCATTCAACCAACTAAGCGAACTGGAGACCATCACTCTCACAGAGGCCCTGAACCATCAGGGTCTTTCCTTAGAGGGAAAAGTCACCAAGGCTATTCTATCTGTGTGCATGGAGTATGGGGCACTGTGTATAAATGGTGATTCCCTTTTACCCAGAACCTGAAGTCAGTGCACAGATGCACGGAAAGTGGCCGCCCTGAGAAGCATCCAAAGGGTGTGATGATACCGGGATATGTCAATCTGGCCCTTTCTGCACCCGCCACAGATTGATTCGTGGATGGTGGCTTTTGGGAGGGAGACATTGCCTCCATATCAGCATGTGGGGAGGATGGAAAGGAGACTGTGCCCCAAGCCACCTGTCATAGCTGGGGATGCCCCATCCAGTCAGGAGGCCACAGGGCGCCCTGGAGACCTGTCCAAGGGGCTGCTCCAGAGGGCGAGGTTTGAGACTGCCCGGAGGAGGCCCTGGACCTGGAAAGGAGCTGATTTGTCTCCAATGACCCCCGCAGGTGGAATGTGGACCTCAAGGTCCAGATCCTCGAGGCTCAAAGGAAAGTAAACGTTCGCCCTCCCTGAGTCAAATACTGTGCGGTGCCACCAAACCCCTTCCACCTCGATTCAGAGATACACGGCCTGGGTGGGACCACGACTCACATCATAGCCCCAGGTGCCGTAAACACCTGCAGTAGAAGAAGAAGGAGTCATTTCACGGGTGCAAGGAGATGTTTTGGAGCCTCTGGTACTGAGACATGTTGGAAAGCTCTGCCTGTGACTTCGGCGGCTGGAGGAGGTTTCTCTCTAAGGCAGAAAGGTGCCACAAAGGACAGCCGTGGCCCAAGGATTCAGGCTAGTGGAACACCCTGCCCAGGGACTAAATGGTGGGATAAATTGGGCCAGATGGAATCTAAGTCCTCAGGGGCCCCCAACACCTGTCTTGTTTCTTCTGCTTCCGCTCCCCCACAGCACAAAGACGCTACAATTGTAAACTTCAAGACAACCCTGACCTCCACCACCACGCAGGTGCAAGGCCAAGTCTGCCTGCCACTGCAGTACTCGGAGGCGGGTAGCAGACATGGGCAGACACAGCCTGCCTCTGCTGAGTGGAAGCTTCCAGAAGATGGTGTGTGTGATCCTGGAGCAAGAGGCTTTCTTGAAGTGTAAACAGCAATAAACCATCAGATCTATGAAAACAGTCCACCTTCCGTGTCGTGCATGAACATGACCTGATCTACAGTTTAAGGTTCCTGGCACTCATTATCATTCGAGGCTGCTCCATTTTACATGAAGAAAACCTGTGAGCCCAGCAACATCGTGAGTGGATAAAAGTGGTGATGTTGGGAAGCGCATCTAATAATGAGTCAGTGAGCATCTGTAATGAGGTCAGGAAACGGGGATGCCTGAGAGCAAAGTGCTCGCGCTTCCAAGCAGTTGGGGGTCAGCCAGTAGCTCACAGTAGGGTCAGCCTTGTAGCTCACAGCCGCTGAGCTCCTGGAGATTCCAGAGTCCACTCTCTTCCTTCCCAGGATGTGTGCAGGCAAGCTCACAAGACCTCTTTCTTAAAGGAAAATGTGCCTTAGCAAAGGGTGCTTCTCTGGAGGCCCAGGGCCCACACTGCCCACCAGTCGCTGCAGGGAGGTGTCTGGGTTCAGCGGGCTCGCTCCCCTCCCAGAGTCTGGGACACAAAGCCCACATGCTGGCAGCCACCAGAGAGCCTGGGGATTGCTGGAATGGGCCTGTGTCAATGTCAGGAGGGATGTTTGGCAGTATCATGACCGTCTGGCAGGATCTGTGAGGACGATCTCTGCCGCACCTTGAAGAGCTGAGTGTAACCTGAATCCCAAATGTTCCTTCCAACATCAACATCAGTGACGGCACAAGAGGTGTTGGCTGCAAGCAAAGGTGAAGAAAGACACACCCCGTTCCTTCCTTAACATGCCCGGCTCCCCTCTTGTTTAAAATATTGCTGTCCAGGGCGCCTGGGCGGCTCAGTGGGTTAAAGCCTCTGCCTTCGGCTCAGGTCATGATCTCAGGGTCCTGGGATCGAGCCCCGCATCGGGCTCCCTGCTCAGCGGGGAGCCTGCTTCCTCCTCTCTCTCTGCCTGCCTCTCTGCCTACTTGTGATCTGATCTCTCTCTCTCTCTGTGTCATATAAATAAATAAAATCTTTAAAAAAATAAATAAAATAAAATAAAATAAAATATTGCTCTCCATACTTGGACCTGTATGACATAGTGTCTTCTAAAAAAACAAAACAACAGTCCTTTAATAAGTGAGTGATTACATAATTACATGTCTACCTGTATGAATGATCACAATTTTAATTTTAAAAAAATGGTAGAACAGACCAATTGATAGTATTAGGAAGGTATATTTTTGTTCAAAAATAAAACTGGCCATGAACATTTTTCTCTTTTTTTCTGATTTCTAAAATAATCTAGTTCTTAGTCTCACCTACAGCAAGTGTTTTTGTAAATAGACACTGGCTACAGGGTCTGGAAGGAAAATCCAAGCCTGGAAGTCAGAGAAACACACCAGGAATGCTCTTCTGATTCTTTGCAGGCTCCAGAAAATCAAAAGTTAAAACAGAGTAGCAGGAGATGCTCACGGGTGAGTTGGAAGCACTGGGGTCTTCAGCACATAAAACAATTCCTTGGGTATTATCAGGGTTCAGTAGATATTTTGTGACTAGCATACAAGTAAAATAAAATAAATTTAGTTTTTATTACAAAATGGTGCACATAACTGTGTCAAGTTTTGCATAAGCAGAAATAAAGCAGAAGAAAACGATGACAAGGTATAGATACAAGATCACAGAATATTGTTATTTTTCTTTCTAATGTTTGTTCCGTTCATTTTTTTTTACAAACATTAAATTCTATTTGACTAATGTTTGATAAACTTTATTATTTAATATGAAACAAACATGTTTTTCACATCATTAAGTCTAGTAAGAAAAACCGAAATCATCAGATTAAAATGTATTCATAATCAGTCTACCAAAGAGATACACAAATGTCTTCTGGAACAATGCACATCATTGTGAGTGAATCAATCTGGGCATGTGAGAAATACTTGATTAATGAGCTCTAGGTGCTTTTATTTTAACTACAAGGATGGATCTAGAGAACACTTGCCATTTTGCAGAAACCTACGTACACATACCCCTACTGTCCTTCCAAGCACTAGCAAGCACTGGGACACGAGCTCCGGGAAGGGGAACGAGCTCAGAGCTACTCGAAAACCACTCTTGGCCATCACAGGTGCTTGGTCAACACGTGGTGGCCACCCCCACTCACCACCTCCCACAAGCAAGCACACTGCATGCTTCGTTGTCACATCGGAGCCTGTGGTCAGCCGTTCATCCATGACCAGGCAGCTCAGCCACGGGGAATGCAAATAAGATAATAAACAAACCCAGTTCTGTGAATTCTTTGAAGGTTCTTTGAATACTCAGGGCATCTAAACTTCCACCGACTCAGCAGCTGTCTAAACACACTCTCTGCTCTGGAGCCCAGCATGCCTGTTGTTGTGTGTGGTTGGTCAGTGTGGATGCTGTCTCCTACTGTGTGGTGTGGCTATGACCTGTGGGTTTATCTGTTCTACCAGAGGTGCGTTGTTTCTAGACGTTGACTGGTGTACATAGTGTTGAAAGCGTGGAGGGTCAGAGTATACCCTGATAACCGGATGTGCAAAGTGGTACAAATTTGCATTCCTATGCCAAGCATGCGACACAGCAAGTTTCCCCACGTTTTTGCCATACTTAATTCTGTTTTCTTTTCTTTTCTTTTTTTTTATTCTAACACCAAAACAATCAGCTCTTCACTTGTTGTATTTAAAAAGGAAAACAGAGAGAGAGACAGAGAGAGAAGTAAATTACAAGAGACTCTTCACTATAGAGAACAAACTGAGGGCTGCTGGATATAGGTGGGAGGGGATGGGCTAGATGGGGATTAAGACCAGCACTTGATGTGATGAGCACTGGGTGTTGCATGGAAGCGATGAATCACCAAATTCTACTCCTGAAACTAATATTACATTATGTTGACTAACCAGAATTAAAAAAAATTTATTTTTTTTTATTAAAAAAATTTTTTAAACCCCTAACTGGGACTGTGTTGCATCGATTCTGTAGAGCAATTGTGGGGCGATTGATGTCTTCACATTCAATCTACCCATGAACATGGCATATGGCATTTCTTTAAGCTTTTCCTCAGTTTTACTCAGGAAAGTTGTAGGGGCTTCAAAGCACAGGCCTTGTACATCTTTTGTACTATTTCTTCAGTTCTGATGGTTGTGTTCCTTCTGAGCAGAATATAGTTATATTGTTCCATTTTAATTTTTATCCAATTTGTTCAAATCTTTTCATTGGAGTATTTAGTCCATATACATTCAGAGGAATGACTGATACGTTTGGTTTTGGGGGCTACCATCTTACTCCTTTTTTAAATTTGAGCAATGCATTTTATGTCTTATTTTCTCTTTTAGTGTCTACATTTGGATTGATCAAATACTTTAAAATGTTTTATTTTTCCACCTATTGGATTAACAATTAAATCCTCTTTTAGTAGTCACCATAGACATTGTAACACGCATCCATTTAACTTCTATTTATTTATTATACTTTTAATGCTACCCTGACAGTGTCAGAACCTTAACATTTTTAACCCCTTCCCACTGTATTATCAAATTGAATTTAACTCAACACATATTAGATTCTGTAAGACAATATTATAATTATTTTATGCAGTCAAAAATCATTTCCAGCTACCCACATATTTATCTTTTTGTGTGTTCTTCATTTATTTCTACATTTCCATACTTACGGTTGTAATATTTTCCTTTTGCTGGAAAAACCCCTTTAAAATTTTTTAGTATGTGTCACTGATAACAAATTCCTTTAGTCCTTATTTGTCCGGAAATATCTTTACTTCATGTTCATTTTCTCCAACATGTTATTACGAAAATGTTCAAGCCCACAGCAAACCTGCAATAATTTCACCATAAACATTTATATACACACCAGCTTCTACCATTAACATTTTATTCGACTTGATTTATCACGCACATAAACTTCCTTCGATCCATCTATCAACCTACCTTGTTTTATTACATTTTAGAATAAATTTTAGCTATCAGTACACTTCCTCCAAAATACTTTACTACCGCTGTTATTCTAAGAATTCGGTATCTGTTAACGGTTTCTCTCTTTTCATGTAAAATATTCATACAATGAAATACACAAACTCCGATGTATGTTTCTGATTTTGAAGTGTAAGCTTACCTTTGGAGCCTGGCATCCAGCAAGATGAAGAATAAGACCACCTCAAAAGTTCCCGTGTCTGTCTCATCATTCTCATGCCAAGCCACAAAAGGTAGGCATGTTTCTGCCTTTTCAAATCAAATATTAATTTCCTCTTAACAGCCACAAAATATTGCTCGGTGCACTAAATAAGACTTAAATGAGTGTTGATATGCCATATTTGTGAATCAGAAAACACAACAGTTAGATGTCAGTTCTCTCCAAAGTGAACAGAGAATCAATGTGATTCCAAAAACAGTTCCAACAGGCTTGTCATCTAAACATTGAGGAGCTGATTCCATAATGTGTCTGGGAATATGAAGGACCTAGGATGCCCAAAACAATCCCACGAAAGACGTTCAGAGTTGGAGGACTTCACATGACAACACTTACCATGAACTTGAAGTAAGCAAGACAGTGTGGACAGACATGAAGACAGACAGACTGGTCTACAGCAGAAAATAGAGGGCCCTGATTGAGGTCCATACTATACAGTCACTTGATTTTCATAACGTTGCCACAAGAAATTGTTTTCAATAAATGATTCTGAAAAACATGGATACAAAAAAACCAAACCAAACAAAAAACCATGGCTCCCACCTTACATGGTACAGAATAGATCTAAACATAAAAGGTAAAATTGTGAAGCTCTAGGGGAACATAGAAAATGATGTCATCACCATGAGAGGTAAATTTTTATAGGTGGTCATATAAAGCAAATACCATAACCTCATCAAAATACAGTGTCCCAGTGATTAAAAGACATCTTTAAGGAAGGAAATCCACTAGCCACAGAGTGAGAGAAAATATCCTCACAATCTTTAGCAGGTAGAGAGCTTGTATATAGTATGTAAATAATTTCTACCTTCAATGATAAAAAAAAAGAACAATCCAACATAAGGACAAATTTTTAACAGACATTTCACAAAAGAAAAACCCAAATGAAAAACAGGTGCCATGCAAAGGTTTCAATGTCATTTGTCCTCCCTCAGTGAAATGCAGATGGAAACCCCAAACAGATAGCACTTGACACCCCCGAGAATGACTAAAACGGAGGTGAGTACACAAACACTGGGCAGGCTGTGTCGTAGCGGGAATCCTCGGGCATCGTTGCTGGCAATGCAAAATGATACAAACATTTGGGTGAGGATCTGGCAGAATTCTTTATAAAACTAAATGTACACTTACTGTGTGGTCTCATAATACCACTTGTCCGTGTTTATCCGAAGGAAATGAGAACAGATCTACATTGTGTTTGGGGAGCTGAGTCAACCTGTTTTCCAGAGTGTAGACCTTACTTCACAGTGCATGTTTCCTGAAGACACACAAGTTTTTTTTTTAATTTATTTATTTGACAGAGAGAGAGAGAGATCACAAGCAGGCAGAGAGGCAGGCAGAGGGAGAGGGGGAAGCAGGCTCCCCGCTGAGCAGAGAGCCCAATGTGGGGCTCGATCCCAGGACCCTGAGATCATGACCTGAGCCAAAGGCAGAGGCTTAACCCACTGAGCCACCCAGGCGCCCCAACACACAAGTTTATTATCGACACAACGATGGATTCCTCCCCTTTGCCTCTAGTAGCCGTCCAACACAAACAATGTTCTGCGTGTTGATGAATAATAAATAGTGGAGCAGAAATCACTTCAGTGATAAAGAGTCTTAATGGCTTGGTCTTTGCTAACCTGCTCCTCTCACGCACAGGATGTGTGATGAAGGGGCAATAATCCAGGCGCTTCACGGAGCCGTCCACGAGCCCTCCTTTCACGGTCCAGCAGACAGTTGCCAAGCAGCTAGGGAGGGCGTTTGTGGTTTGCTCTGGTGGTGAGTCCCGGTGCGGGGCTGGGCTTGACCAGTAGCTGCCACAGTGAGCCAAGGCCACCAGCTTCTCTCTGCCTGGAGTGTGATCTGGTGCTACCTAGAAAACCTCTGCCAGGCCGGGGATGGGAGGATTGATTCAGTCAAGACAACGGCTCACATGCACCTCCCAAAAGGCTTGAGAGCTGGAAGTGGACAGGCATCCTGATCACGGAAGTTGTTGATGCTCAGACAGAGGAACGAGTCCTCTGCTCCTGGGGAATCGGGTTCACAGCCTCCCTCACTCACTGAGCAAGGGGTGCCTTCGAGAAAAGTTGCTCTTCGCATCCCCAGACTGAAGTATGATCAGAGGTCGGAGTTTTCCTCTAGCCAACAAGATAGATAATTCGGTTACTCTTCATACTATTAATAACTCAAAGTGATGAAAGAAAATTTAATCTTTAAACTTAAAGAATAACTCTACGAGGACAGAAGTTCCTGGAAAGAGCAGTCATTCTCCCACCTAACATATTATTAACAAACACTTGAGCACACTAATTATTTTCACAGGAACGCGTGGAACGCAAGTGAAAATGCCGCCGTTCAAGTCTTTCTGCGAGTATCCGACACTGAAGACAGTTTAATTGGCTATTACGTTCCTGAAATAAGATGTAAATTATATAAAGAGTTACAATTCTCAAAGTCCATGCAGACACACTTTAAGTGAATTGCTCACAATTACAAGGTCCGATTTCCCAGTGGGGTCACACTGCAGCCTCTGATGCTCACGCGAGGATGGCAAGTGAGGGGCCTGGACCAGCGGCATCTGGGCCGCCAATGACTCAGAGCAGTCCCACCGTCCCGACGGTGAGGCCAGGCCTGCGTCTGGTCAGCAAATGGACCTGTCGTTCTTTCTCCTAACTTAGTTTAGGTGGGTTTCCATGTCTTACCCCAATGAGTCCCAGACAGAGCTGACAGGCCACCATGTCGGTTTCCTCCTGTCCCCATCTACCAAAAAAGCCACAGGGGACAGGAGGTGTCTTCCATTGTCCCCAGGCTCTCCCACGGAGTCAGCAATGGACCTGGGCACGAGACCGAACTCTCCTGACTGTTAACTAGACCCGTTGGTGTATCTCACATCTATTCCCTGTGTTTAGATAATGAGACAATTTTCATTCAACAGGCTATTAATTATTTTACTCAGCATGAGCATTGAGTAACAGTATCACCTAAGAGAACAAGTGAGTATGGGGCATTTCAGAACTGACCTTGTAGCTACTAATTGTGCCTCTAAGTATTCAACAGTACGGAGTGAATACTCATCCATTTTTTAATCTCAAATTAAAAAAAAATTTTAATCTCCAGGTTTTAATCTCCAATGAACCAAAAGGTTTATACTCAGCATTTTGGAAAAAGGGTCGTTAAATGAATAATGAATATCAACAATACCAGTAAAAACAAATCCCAGGGCGCCTGGGCGGCTCAGTGGGTTAAAGCCTCTGCCTTCGGCTCAGGTCATGATCTCAGGGTCCTGGGATCGAGGCCCGCATCGGGCTCCCTGCTCAGCGGGGAGCCTGCTTCCCCCTCTCTCTGCCTGCCTCTCTGCCTCCTTGTGATCTCTCTCCCTCTGTGAAATAAATAAATAAAATCTTAAAAAAAAAAAAATCCCAGGGGACACCTGGGGGGCTCAGTTGATTAAGCGTCTGCCTTCGGCTCAGGTCATGATCTCAGGGTCCTGGGATCGAGCCCCGCCTTGGGCTCCCTGCTCAGCGGGGACCCTGCTCCCCGCTCTGCCTTCCCCTCCCCCCACCCCTCTCTCTCTTTCTCTTTCTCTCTTTCAGTCTATTTGTCCAGCACACACAGCAGGTAGGAGCACAGTTGGGAACGGCACCCACACGACTCAGGTATAGTAGCTACTCTGATGCCTCCCACAGGCCGTCTCTACCGGGCTAGTGCCCCTCTGCCACCTGTCACCTCACCCAGGAAGCCACGTCCCCCAACCCTGCAGCCACACCCAATGGCTTGCTGATTCAAGCTTCAGAAGACTGTCCTGTGGTGTGGTTTCGGATCCAGTGCTCCCCCATCTCTGATCATTCCTGAGACTGTAGCCTGCTCAGCCTGCTCCCTCCCTCAACTGAATTGCTTTCTCCTTCATGGATTTGTTTCCTGGGGAGCGTGGCTGCCACGCTCACGTGCACCTGAACCTCTCTCGAGACTCCACTTCTTGGAGACGTGAGCTCACGTGACTGGGGCTGTGTTGTTGCATCTGGAAGACAAGGGGAAGAAGGGAGGGAGGTCCCAGTCAACGCCACGGCAGGGGCCCGCTTGGAGAATATGTATTACCCATCCCAACTGATTTTGGCTCTGTGGCCAATCTTCACTCAGTGAGAGAGGTGGTGCTACTCACAGGACACAGGACAGTCCTTCCAAATGTGAAGCAAGATCTGATCACTGAGGATGCTCGTGCTCACAGCCAGCAGGCACAGCAGGCACAGAAGGGAGCTACCTGCCCCCGGGGGTGATGCCCCTTGAGCACCATGAGGTCCATACAGCACTAGTACATTTGGGTCATTCACACTGGCGACGCACACACAGTGCAAACACTCACTGGTAAATACAGCAGCCTAGCCTGATAAGGGTTAGGTCACCGGGCTCTCGGATCTGGATGAGGGATGGCTCAACACTCCAGGCAGTCTACGTAGACCAACCTTGCTAGTGAGGGGTGAGGACTCTGAGGTGGTAGGAGAGGAGGGAGCATTTCCAGTCCGGGCCGTCTGTGACAGTGGTGGGAATAGGTTATTCTCAAGCCTTCCTTTGGAAGTTCCCCCAGACTTGTGGCCAGAGAAGCAGGAGCAGAGTGAGGTTAACATGGGACACAAGTGGGTTCGAGCACTGCATGGTGTGGACTGTCACAGGCCGTGTGTGCCCCACCAGACCCCCTCCCCAGGGTGGCACCCACACCCCCAGCTGTCGTGTGTATTAAGGGCCAGCTCACGTCGCTCCCTCGATAAAAAGTTGTCCTCGGCTGATCCGAACTATTCATTCGGGAAGTTACCCCAGCCCAGGTGCGCCCGACACCCAGAGTCACTGGTAGGAGGAAACAAAATCTGGCCCCCTTGACCTCAGGCGATGCAACCCAGCACTTGACTTAAGCTCCGGAGTGTCCCCACTCCCACCGGGGACCGGACCGAAGCTGGATTCTGCTTGTGAGCATCTGCTCGGAGGGCTTTTCCTGTTCTCATCCTACTTCTCTCCCTTCCTTCCAGACTCTCCAACAGGGCCATCCTTCAGTAAGTTATGAGACCCCATCCCTGTGTTTGAAGTCTGCTTTCGAGGAACTCAGCCCAAGTTCCCAGGTGACAGGCTAATCCACACATAGTTATCCTCATCCCTGTAAGAAGAAAACGCAGCTCTGGATTTGCAGTTAACTTTTCACAGTGCACCTCAGGGTTTTACTGGGTCTAATCTGATCACAGACTATAGCCCCACACGGCATTCGAGGGTGCAGGACGAAATGATGACTGGAACAATTGAGATGGCAAAGTGAATGTTACCAGCACAATATAATTGCTTCATAAAAAATTAATATCTGCCTACACACAGCATGGAGTCATCAATAAATGGCCGTCTAATTACCCAGGAGTCCAAATGGATTGTTTGAATTCATTCTTGCTGTCATTTGCTAAAACTCTCCCCTATTCAAGGTGTGGGATATACTTCTGAGCATCTTCTCAAGGGAAAACAACTATTTCCGACTGACAAGATTATTTTCTTCTTTGCCTCCAGGAACTTTTCCTCAAAAGTTAAAAGAAACATTTTTGTTATATTTTTGAAAGAATTTCTCTCGTGTCAATAATGTGCATCGATTTGCTCATGGGTTCACAACGTGAACCGCCACAGAGAGCCTTCCCGACAGCCAGGACGGGACGTCTCTGTGCAGGTGTCACTCTGTCTCTGACTGTGCAGATCAGAAGCCGGAGGGCTGTGCTGGGAACCCGGGTCCTTGTCAGTGGGACTGGAACACGTGACAACAGAGAGGTTTCCTCTCGGGGGGTCTTTAAAAGGCCTGTGCAGCCTGAAGTCTCCCAGAAGAGCCCCCACCCCCATCGTTCACTGTTTCACGTATGTGCCTTTCGGGTCATTTTTAGTTTGTCATTTTCTTACGGTGTGGCAAGAACGCTTCACGGGCGATCCGCGCTCTTCCACAGTTGAGTGTAAGACACGGGCTGCTGACGGTAGGCACAGTGTCGTGCAGGAGACCTCTGGCACTTGAAGCCCATCGGTTAGTAACTCCCAGCTTCCCCTCCCCAGCCCCTGGCCACCGCCATCCCACTCCCTGATTCCACGCATCTGACTACTTTCCATGTGTCATGAAAGCGGAATCATGTGGGATTTGTCTTCCTGTAACTGGTTCATCAAGGTTGTCTCATGATCCAAACCTCCCTTTTGGGTAAGACTGAAGGAGCATTCCATCCTATGTGTGGGTCATGTTCATTTCACCCACTTGTCTGCAGATGGGCATTCCGGCAGTTTCCACACCTTGACTTCTGTGAATAATGTGTAATAAACCCAGGAGTGCTAATGTCTGCTTGGCATCCTGACTTCAATTCTTTGGGAAAATAACCAGTGGAATTTCAGGATCATATGCTGGTTCTATTTTTAACTTTTTGAGGCACTTCCATACCGTTCTCCACAGTGGCTGCTCCGGTTTGCACTCCTACCCACAGTGCCCAAAGGCACCAATGTCAAGGGTAACACCAGGGTGCCTGGGGTATGACAGCGGGTCATGAGTCAGGGCAGAACCTAGAGCCTCTGACCTTAGTCTAGACTTCTCCTGAGGTCAGCATTTGAAGGTGGGGGAAGAAAGCTAGGGATACATGCCATACGGAATATACGATGTACATTCAAAATAAAATAAATTCTTTTTTCCCAGCCAAAGCCAGCAGCACCGTGAAATCAGTCGCCCCATGGACTGTGTGATATCTGTCCCCGAGGCAAGGTCTGGGAAGAAGAACACAGGGCGGCGATGACATCTCTGGTTGAAATCACAGCTGAGTCACTCCCCGCCATTTTGTGGATCCCAAGGAAAACCGCCAACATGACCAAGGATTTGTAAATAGCCTATCACCCTATTACAGCAGAAGAAAGAAGCTAACCTAAGTATACAGGAACGTTTAATATTCCTCTCTCTTTTCATATTTTGGAACAGTTTAAACATGCAAAAAAGAGGAGAAAAAGACAGCCAACATTTGCTTACACATTACTCTTTTAAGAAATATTGAAATGTTGACAAGTTACCAGAATTATTTCAGTTTTTATTTAAATAAATATATATCTATATCTGTATCTATATATTTGCCACCAGTTTTCTATAAGTGCTCACTGATCCTATTTTTAAAATTCACTACCTTTCAGAAATGTTTATGTATCGTTCATGACAAGTGAGGTTTTTATTTTGTATGTTCACGTACATGAATAATAGTGGTCTTGTGTGATGTTAAATTGACATGAACAGCAAATTATTCTGAATGTGTTCTTCTGCAACATGTTTTTTTCCATTCCAATCAAATAGAATTTTTTTCTTTTTTCTTTAATTAAAAGTTTTGCCCACCCTTCACCCTCTGCCTCAAGCAACCACCAATCTGTTCCCTGTATTTATGAATTTGGTTTATTTTTTTCAGATTCTGCATAGAAGGAGATTGTATGGTGTTTGTCTTTCTGCGTCTGGCTTATTGCATTAAGCATAATGCCCTTGAGATCCATCCATGCTGTTGCAAATGGCTAGATTTCCTTCTTTTACTGGCTGAGTAATATTTCATTTTATACATATATAAAAAATGGAGATATATGCAATACATTATATATTATATATTAACATAATATATATTATATACAATAATCATATATAATTTATATAATATTAATTATCAATCATATATTATTAATTATTAATTAAATATATAGTTACATATAATACATATATTATATACTAATATATGTTATATTATATATAATTATATATATATACATATATATATATATATATAGAGAGAGAGAGAGAGAGAGAGAGAGAGACAGTACATTTTCTTCATCAACTCAACCACCCATGAGCACTCAGGTTGTTTTCATTCGTGGCTGTTGGAGATAATGCTGCAATAAATATGGGGATGCAGATATCTTTTTGAGCTAGTGCTTTTGTTTCCTTTAGATAAATACCCAGAAGTGGAATTACTGGGTCATATGGTAGTTTCCTGTTTAAATTTTTGGAGGAAACTCCATATTGTTTTCCACATGTATGTGTGTATATATCTGTGTATACACATATGTCCATACATACATTTTAGTTTATTTTATATAGATTTATTTTATTTACCATTTTATTTTTTTATTTTTTTGGTTTAAAAAATAGAAATTTATTTTCTCACAGTTCTAGAGGTCGGAAGTCCATGATTAAGATGTTGGCAGGGTTGGTTTCTCCTGAAGCTTCTCTCATTGTTTTGCAGATGACTGCCTTTTTGATGGGTCTTCACATGGTCTTTCCTTTGTGTCTGGGCCTCTCTCACTTTTAAAGACACCACTCATGTAGGATGAGGGGCCAGCAATATAACCTCACTTAACTTTATTTACCATTTTATACTTATGCATCAGTGAACTTGGTTTGCTAATGTACTATTTGGGGTGTTTGAATCTAGGATCCTTGGTGACACTGGTCTTTCCTTCCTACCTCTATTCTCCCTGTTTCACTTATTAGGGGGCTACACTAGCCTCATAGAAGGAGTTGAGATGTTCTTCTGCTCTTCTTGTTTTCTGCAACAGCTTGACACAGGTGGGAGTCATCTAATTCATGAAGGTTTGATAAACCACCAGGAATGTCATCCATCCCCAACACACATTTGCAGGGAGTTTCAAGAATCATCCAGGGCTTAAATAGATATTTGCTTTCTTTTTGTGTCTTTTTTGGTATCTTTCTTTTTATTTTTTCAAAAAATTATTATTGGCATAGCATTTTCTCTTGATATTGGCTTATAAATTTTAAGTCCTGTTCTATCTTTAGCTATCTCCCTATTTTTATTTTTAATATTAATTTTTTTTATTTTATTTTTTTTAAAGATTTTATTTATTTATTTCACAGAGGGAGGGAGATCATAAGGAGGCAGAGAGGCAGGCAGAGAGAGAGAGGGGGAAGCAGGCTCCCCGCTGAGCAGGGAGCCCGATGCGGGCCTCGATCCCAGGACCCTGAGATCATGACCTGAGCGGAAGGCAGAGGCTTTAACCCACTGAGCCACCCAGGCGCCCTATTTTTAATATTAATTTATGTGCATCTTGTCCTGCTTGGCTTTTCCTGGGATTCCTGGAGGTTCAAACCTTCTCTGTGAAGCATCAGGTTTTTAAGGTTCTTGTTGACCTTATATATTGTGTATTTCTTTAATTTCTTGTCTTATTTTTATCTTTTCTTTTATTTAATTTATTCCACTATTTTTCTCTAATGTGACTTCAATACTTGGGTCATTCATATTCCATCTTTCTTCTTTAAAGATGAATAGATTTAAGATAATAAAGTCACCTATAGGAATTTCTCATATTAAACACTTTAGTATATTATATTTCCATTATAGTGGAAATCCAAATTCCTTAAGTTTTATTATGTTTTCTTGCCAGACCAATTCAATATATAAAAATGTTTTTAATAGTTGCCCCTAAAGCATGGTTATTTTTATCTGTGTGTTATTTATTGATTTTGAATTTTCTTATTAGTGAGAGTCAGAGAATGTGTTTTCTACACCATCCAAAAGACTTCAATATTCAGAAAATGACAGCGTTATTGATAACCCCAGGATTAATCTCCAAAGACCTTGAAAAATACAGAGCAAACTCAGAATTTTCTAAAGGCTCAGTGGAACTTTGATAGAATAAGTCATGTCGGCCCTTAGAGTCCACAGCAGGACAAAACCAGCTGATAGAAGTCACCTTGGGGGCACAGGAAGGAGGCCATATTATAGGCAAACCATTTTAAATAATTATTTTCAGTGCTGTCCTTTCAAACAGGCCCAGGGCTGAGAAATTCTGGAATCAAATACTTCATTGTAATGGAGCTCCAACCAAGAGAACTTTCATCCTGAGGTTAAAATGTTGGAGAATAGGGTTCCCCTGTCCGGACCACAGCGCAGGCAGTGGGTGTGAGCAGGACAGCTGAGGGTCCTGGCTCCGTGTGTCCTTGGATCGTCACCAGGGAGCTGCCTGGATGGCAGGCCGACCAGCTGCTCCAGACGGCCGAGCCTGTGGCCATGTGAGGAGGACTCTGTACCACTGGTCATTTAAGGCCAGATCAGTGCAAGGACCATCTGTGAATACAGGGCCCTCTCCTCCCAGGAGTTTTGGGGTGTCCTCTCCCCCGTTAGCACAAGTCGGCTGCCTGACAAAGACAAGGAACATTCTGGGGCTCTCCCCCAACAGACACAAGAGGTAGGATTGGCATCATCATCAGGAGGATGGGTGAGCTACTCATACTCCACCAGGGCAGGCGTCGGCGTGCGTGTGGGCAGCTCCTCGCAGAGCCGACCCTGTGTGCCCGGGGCCGCCCAGCCCGCCATGGCGATCCGTTCTGTCTGTGGTTCATCAAATCGTGGCTCAGAAATTAGTTCACACGATGAGGTTAAAATCGTAATCTTTGGTCGCACAGAGCAAGCTGTATCTAAGAGGAAACATTCTGGAATTACCTACATTTTCATTTTTATTTTTTTATTTTTTTATTTTTTTTTAAAGATTTTATTTATTTATTTGACAGAGAGAGATTACAAGTAGGCAGAGAGGCAGGCAGAGAGAGAGGAGGAAGCAGGCTCCCTGCTGAGCAGAGAGCCCGATGCGGGCCTCGATCCCAGGACCCTGAGATCATGACCTGAGCCGAAGGCAGAGGCTTTAACCCACTGAGCCACCCAGGTGCCCTACATTTTCATTTTTAAATTTACCTTTTAGTTTAATACAAGGTGCTGCCTAAATAGGCACATGAGAGGAGACAAGAGGAGGATTGGAGATGACTTGAAGGAGCCCGTTCCAGGAAACAACCTTTCCTTCTTGATGTCATGAAACCCCCCGGCAAGCCTGCATGTCCCTACAGGGACCCCATTCATGCAGGAGAATGACCTGGCAATTATCCTATGAACAGTCTCCACAGGAACTCATTTCTCTGCCTCCAAAAGCCACCATTCCAGACCGATTTCCCAAAATTCAGGAAAGTGCTAGCCAGATCTAACACCCAGGTGTAGAAAACAGCACCTCCTAAGGAGCCCCCGGTGCTAAGAGTCCCTGAAGTAGTGTGTTAGAGAGAGAGGCTGTTTCAAGGGGACTTCCCTTCACTTCCTTGCCCCCTTTCCCTTCCTGGCCTCCGCTATCTCCATGGGCCTGGCTCACAGTTCTCTAATCATCTCTGCCAGCCCCCCGGGACTTCCACCGCAGCTGAAAGAAACCAGCTTTGTGAGAATCCAGCATGTTCTCCGTGTCTTCAGGGCCCACAGAAGCTACATCCACCTGGAACCTCAGGATGTGACCCTAATAAAACGGCCTTTGCAAACATAACTAAGGTAAGGATTTTGAGATGAGATCATCCTGAATGAAGATGGGCACTATGCCAGCTGTCCTTGCACAAGACAGAAAAGGAGAAGATGCAGAGAGCTAAAGGCCACGTGACAGTAAATGCTGGCATCTGGATTGCAAGCCATCGCCAGAAGCTGGGGACAGTCTCCCACTCAGCCCTCAGAAGGAACCCACTCTGCCAACACCAGGGTCTTGGGGTTCTGGCCTCCAGAGAACTGAGAATATATTTTCATTGTTTCAAACAACCTGTGTGTGGTCCTTTGTTATGGCAACAGTAGGACTCTATGCACCAAGCTTCCCCCTAAGGCATCCCTTGCCCCCTGATTACACACGATCCTTCACATAGCACCTGTGCCTTCATCACGGTCATCTCCCTAGAGCTGATGATGGTGCATCGTGGGAGCTCGGAAAATGTCGATGCGTGACCCCCTTCAGTGGCCTAAACTTTGTTATATGAAACCACCCTCTTCTCTAACCTGCAGACCGCAGAAGCAGCTCTTCCCACTTATGGTCATCTAACCTTGTGCCCGATATTTTATAGCAAGTTCAGTGCCCACTTTGTCCCTCTCAACAACTCAGAACAGTTATTGCTCTCCCCATTTCGCGGATGGAGAAACAGAGAAGCACTGAGGTCAGATACCCTGGTCCAAGTCTCCTAGTGCTGTGCCAAGGCTAGGTTAGAGTCACGTGAGCTCCTTTCCTGAGTACGTGGCTCCCAGTGCTAGCTGGACCTGAGGATGGGATTCATGAGTTGTGTTTGTCCCCCAGGTCTCGAAGCACTTTCAGCTGCTACTTTGTCTTACATGGACTTGGCACGATAGGAGAAAGATGGATGAAAGATCTGTGCACTGCACCAGCAGCAGCCAAGGAGGGGTGATAAGAACAGGAGCGATACTGTTCCCTCTCGTTGCCACAAATGGTAACGGATCTGCCCCTTAGACAAGCCCCCCTGGGCACTCCCTCTCGCAGTCCCTTCACACTGGGGAGCTGTTGTCTGCCTTCCTGTCTGGTCTTTCTGTTGGAATCCTGCACTGCTTGGAAGGTCGGTTTTTGTTTTGGTTCGGTTTGTTGTTTTTTTCGTTATTGTGACTGTGCCAGACTCTATCTTATGTGTAGAAATCTCAAGATGACTAATGGAAGCTATTGCAGTGAAATCAATGTCTTATGCATTGTTTGCACATTGTTTCTAGAGAGGCAGGCATTAGAACAAAGCATTAGCCAATATTCTTTATTAGATGATCACCAGAGCAGTGGGAAAGTGGATTTTAATTTCCCTTCTTGATGGGTTTCCAGTCAGATAAGAAAGGGCTTGATCTGTCAAGCATGGGTGCCTCCACCTCTTGGTCAGCTTGCTCTTAAAGCCCCACTTACACATGGCTGACTCTCCGTCTCTGTTGGGTGCACTGTGCCTTGATGGTGCCATTTCCATGACCATGCTGTCCGCATACCCTGGGCTCCCACCTGAGGCTCTGGAGACAACAGCCACAGTGTTCTCCAGATCAGAGGAAAGGAGCCTTGGTGAATAATCCTTTTCATGTACTGTTGGATCCTATTAGCTAGGATCTTGCTGAATATTTTGGCATCCGTATTCATCAGGGATATTGGTCTGTAATTCTCCTTTTTGATGGGGTCTTTGCCCGGTTTTGAGATCAGGGTAATTCTGGCCTCATAGAACAAGTTTGCAAGTTTTCCTTCTGTTTCTCTTTTTTGAAACAGCTTCAGGAGAATAGCTGTTATTTCTTCTTTAAATGTTTGATAGAATTCCCCTGGAAGCGATCTGGCCTTGGACTCTTATTTTTTGGGAGGTTTTTGATTAATGCTTCAATTTTGTTACTGGTTATTGGTCTATTCAGATTGTCTATTTCTGCCTAGTCAGGTGATCTATTTCTGTCCCAGTGGAATCTTGGGTCCTCCCAAAATTCATGTGGTGAATTCAAATCCTCAGTGTGGTGACATATGGAGGTGGGGCCTCTGGGAGGTGATCAGGTCAAAGGCACAGAGTCCTCGAAAATGGGATTAGTCTTCTTACCGGAAGATGACAGAGACTAGGTAGCTCTCTTTCTGCCATGTAAGGAAGGACACAGTGAGAGGGCCTCAACTCCACCCCAGAAGAGAGCTCTCACCAGAACCTGACCATGCTAGCACCCTGTTCTCCGATTTCCAGCTTCCAGAAATAAATTCCTGTTCTTTATAAGTCACCCTACCTATGGTGATTTATCATCTCAGCCCAAATTAAAACAATAATCAAGTCATCAAGCAACTCATGAGGCGATGACCCCCTGGGATCATCTGAGTCATAAAACACTGTTGCTCTGACTTAATGGGTCTGGGGTGTAGCCTGGGCATTGGGATTTTTAAGCGGTCCCCAGGTGATTTTAAACTGCAGACAAGAGCATGACTCATGGCCTTGAGGATTACTTCTTTCCCAGAGAGGAGTCATGTGGTATCTTGGATCCTTTCTACTCTAAGACTCTTTGACTGCCTGATTTTTTCCCCCTCAGTCTGTTGGGAATCTTAAGAGAAAAAAAAAAAAAGTTACCCTATATAGTTTAGTACATGTTTTGCTTTTTAATTTTAGTTCAAAGAAGCCTTGAAATAAGTGGACAGCAAATTAATCCTTTTTTTTGCTAGCTTTATTGAGATATAATTGATATATAACATTGTGGACAATTAAGGTGCACAATGTGTTGATTTGATACGCTTACCTATTGCAGAATGATCACCCCCACCAGTAACAGTTCCATCACCTCATATAATTACCGTTTCTTTTTGGACGTGAAAATGTATTTCTTTCTGAACTTCTGTGGTTAAAAAGAAAATGAACTCATTAGTGAGACTAAACTCCAAGCAAGTAGAAGTTGCATTTTTATTTTAATGGTAGCACTGAAATGACAGTTTAGGATTAATGATTTGGAGGGAAAAGAGAAGAATTTCTTGCATCTTGAGGTAGCTACTGTCAATAATGCCTAGGACTTATAACATTAAACAAGCAGGTAGAGCTTTCTTTACATGGGGAAAACCTCCATTGGACAGTGACAGTAAGACAGCCAGTGACAGGTGGAGGAGCGAGTTAAAGAACACATTTCTTTGTTGTTAAGTGATGGATAAGTGTCTCTCTGTGGGTCATCTCATTTATCTGCACACCACCACCAAGAAAAGGGTACTGGAATCAGTCTGAAATGGCAGATGAGAAAACAGAGAGCTTGAGAGCTTAAGTAATTTGCCCAGGATGACCCAGCTAGGAAGGGACAGAGCTAAGACTAACCCTCCCAAACGATTGTCTTTGGACAGCTGTGATCTCCCGTCTGCCTGTGATTTCCCATCAGCAAGGGGAGAGCTGGACACAAGTCCCTGTGCCCAACAAGCCACCCAGCTGGCATCACTCAGTTCCACCTGCTAGCCGGGGCCATGGCCAGGAGGAAGCATGCCAAAACGGACTTCAGGGACAAGGGGAGGGCAACGTTCAGGGGGAGAGAAGCTAGCTATGTTCACAGGACCTACTCATCTCCCTACCAGGTAAAGATGGTTTCTTTACAGTCCATCCCCTGCTCTTAGCAGGATGAGAACTTCATGGAGAAAGACTCATTCCAATCGCACTTAGCTGCCCCTGTCGTGCAGGCTGCTGAAGCTGACTTTACACAGATGGCTCTGCCTGCCTCCTCTCAGCATCATTCTGCGCTCAGTACCAAAAGTCTGAGAAGCAGCCAATGGCCATCACATACCACCTGGACATCCCCTGGCTCATCTTGAAATGCAGCCATCTGCAGGGCCCCTCGTGCATCCATAAGCCCTCTGCAATGAGCGTGGGGATGGAACATGGTGGCCTGCCTCCTATCTTGCCCTGGATGAAGCAGCTACTCAGCCATTGCGTCTTCAGAGACGAGGTGAAATATGTCACATTGGATAATATCACTTGTGATAGAAGGTGTTGTTTCTCAGCATATGGCTGGCAAGCACAACACAAGCAACTTTAGAGGACACAGCAAGCTGCCCGTAGACACTGTCTGAGTCTGTGCACAGCAACCACATTAGAAGGATGCAAGGAGTACACGATGAAAATATAATGAATGTAGGCACAGCTTGGCGACCTATTTATCCCTTGTGGTGGCAATTCAGAAGAGCAGATGGGAAATTTCCATATAACTAGTAAACTCTGCCCATGTTAGGGAACCTCATTTGGACTTGGAACCCAGGATGTCTCTGGGCAACCAGTAGGAGGTGAAGCAAAAAGTTGGGCAGAGCCCAGAGCATGAAACCCTGTGTGCACATGGTATCCCACTTGCTCAGTCCTCAATCTTCTGTTTGTGCATGAATGCTTTCTGTGATCTGACCATAACATTCGTCATAGGTGTTGTCTCCACTTCCTCCCTCTCTCAGACCTGAATATCTCAGGTCAAGTAGAGGATCATCACTGATCATCTGGTATGTGAACAAGACCCCAGAAGACCATATCTGGTTTGGGTTTTTAAAAAATATCCTCTATTAATCTCAGCAAGCCAGATGTACCAATTCCATGGGAGTTCAAGTGGGAAGTTCATGACTGTGCTTCAGAGAAGGAGAGCTTACAGAAAGTTTCACTCTGCCAACCACCCCACACTTAGACTCCCTGGGCTCCAGACCTCTTCATCCCTCCGAAATCCACAAGGGCTTTGGGGTGTGAATGTGCATCACTATTGTGTGATCAACTACTAAATTGTTCTCTTTTTTAAAGATTTTATTTATTTATTTGATAGATAGTGTGGGGGGAAGGAATAGAGGGAGAGGAAGAAGCAGACTCCATGCTAAGGGCAGAGCCCAATGTGGGGCCCGATTCCATGACCCTGAAATCTTGACCCAAGCCAAAACCAGGAGTTGGACGTCCAACCAACTGAGCCACCCAGGTGGCCCAACTACCAAATTGTTCTTGATCCAAGTCCTGTTGTGGGGAATGAATATCATCATGGATTTTGTCAGATATTATGTGTTTATGTCCTTCTAGCTTTCTCATACGTAGGAATGGTGTGAGAGTATTGCCATAAAGAATGAAAAGAGGACGGGCTTTCAGTGAATCATGCCCCACACTGCTAGTGCTTTCATGAGTCCAGATCATATTTAACCACTTTTCACAAACATAAGCACTGAGTGAATATTTCAGATAAACCCCAGTGTGAGAAACCCGAAGAAGCCAACAGGGGGGGGGGGGGGGGGGGGGGGGGGGGTTTACTGGATTTGAGAGGGAACAATGCTGTCTCTGGGGACAGATGGGATTGCCATACAGAGAAAGAGGGAGACTAAGTCCCATTATAGCACACTTGTTCACTCGTTCATCTCTTGACTGAAACTAAATTCTAGAAGGGCATCATTCGTTCTCCTGGGCTCACATGAACAGAAGACCACATCTCTTATCTAGTAACTAGCCTTTAAAAAATTATTTATTTATTTGAGAGAGAGATAAAGAGAGATCACAAGCAGGGGGCAGGGACAGAGGGAGAAGCAGGCTCCCTGCTGAACAGGGAGTCCAACGCGGGACTCCATCGCAGGACCCTGGGATCATGGCCTGAGCCGAAAGCTGCTGCTTAACCAACTGAGCCACCCAGGCACCCTAGTAACTATCCTTTTTATAGTCTAATTGTAAAGCTTTATCCAAGGATAGCGCAGGTGGGAAAACTAGCTCTGAGAATTTTATCAGAGTTCAGTTTTCCCAAATCGGTAATGGATTTTAATCAATCTCTACTTAGGAAATTAGTAGAGTGTTGGGAATCTTCCCATAGGTACGTTAAAAAAAAAAAAAAAAAAAAAGACTGGTATCTCACCCATTCAAGGTTGCAAAGCTCAACCTTAGGGAAAAACAGAACCACCATAATCACAACAAAAGACATGCTAATTTCCGGACACAGCTGGCAGGTGGAGACCAGGGCTGCATCTAGGACAGCCCCTCGCCTCCCATTCTCTTCCCTCCACGTGGCACCACATGCTTTGTGTCTTCTCACCTACCATCCATGTGACTGAGAATGTCACTGTGGTTCTCAGTCCTTCCTGTGACCAGCCCAGTGTCCTTTTCTTACTCTTCATCTCCCAGCTTTGACACTTTCAGCAGTCCTCTTCTGCCCACTGGGTCCTTCTGCCACTGTCGTGATGGGAGCCCTAATGTCTGTTCTTCCCTTTACTCTCCTCCTCCGGTTTCCATTCTTCAAATCCGAAGGTCCTACCATGATCCTGCTCACCACTAGTCCTCACCCCCAGCCTTCTACTGTTCATTCCATCCATGCTGCACAAGCGTGTCTAGTTTAATGGGCTGGATGTTGAACTTAGCATTTCCCAATTTACTCTACTCCAAATAGTCCTATTCTATACTCCAATCCAGTTTCACCGTTGAAAGAATTTCCTTAAAAATTCTCTTTCATATTTTTACCAGTTGATTCTTGTATCTCTTCTTCTAAAGACTCTTCTATGTGCATTTTGTTTCCATTTGCACTGTCATATTCATTACTCATGTATGGACTTCTGCAATTATATTCTGTCTGCCTCTTTCTCCTCCAGTTCACTTTTCATACCACTGCAAAGCTAATCATTATAAAACCCTGCTTTGAGCACGTCACCCTCTGCTGAACAACCATGAACGACTAATCTTTGCTTGTCAGGGAATGTGTAATTCCTTACCATGAACTCAGAAGATATCACCTAGGACTTTCCCATTATATTATTTTCTCTTCATTATTCCTTCACTTACTCCTTTAGTGCCTGCTGTGTCCCAGGCACAAGTCGATGTATTGGTCATTTACTATTTCACTGAATTATCACAACAACCTACCAAATTTGGTGTTAATGTTCCATTTTGTAGATGAGGGTATGAGAATGGCAAAGCCAGGGGGCTGTCGCAGTCACATGCACCACACCCATGGGTCTTAACCACAGCACATGTCATCATTCATGCCATCAACAGCTTTCTCCTGATGGCTAAACATATGGCTCTATGTACATGGCCAAACAAGACTTTTAATGTATTTAATATATTCAGATTAGCTGCAAACTTCCACTCCAGTTCACGTTGTCTTTGCAAAGATGCTCAGAGCTATAGTTTCACTATGCTCATTAAATCAAATGTCAAAATTTTCTTCATTTAAAGGCTAATTAAGTCCCCGCAAGTCCCCACTTCTATAATTAGAGGGACTATCTGGTAACAGACAATAATGAAAACTATAGCCACAGAGTTCCCAAAAAGGCCTGGATGGGAAATAAACCTGAGAAGGTCCAATAAAAGATGGGGAGGAAAAATCCAAAGAGTCCATGTTCTGGAAGCCAAGAATGAGATAATTGTATCAAGAAGGGGACACTGATTTCTCAAACGCTACCCAGAGGCTGAAACCAGTGACAGCAGAGAGGAGGCCCACAGCTGACGTTTCTCTTACGTCAGACCCAGCCGACAGAGATTTTGAAACATTTATTGTTTCTATGAAGAGTGAAGTCATAACAAATATATGAGAATAATACACAAATATAAAAATCTGAACTATGGGTATTACTTTCCAGTTGTGAGAGGCTAGAAAAATAAAAGCATGATGCATTGACTATTCCTGTGTCAAGAAATGACTTTGGCCAGAGCAGGGCATCTTATTCAGCAAAGGGGACCTGTTGAGTAAAAACAAAATAAACAAACAAACAAGCAAAAACAGAAGCAGATGAGTGCTTTGGGATTCTACACCTGTTAGTTCTTTTCCCCTTAAAGTGAAATCCACTGGAGGATCCCAGTGGTGGCGGGGTTTTTGCAGAGGACGTTTTATAAGATAATTCTTACAATCTCATCGATTCTCTTGCCTTTGCCAACAGGTTGCATCTTGTTCACGTGACCACAAATTAAGGATATGATTATTTAGCATGAGTGGAAAGGAAGGGAAATCTATTTTTACTTTACTGTCTGCATTTAAGAGCTACACCTAATGAGCTTTAAACCAACAGGGAGACTGATTTTGCTCGATTTCTAACTGCAGCCCTATTTCTTGATCTCCTACTTGCTGCCACCGCCACCCACCATATTAAGGTCGTCCTCTGTGGTCGACTTACAGAACAACCATTAGTATCTCCAAATTTTAGATGTCACTCAGATGTTGTTTTGGTTTTGTTTTTAATTAAAGAAATAGCCTTGAGCACCTTGAACAGTGTGGACTGAATTTCATTTTATGAAAAAAAATGTGAATAGGGTACTTCCTCAGTATTTTATGTATTTTAGGTATTTTATGTGCTTTATGAATAATTTTAAAGGCGGTGTTAAGTATCTTCCTTTCCATTATTCATATCTTTCTGTATCGTTTGATCTCAGCCAGGAAGGAGCCACTGTCAGAGGGCCAAGAATACCCACCATGTGGGTCAGGCAGGACCCTGCTGGTTCCCTCCCAGGCTGCCCGCCTTCGACCCCCAGAAGCACCACACCGCTGTCTGGGACTGCAGGCCTGACGGAAGGGTCCAGGCCACTGAGTCTTGTGAACAGGGGCACCTGCGACAGGACATAAACACACGTGCTCAAAATGTCCAGCAGGCTAGGGACGTAGGGACCAATTCCTACCCCAGCTCCCTGGGTGCCTGGGGCCTACGCGGTCCAATCTGCTCCTTCTCCCATCTTCCGTCTGCCGACAACACTGGACACAAATCACCATAATACTTGGGCTATTTATCTGTAAATATGTGAACAGTATTCTCTCATAAAGTTTCAATCCTAAACTGCTGATTTGGGAATCTGATGTTGAGTTAATTTTAATACTATGTTTTAAAGAATTCTTTCTAATGGAAAAATCCATATGTATTTTTACCATAGAAAATATGTAAACTATAGCCAACAGAAAGACGGAATTTAAAATCACAGTTATGGGCGCCTGGGTGGCTAGGTGGGTTAATGCCTCTGCCTTCAGCTCAGGTCATGATCTCAGGGTCCTGGGATCCAGGCCCACATCGGGCTCTCTGCTCAGCGGGGAGCCTGCTTCCCCCTCTCTCTCTCTCTCTGCCTGCCTCTCTGCCTCCTTGTGATCTCTCTCCCTCTGTGAAATAAATAAATAAAATCTTTAAAAAAAAATAAAATCACAGTTATTTCTTACTCTAAAGAGAATGACTGCTAACAGTGTATTGGTGTATCTGCTAGTCTGTATACAGCATATATATGTACATACGATACATATGTACATGTACACATATGTAGATACACCATACAATACACAGCATGTAATAAAACATACTACACATGTGTACATGTATATACCTAAATATGTGCGTGTAACACATAACATGCAATGATACGTATGTGCACTGCAAGTATACATTGGAACTAATAAAACAATACATGTCACTGATACTCTTTATACAGATAATACACATATTTATAGTATACATCTATAGATTGATATTTGTGATTAGATTTTATCACATGCTTTTGTGCACACCTGTACATTTGGCTGAAAGCAGAGTCATGTGTTAGTTACCAAATTAAGGTAACTTCTTTCCACGTAGACTGTGAGCATGCTGTCATTCCACAAAGCCCCTGCTTCACTTCGACTACTTAATCCTGCTTGGCCAGGACTGCCTCCCTCCAAACAATCATATCCTATCAATAATCCTATCTGGCTGTGGGAGGGCTTCTGTGGGCAGGCACTGTTCTCAGAAAGTCACACGCATCCATTCATTTAAAGCTCAAAGCAGGGGCACCTGGGTGGCTCAGTGGGTTAAAGCCTCTGCCTTCGGCTCAGGTCATGATCCCGGGGTCCTGGGATCGAGCCCCACATCAGGCTCCCTGCTAAGCAGGGAGCCTGCTTCCTCCTTCCTCTGCCTGCCTCTCTGCCTACTTGTGATCTCTCTCTGTGTCAAATAAATAAATAAAATCTTAAAAATAATAAAAAGCTCAAAGCAACACCACAAATTTGTAAGTGGGGAAACGAAGGCACAAGGTGCCCAAAGGTACAGAGATAAAATGTGTGAGGCCATTGAGATCCTGTGCTATCATGGGACATATATACTCATTTACATCTCCAGTTCCTAGCACAGAGCTCCTAAAACCCTTGTCATTTCCTGGATGCTAGGAGCATCTTTTTTTGTAATGTGGTGAATTTTGGAAGTCCCCAGGTAGTTTCTGGGTGGAGACAGGCCATCAAAAAGACCAAACTTTGATTAGAAGCTGGGAACTTGCAGCCCTGCCCACCTATTTCAGGGAAGGAAGTGGGGCTGCCTGTTGGGATAATAATCATTCATGCCTACAAGACGAAATCTCCTTTCAAGACATCCCTGAATGTAAGGCTTCCGAGAGCATCTGGGCCGGGGAGCAGGTCCCCATGCCTGGAGGGCACTGTGCCGCAGCTCCAAGGGGGCCAGACCCTGCTGGGCCTCGCCCTGCGTAGCTCTTCATCTGGCTGCTCACTTGTATCCTCCATGACATCCTTTACAATAAACCCATTAAAATAAAGTGTTTCCCTGAGTTCCGGGAGCTTTCGCGGCATATCCTGCAGCCTGAGGCAAGGGCTGTGGGAGCCTCTACCTTATAGCCAGTTGGTCAGAGCCTAGGCGATGCACTGGGACCTACGGTTGGGGTCTGAAGTGGGGGCAGCCTCGTGGGACTGCGCCCTTAACCTGCGGGCCCTGGGCCGACGCTGAGCAGCTCGTGCCAGAATCGAATTTGTAGGTTGCCATCCACAGAGAATTGCAGAATTTCCTGGTGTGGAAAACCTGCACGTTCCGTAGGTTTTCCTATCAAAAATCATAAAATCATAGCTGTCTCCAATTTTATTACTAAAAATGACATAATGAATATCTTTATGGCCAAATATTCATGTATATCTGTGGTTCCTTCTCTAGAATAACAGTTTTATTAGCACGACTGCTGAGCTTAAGCGTATGTTTATTTTAAAGACTTGCCGGGCGCCTCTTCCTAAATCGGGCTCCATCCTGCTTCCTAATGTGTGGGATGGTGAGGGAAATGCAGTTATTTCTGCTTTTCCCAATCTTATTAGGGACCACAGTGAACTCTTCTCCAAACTGGAGCTCTCTCGCAGAGATGCGAGGCTCTTTCTCTTCCTGAGTCTCTGGCCGGGCCGAGCCGATGGGGCATCGCCGCTGATGAGCAGCGCGGGGCACGTCTACGGAGCCGGGCGCCGTGCCCTCTGCAGTCTGGTACTGGACCTTTCCCAGCATCGTGTGCAAATGCACCAGCCTGGAAACCCTGCCAGCTTGTTGGAAGGACCCACCATTACGGTCTATCAATGGCTTTATTAGAAGAGAGCCCCTGGCCCCGAGGGGCTATGGGGGCAGCTATGAATACAGACAGATACGTGAATGGACACGGAGTCTATTTCCATTCAAGCTCCAGTGTGGAGGCAGCTTTTCAATTTACGGTCCCGCTCAGCAACCCTTTTCTTTCATTCCTCGTTTACTAGAAGCTTCCAAGTATGATGTGCTCGGCACTGAATTCAATCAATATCCACATTAACATCCTTTCAAAGGCAACAGCCCATCAGACAAAGTTCTCACTTCCTGTGACCTTGCTCTGCCTGTGGGCTGGGCGTGCGCTCAGCGCCGTCCCCAGGACTCCCCCGCCAGCGTGCGTCGGGTGTCTTTTCCCAGATAACATCCAGGTTAATTAACCTTTAGGTGAAAATGCCGAGGATCCCTGTGATACTCACTTCCTTCTCGCTCATTACATTCAGCCCCAAAAGCAGCAAGGAGCTGCAGTAAATGCATTAATTAGGAAAATGATTATATACAGTTGCCTTTATTACCTTGGCAGTTAATCTTCTCTGCAAGGTGCCTGAAAAGTCACCCTCATCAGGGGGGAGTCCATGCAGGGGACAGGCAGCTGTGAGAAACCCTGGATCCTTCACTCTCTCACTAGAAGATGAACTCAAGGCCCAACAGTTCCACAAAAGCCCAGCCCAGCACCCAAAGAGAGCGTGATCACCTGCTCCTCTCCCAAGCCACCCTCCTGAGATGTCTTAGAAGAAGGTGTGGACGTCCGTCACCTTTGTCACCAGCAGAAAGCATGAACCACGTCACCCACAGGTGGGAACACTCACGGGTGGTCTAGCATCTCAGGGTGCTTGATACAGACTTCCACGTGTGGCTTGAAGGGAAATTAATATTAACAATTGATAAGAAAGGGTGACTTTTTTTTATTATTTGCCCCAGGGGTACAGGTCTGTGAATCATCAGGCTTACACCTTTTACATCACTCACCATAGCACAAACCCTCCCCAATGTCCATAACCCATCCACCCTATCCCTACCCTCCCACCCCCAGTAACCCTGTCTGTTTTGTGAGATTAGGAGTCTCTTATGGTTTGTCTCCTTCCCCATCCCATCTTGTTTCATTATTTTTCCCTCCCTACCCCCCACAACCTCCCCACCCTGGCCCTCAAGTTCCTCATATGAGAGAGATCAGATGATAATTGTCTTTCTCGGATTGACTTATTTCGCTCAGCATAATACCCTCTAGTTCCATCCACGTCGTTGCAAACGGCAAGATTTCGTTTCTTTTGATGGCTGCATAGTATTCCATTGTGTACATATACCATGTCTTCTTTATCCATTCATCTGTTGATGGACATCTAGGTTCTTTCCATAGTTTGGCCATTGTGGACATTGCTGCTATAAGCACTTGGGTGCATGTGCCCCTGAGGATCACTACCTTTGTATCTTTAGGGTAAATACCCAGTAGTGGGGTTGCCGGGTCATAGGGTAGCTCTATTTTCAACTTTTTGAGGAACCTCCATACTGTTTTCCAGAGTGGCTGCACCAGCTTGTATTCCCACCAACAGTGTAGGAGGGTTCGCCTTTCTCCGCGTCCTCGCCAACATCTGTCGTTTCCTGACTTGTTGATTTTAGCCATTCTGACGGGTGTGCGGTGGTATCTGACTGTGGTTTGATTTGTATTTCCTGATGCCGAGGGATGTTAAGGGTGACATTTCTGAAGAGAGAGAAATGCGTCCGTTGGCAGACCTCCTCATGAAGGAGATGCAGTCAAACTAAACAGCACTGCTGGGGTGACCGGGATGACCGTGCCCTCTGACCCCAGGGGGTGTCCTGGAACCTGCTCTACATTGCTCGACCAGGAACACTCACTGGGGTGGAGTTAATCGCATCCAATGGACGGATTGTGCGGAGGGCCACTCTCTCTGCTTCGAATGATCTTCGAGCACCTCGCGGGATGCTCTTCCTTGCCTTGCTCTTCACGACCCACGCTTGGCCCTGCCGCCCTTCCCGACACTGCCCTACTCCCCGCTCCCCAGGCAGACGTGGTTCCCCTTCCCGCCTACCGCCTGCTGACCTTCCTATAAATCCCACGTTGCCACTCTTGCCCAGACACGGAAACTGCCCCGCTTGGCTCACATGCATACCCGTCCCCCGGAAGGTGCATGCCGCATAGCAGGTGCTCAGTAAACGCTCGCAGAACCTGAATCAGAAGCGTGATCTGCACTCTCTTCTGTGAAGATCTCAGGGAAGAAAACCCGCCGTGCGATGGGCTCCGTGGGAAGGAGAACTAACAAGAGTCAAGCTGACTGTCCCCAGGAGCTGACGCAGGACAGGAGGCCGAGGGGCCGACGAGTAACAGCAGTCCCGCCACCCGGGCAGGACGGTCCCCGGGACGGAGCGCTGTGAGCCTCAGCTCCACGCAGCAGGCCTCCTGACGCAACCGGCCTCTGTCCCCTTCTCACAGGCGCCCCGGCCTCATGCCGCTCCCTCCTGTCTCGTCCGCCTTCCTGAAAAATACAACTGAGTCTCATTAAAGGTAAAGTCTGAGACGCAAGGATTTTGGCATTTACCACTTTGTATGAGGGGAAAGATACCAAATTATTTAACAATTAAAATGTCCAGGGGTGACTGGACACCTCTTCTCTCCTGTGAGTTCTAAGCACCTGCTGTTGACGGAAGGGCCACCGCCGAGGTCCGGCCTGCTGCTCCCGGCCTGGCCCTGCGCGCGGGGCGTCTGCCTGGGGGGCCGGGCTGAGCCCTGCGGACAGAAGCGCCGCCCGTCCTGTGCAAACCCGCGCGGCAACTCCAGCTCCGGAAACTTCCCTTTAATCTGAATCAAGACGCAACAGGCTCGCTTAAGCATCTCCAGAGCGGTCTGCTACTGTATTTGGAGACCACGACAAGGGCCCCAGATCCTCGGAACGGCTCCTTAAAAACTGCACGTACTTCACTGCCAGAAACCTCATCTGCGTTGGGCCTCGATGTCGTGGAAATAAAAGCGAAGCCAGTTCTCTCCGCCAGGCCAGACGCTCCCGGTGCCTTGAGCACGGGGAACCCCAGGCCCTCCGAGCCAGTCTCGCCCCATCTGGGTTGACTTTGCACTGGCCCATTGCACAGCCTGGTCTGCAAAATTTGCTGGGGTCCCAACCGCCGGGACCTCAGAATGTGACCTTCTTTGGAAGCAGGGTCCTGGCAGGTGCAGGAAAACTGAGGTGAGGCCACAGTGTAGGAGGGTGAGCCCTCAACCAGCTGCCACCTTGTCGCTGGAGTGCGGCTGCCCCTGGGAACAGTTCTGGGGAGTCCCTGGGGTCACCCTGCCGCCCTGGGGGTTTGGACACAAAGGGCAATGGGGGCCCCTAGGAAGGAGACGCCATGACCCTGGGAGGGATGAGAGGCCCTCCCTGTCGCCTCTCAGCAGACTGAGGATAAAAACCCAGGACGGGGACCATCTTGTTCCAGGACGCAGAGCCAGCAGGGGTTGAGGTCCCCTTGTCTCCGGCGTCGTCCATACTAACACTGGGTCAGCCCAGTCCAGCCCCATGCAGCCCGACTGGGTCCCCAGGGCTCAGGCCTTGTTCCCTGGAGGTTCGAGCAACAGGCCAGGCAGGAGCTCGGATCCGGGCACCACCTGCAACCGGGCACCTCCGGGCAGCCAGGGGGACTCTGTGTCTGAGAGGCAGGGGGCGAGCAAGGCCCTCTGGTCCGGCCGTGCAACCACAGGGCCACGAGGAGGAGGTTCGGAGGATCTTCGGGGGAGCGGGGAGGACGGAGCAACAGCGAGGTCTCGCACCCGTCGGAGCAGGTACGGGCTGACCCTCCCGCTCCGCAGCGGCCCCTGCCCACGCGCATGGAGCTCTTCTCTTTCCCTGGGGCCAGTTCTGCTGCAACGAGAGACCCTCAGGACTGGGGCCCTTGGATCCCCCTTGGGGGGCGAGTACGGACTGAAGCAGCAGGAGACACGACACAGTGAGGTGTGGGAGAGGGGGAAGCTGGCCGGGCTCCCCCAGCCAGATGTCCCAGGTGGCCCTGTGCGGGGGCTCCTGCTCCCGCGCTCCAGCCCGGCCGTGGCCTTCGGCCGGAACAAGGACAGCCTGCTGCTGGTGACCTTCACATTCCAGGTCCCTGAAGCTCCCTGCTTGGACTTCCTCGCAAGAAATATGTCCCCCCTGGGACTCAGCCCAGCGGGAACATCCCAGGTACCACCTCGCTTGGCGCTAGGCCAATGGAACGGTTTGCAGAGTGTTCTTTTTTTAACGCATAGACACATTCCGCGTGCACGCGTGCAGACGCTGAGCGCTGGCCGGTGTGGCCACCACCAGGCGCGGGCACGGAGCCCCTCTGGACCACGGGGCAGTTACGCACTCAGCCCAGGGAAAGGGACGCAGACCTTCCGCTCCCACTCTCGAGCACTGGAGTCACCCCTTTCTTTCTCCCCGACCCCAGGTTGTCTCCCCGACCTTGGCTGGAGAGCAGCCAGCGCAGGCTGCGAGGCATGGAAACAAGCTCCTCATCACTCATCCGAGCCCATCACGGCGCCGCGGCTCCGAGGTTCCCACACTGAGCTGACCTTGACACTGCGCCATCTGTGCACCCGTCACCCCCTGGCGTCCCTGTGCCTTCCTCGTTAGGGAGTCTGTCTGCAGCAAACTCGCCTGAAGCAAGCATTCATTCTTCCTGGAATTCACACCTATGTATTCTTGACATTCTAATGACTCTTAAATATGCATACTCATTTTCAAGGAAGGCATTGCACACTTTATGATCACTTGCATAAAACCGACCGATTTTGAGAGCTCGCCCCTGGAAAGGGGGCACAAGTGAGCTGTAAATTTAATTTGCTCTCACATCTGCTGTCATTACACAGGAGCCTCCTGGGCTCATGACTGTCCAGGACTCATATGTTCTAACGCCTCATTTTTGTTGTGACTGTTTTTAATTATAAGCGCTTCTACCAGAATGAATCACCGTTCAAAATTCCAGTGCGGCAAGTAATTTCTTTCTACTGAGCTAGGCTGAACCCAAGTACATTCCGGCAAGAAATGCAGAAGCTCCGATGGACTCCGGGACAAGAGCGGCCCCTGCTTGCTGCTGTCAGCTTCCGCTCTCACGGGAGCAGATTCCTGGATTCCGGGATTCCGGCGTTCCGACCAGTGCTGTGCTGCCGAAATGTTCAGAGTGGCTGTCAAAGCTCAAGGAGCTTAAGGGTCATGGCGCTTTCAGGGATCCAAATTTCCCCTAACCTTGCACGGGCCGCTTCTTTGCTTAGGGTCCATGCTTCTCCCTAATTTGTTCTGCAATGAGTCACTATCGACGAGCAAGAGTTCTTAAGACAGCGTGCCCACTGGGAGCCATGCCCACCCCTTCCAGGACACAGAAGTGAGATCCAGGGGCCCAGAATTCCCCGGCCACACAGCCACGGGCCCTGTCCAGCCGATCTCTCTGGCTCGGGGCGCCCTCACCACCAGAGTGGGAGGCCCCAGAGGAGGCCGGTGCGGGTGGGGGGAACACAGACCTTCATGCAGGGTACCCGAGCATAGGCCCCTGGGGCTGTGGGATGAGCCTGGAGCCCCCTCCCCCTCTCCTCCGGGAGTCTGAGGGTCCGTATTCAAACTGGCCTTCCCCCACGTCCTTAGAAAGACACAGTGGTCAAGACCGAGCGAGGGAAGGTGTTTTGCTCAGCAGCTGTAACCCTAAATGCCCTGACCGTGAATTCCAGGAGCGGGTCTGCCTTGGCTCCTCGCCAGGTGCCCAGAGTCCCGCGGCGGCCTGGCCAGGCTTCCTCCAGCGAGGCCCTCCCCCAGGGCTTGTGAGAAGTCTGCAAAGAAGCAAGAGCCCCAGAGAGCAAAAACATAGTCCTGAAAGTAAATTCTTGTTTAAGAAAAAAAAGAAAGAAAGAAAGAAAGAAAAGCATCAGAGTGACCTCAGTGTGTTTTACATGACTGAGGGGTGTCATCTTTTTCTTTTAGAACCCAGCTGTGAGGGTCAGTAAGGAGAAAAGGTGCTGTTTGGTTTTTGAGGGACCGTTTGAGGCTTCTGCTGAGCCGGCGTCCTAACAGAAACGGAGTCCTGCTCTGTCTCCCCCCGTTTGACAGTTACATTGTCACTCTTCCTTCCTGCACACTGCCTGGCAGCCCTCCAGGGCTCAGCTGGGGGCTGGGGGCAAGCAGAGGGTGGCGGTCCCCAGGAGCTCATGAAGAGGAGACGTGATGTGGCCGCAGGAGCAGCGGCAGCTGCTGTCAGCTAGACGGGCCACGAGGCCTCTAGCAGAGGACAGAGTTGAAATGGAGTCGGGGTGTAGGGTTTGGTTGTGTGGGTGGATGGAAGGTGAGAAGCTTCCAGAGGCAGCCCCAGGTGACAAGGGCTGAGAAGAAGGAGTAGGCCACAAGGGACCACAGACAAGCATCTGATCCAGGACGTTGAGTTATGACAAAAGAGGTATGGCTAGAAGTGAGGATGGAGACGAATCGCGATGGCTTTGGAGAGCCCACTGAGGAATTTGGACTCCATGAGGCTGTGGGTGAGGGCACAGCGTGAGGGAGGTGGTACTTTCCATGGGAGATGCCATCGCTGTGATCACCTCCACAGAGCGAGGCTGGCGAGGAACCAGAACAAGGAGCTAAGGCACAGAGCAGGGAAGGGAAGGAAAGCTGTCGCCCACAGGAGGGCCCAGAGTGGGCCGAGGCCACTGCCCGACAGCCCAGCATGCCTTCATGCAGGGCGCCCACTGGGCCCTCACACCTCTGAAAGTGTGTGATGCCCATGCTGGAGACCCACAGAGACTCAGAGAGGCCCAGTAATTCACCACACAAAGCACAGGTGACACACCAGTCTTTGCCCTTGGGTCTGTCTAACCCCAAGACTGTTTCCACCCATTACCTCACAGACAGTCACCAATCCTGGAAGACTTGGTGATGCGTTCGTCTGGGTGGTAGGGAAAAAGAAGGGGAAGAAATGTAACTGCAGCTGGGTGAGTGAGCTGAGGCCTTCTGGCTCACAGGCTCATGGCACGGGTGAGTGCCCGTGGGACCCTTGCAGTGAACCCCCACCCCCACCCCCACCGTCGGCTGCACTCCTGCCGGGTGTCTCCATTTCACTGAAGGCAAACCCACGCGCTCCAGTGAAAACACGGACGACCCGAAAGCGAGGCCCGCTGCTGCAGACATTCTGACCCGGGGAGGGAGTGAAACCAAATCTTGGTCTTGGCGGGGTGCCCCGGTGCTGAGGAATTCCGGACTGTCCCTAGGACCTTTCCTCCCATCTCGGTCCCCTGCAGGGACCCTGGAGAGCCGTGGGAAATGGCCTGTCATCTCCCTTGCCTTCATGTCTTCAGCTATTTACTGATACTGGTTCAACTCTACACAGTCCAGCGACCCTTTTATTTTCTTTATTTTTTATTATTATTATTATTCCAGCCACCCTTTTAAAAACAGCTCCAAAATGCGCATCTGCAGCCGAACCCCATCCCGTCCTTCGTCCTTCGGAGGGCTCCCTGTCACCTGAGTGCCCCGAGGGTTGTCACAGCCTGCTTTTCTCAGACGGTTTCTCGTTGCCCAGGAAAGGCTCCTCGCAGCGGCCTCTCCTGGGGACAGGGAGCTGGCGCGGAGTCGGGGGCCGGTGTGGTGGAGGGCTGGTGCGCCTGGGCGCTGGGTCTGCGCCCGTCGATTTCATCCATGAGCGCGCCCCTCTCCAGGGACGCTTCCTCCCCAAGCAGGATTTAAATGTGTCATCTCGTGGGGAACTTACAGCTTTGAGGCAGAGGGGAATAACCTGCCCGATCCCAAGACCAAGAAGTGACAGGGCCACTCCGGACCCCTGGAGACCCGGCCCCAGGCTGGGGCTGCCGCTTGGCTTCTCCGCCTGTAACCCCACCTCCCCAAGGAAACCACTGTCGGTGCTTTCATGAACAATTCATCACGCAGACTTTCCCCTGTACGTGTGTGTACGTGCACACGCTCCTATTTTATTTTTTTACATTATGTTCAGTTAGCCGCATCATGAGTGTTTGACGTAATGTTCCATGATTCATGGTTTGCTTATAACACCCAGTGCTCATCGCCACAGGAGCCCTCCTTAATGCCCAACACCACTTACCCCATCCTCCCTTCCCCTTCCCCTTTGAAACCCTCGATTTGTTTTCTGGGGTCCACAGTCTCTCATGGCTCGTCTCCCTCTCTGATTTCTCCCCCTTCAGAATTCCCTCCCTTCCCCTACACAGTCTTCTGTTCTATTGCTCATGTTCCACATATGCGGGAAACCATATGATAATTGTCTTTCTCTGCTTGACTTACTTCTCTTAGAATAATCCCCTCCAGACCGGTCCATGTTGATACAAAAGTTGGGTATTCATCCTTTCTGATGGTAATATTCCATTATATATATGGACCACATCTTCTTTATCCATTCATCTGTTGAAGGGCGGCTAGTCTATTTCCACACTTTCACTAGTGTGGACATTGCTGCTATGAACATATATCTTTAGGGTAAATACCTAGCAGTGCTCTTGCTGGGTCTTAGGGTAGCTCTATTTTTAACTTCTTGAGGAACCTCCATACTGTTTTCCAGAATGGCTGCACCAGCTTGCACAGTGTAAGAAAGTTCCTCTTTCTCCACATCCTCACCAACCTTTGACAAAAATATAATACTGCAGAGATTGCATTTAAAAAAAAATAATTTATCGAGGTGAAATTCACATCATACACAATTAACCATTTTCCTGTGAAGGATTTTGCAGCATTTAGTACTTTCCATGTTTTTCTTTTAAGATTTTATTTATTTAGTTGACAGAGAGAGATCACAAGTAGACAGAGAGGCAGGCAGAGAGAGAGGAGGAAGCAGGCTCCCCACTGAACAGGGAGCCCGATGCTGGGCTCGATCCCAGGACCCTGAGATCATGACCTGAGCCGAAGGCAGAGGCTTTAACCCACTGAGCCACCCAGGCACTCCAGTACTTTCCTTGTTGTGCACCACCTCCTCTGTCTAGTTTCAGAACGTCTTCATCCTCCAAAGAAAAATCTCCTCATCCTTAAGCATTCTTGCTGCCCTGAACCTTCTGACAACTCGTCTGCACTCTGTCCGCTTGGATCTGTATATTCTGAGCACTTATATAAGTGGAATCATCCAAGATGTGACCGTGGATACATCTGTCTGCCTGCAGCTGGCACAACACTTTCAAATATTCATCCACTTTATAGCATGGAGCAGTACCGCGTTCCATTTTATGGCAGAATCAGATCCCATTGTGCGGCGTATGACCCTTTCTTCGGTCATGTGTTGATGGACTTTTAGGCTGTTCCGAACTTCTGGCTCTTACACGTGTACTGAAAGCTATAGACATGCACTTGTTGAGTAGTTGTTTTCAACATTTTTTATATATACCTTGGTGTGGAAGGTGGGGGCGATCATGGGATAATCCTGTGTGTAAATTTTGAGGAACTGCCAAAGTATTTTCAACAGAGGCCAAACCATTTTCTCCCCACTGGCAATGGACATAGGCTCCGATTTCTCCACACCCTCACCAATGCATGTTATTTGCCTTTTCTTTTCATTTTTTTATAACTACTACAGCCATACCGGAGGGCATGACATGGTATCTCATGGTTTTCACTTTCATTTGACTGATAACTAATGATACATTTCTTTATATGCTTGTTGGCTGTTTGTATGTCTTCTTTGGAAAAATATGTATTTTCATTCTTTGTCCACTTTCTTCATTAGGTTGTTTGTCTTTATGTTGCTATGTCTTTATGAATTCTAAGTGCTCTTTACATATTTTGAAGTATATAACAATGATCAATGTATAATTTATAACCATTTTTTCCAGACTGTATTTTGCCTTTCCACTTCTCCATAATGTCCTTTGATGCACAGAAATTTCTATGCTGATGAAGTCCAATTTTTCTGTTTTTTGTTGTTGGTCATGCTTTTGGTGTCATACCCAAGAATCAACCCACTGCTAAACCCAAAGTCGTGAAGATGTGTCCCAGTGTTTTCTTCTATGAATTTTATGACTTTAGCTCTTATATTTAAATCATTGGCCCATTTTGTGCTAATACCTATGTATGGTGTAGGTAGGGGTCCAACTTCACTGTTCTGCCTGTGGAAATCGAGTCATCCCAACACTACCTCTCCAAGAGATGACGCTGTCCCCCGTGAAGAGGTGACTATTGAGTGGCCTTGGCACCCTTGCTGAAAATCAACTGACCATAAATGTATGGGTTTATTCTGCACTCTCATTTTAATTCCATTGGCCTATATGTCTACATTGATGCCATTTTTAGTACTGTAGCTGTGTATGCTGCTCTTTAAACTTTTTGGCTTTACTTGATAAATAGAATAAGTTTGACAATAAAAGAACTATAAATATTCTCCTATAATGTCATCAATCAACCTTTTCTGTGTAAGTTGTCCGTATTTTTTCTTATCAAGAACAACATAATAAATATGCTTATGGTTTCATACATGAGATAAGCTATAATTATTCCTCAGAATAACTTCCTTGAAGTAGGATCACTGGGCTCAAGATTTTGCAAAATTCCCAGAGTTTGAGTAGGTGTTGCTGAATTCTCTTCCTGAGAAGCTCTGCTCGCTTGTCCTCTCTCTCCAGACTGAGGCTGCCAGCACCGTCTCTATGGCCCACTCTCTGTTTGCCCCAGCCAGACACCAAGGATAAGTGACCTCCTTTTTCTTCTACTTCCATTTGTGTTCATATCAACTCTTCTTCTTTTCAGTTTTAAAACTAACTCCATACTGGAAAATGTAGCACTCCCTTCATACTTCCTCATCCCAGAGATTGAAAGAGCCAGCCTGAAAGTCCCATTCTTTTTTTTTTTTAATTTAATTTAATTTTATTCAGTGATCCAAGATTCATTGTTTATGCACCACACCCAGTGCTCCATGCAATACGTGCCACCAGGCTCCATCCATCCCCTCACCCCCATCTCTTCCATAAGCCTCAGTTTGTCTCTCGGAGTCCACAGTCTCTCATGGTTCATCTCCCTTTCTGATTTACCCCAATCCACTTTTCCTTTCCTTCCCCTAGAGTCCTCCATTTTATTCCTTATGTTCCACAAGGAAGTGAAGCCATATGATAATTGACTTTCTCTGCTTGATTTATTTCACTCAGCATAATCTCCTCCAGACCCATCCATGTGGATACAAAAGTTGGGCATTCATCCATTCTGATGCCTGAGTAATATTCCATTGTGTATATGGACCACATCTTCTTTATCTATTCGTCTGTTGAAGGGCATCTCAGCTCTTTCCACAGTTTGGTGATTGTGGACATTGCTGCTATGAACATTGGGGTATATATGGCCCTTCTTTTCACTACATCTGTATCTTAGGGGTAAATACCCAGTAGTGTAATTGCAGGGTTATAGGGCAGCTCTATTTTTAATTTTTTGAGGAATCTCCGTACTGTTTTCCAAAGTGGCTGCACCATCTTGCATTCCCACCAACAGTGAAAGAGGGTTCCCCGTTCTCCACATCCTCTCCAACATTTGTTGTTTCCTGTCTTGTTGATTTTGGCCATTCTAACTGGTGTGGTTTGATTTGAGTTTCCCTGATGGCTAGAGGAGAACATAGGCAGTAACCTCTTTGACATCGGCCACAGCAACTTCTTTCAAGACACATCTCCAAAGGCAAAGGAAACAAAAGCTAAAGTGAACTTTTGGGACTTCATCAAGATAAAAAGCTTCTGCACAGCAAAGGAAACAGTCAACAAAACAAAGAGGCAACCCACAGGATGGGAGAAGATATTCGCAAATGACGCTACAGACAAAGGGCTGATATCCAAGATCTATAAAGAACTTCTCAAGCTCAATGCCCAAAAACCAGATAATCATGTCAAAAAATTGGCAGAAGACATGAGCAGACACTTCTCCAAAGAAGACATACAAATGGCCACCAGATACATGAAAAAATGTTCATCATCACTGAAAGTCCCATTCTTAATGCGATGGCCCAGCAAGGACTCTTGGCCATTGTGAATCCACCAGGCATAATGAAACGATGGAGATGTGGATAATGGTTAAGTCACTGATGGTGAAAACTATTCAGCATAAATAAAGTTCCTAGTTAGTCTCAAGAGCGATGCCGGCAAACAGAGTCCTCTGGAGGCCACTGGGCAGGGATGACACGACAGAGAGAAAGAACGGTCCTTCAACCCCAGAGACGGCCCCCTGAGAAAACGGGATTCTGAAAACCTCTTCTCTGTGGCTGACACCTCGTCAAAGCCACAAGGGCTGGGAAGGTTCGCTGAGACGGACATGCCCTTTGCCAGGGAACTCACAGCAAGGGTTGCTGAAGGGTACATGGGGAGAGAAGAATAGGAGAGACACTCAAGTCCCTGTGCTCTGGATGTGAGGACATGAGGTTCACGCCACAGCTCAGGGGCTGTCCTCAAAGCTGCCTCCCCAGTGTCCCTTCAACTGCAAACACTGAAATACCCCTCTCGTCAGCACTAAGGCACCCAAGTGGAAACATGCCAGGAAGCTACTCACACCATTGGGTCATGAACAACCACAAAGAAGAGAGTGACCACGGCCGGGCCCAGCAGGAGACCGGCCTCTCTGCCCACCTTTGCCCGGCCCAGCCCCTGCACAGACCTCCCCACAGACGGGCCAGCACCTTCTCGCTGACCCTGTCTTCCCCGCCACACTCCAGGAAGCCACCGTGGCCACGGCCACACTGAGCCCACACGCAGAGGAGTCCCAGTGGCACAACCCGGCTAGACGCTGCCCTGCCTGGTCTGTACAGGACGGAATCTCTTCTTTCCCCTTCTTCCTGTCTCTCTCTCCTTGTATCCCTTTCCCTCAAAGGGACGCATGCGAAGGAGAGAGGGGACGGCGAGGGAGGAGCTGTAGTTCTTAGCGCATGTTCGTGGCCCGATGGTCCTGCCGGGGGCAGAGGTGAGGACGAGCTAGCAGGCATCTCTGAAGGGCAGCTTCCATCCAGAAGAGAGCCATCTTCTTGAGGCAAGTGGGCACTTCTGCCGAGGAGACAAATGTTTCTCACAAAGCCATCCGTACCAGGGACCTTTCAGGGGGCGGATGTTCCAGGGTTTGCATTTATTTCCAGGCTCTTTACAGAATAGTACACCGAAGAAGTGAGACACTGGAAATAAGGAGAGATGGAAAAGCAGGTAGGAGTAAGTAGGGTAAAGAGAATGTGCTAGACAGCAGGGTAGAGGCGTGGGCTGCGGTGGAAACAAGGTAAATATAGACACGGCTTTCCATTTATAGGCTCACTTCACAGAGCACTTTATACACTAGCATCTCATCATCTCCTAACTACACCTCTGGGGCAGAAAGCTTCAGCCTTCGCTTCCTGAAGAGGCAGTGAGGGGGACCCCCGTGGCCCGAGCAAGGACACGGAGCTCGTTAGTGGCAGACGTTCGCTGCCCCCGGTCTCCCGACTCCTGCGAGCGCATCAGCTAACGCCAAAAAGACAAAAGCTCGAGGAGGAACACATTTAGGAGCCCTGGTTTAAAGTAGAGCAGAAGGGATTGAGCAGAATGACTCAGAGCAGGGGCAATGTTTAGACAAACCGGCAAGAATCGCTCCGAGCGGAGAAGAGAAGCAGAGCGTGCGCCAGAACGGGGCTTGAGGACACAGCCGTCCATCCCCGCAGCTTCCGCGGTCGAAAGAGTGGAAGCCAAGTCAAAAGGAGAGCAGCATGCAGCCGGTGACGAGAAGCTTCCAGATGGAGCAAAGGAAGGACAGAGAACCGCAGGGGACCGTGCCAGGGTCCTGGACAGCTTCAACGTGGGAAGCACCCCAGGGTGCGGGGCGGGTGCGGAGGCAGAGGGAACTCCCATCGGAGACTCGGTTCACAGCTCTGTGATACTTTGGGTCAAAGGAGTCAGCTGGCACGCCTTATTTGCCTGGAACTTTCCTTCTGGAGGTGCTGGAGAAAAGGATAGGACAGTCCACCCACGGGTTTCCACGGGAATTCTTGCCGGGGCCCACCCGCCACGGCTAGTGCTTTCATTTTAGGGCCTTGCTTTCGGAAAACATGGTGATTTGTTTTCCTTGGAGAAAGATCAGAACAGAGCGGCTTTTAGGAGCCATTAATCCCTGAGACCTCATTCACTACTCTGTTCAAAGAGAGCAAAAACCAGAAACAGACTTCAAAGGAAGGCTCTTCTAATGAGCAGAGACAGACAGGCAATCTGGGAGTAATGAGCCCTGAGCTGGTAATCAGCCACTGTGTTAAAAAGTGTCCCCAGATCAGAAAACTCTCTAAATCTAAACAAACACGCAAGCACACATCTTACCTGGCGTGGCTTCCTCTTGCCCGAGAACCCCTTTCCGTCTGTAATTCCTTGCTGCTTTTTCTACCCCTCCTTCCCTCTAAGACCCGGGCAAGAGGTTTTGGGAATACGAAGTCTGTTTATGTTCTCTCTCTCAGTCATTCTCAAGCAGAGAGGAACCCCACACGTACCTTCAGGGGACTTCAGCAGTGTCCAGAGATGTTTCCCATGGTTGTGACTGGGTGGAGGTGGAGTGGTCCTCCGAGTCTGTGGTGGGAGGCAGGACCAGCTCCCCATCCTCCAATGTGCGGGACGGCCCCTAGGACAATAATCCAGGCCAAAATGTCCCTAGAGTGGACGTGGAGACACCAAGGCTAACTGAAAGACATGACTAAATCGGAGCTCTCCACTGCCACCTCTGAGGTCGGAACTACTCACACTCAAATCCAGAGGTCTGTCTTCTTTCTCCCAAGCACCAGATTATATTCATACATCCCAACAGGGGCGCGTGTAGGTGATGTGCAGTGGGCTCATCTCCAGCTGAAGCATTGCTTCCTGTTCATGGTGCTGCCGGCAGAGAAGGCCTTCATCATGGAGTGATCTGGGTGGGGAGAGTTCCAGAATGTGTGAATGCCTGGGGGAGGGACATGCCATAGAGAATTAACTTCAGCAGAGTCCCCATGTCAGTCTTTTGTGCGAGAGTTCCGAGGCCAACATTCCTACCGGCCTCATTTGCTGCACTGCCTTGTAGAAGTCAGCCACCTTCTGAATTCCTGATCCTGTCCTGATTGGCAATGGGATCCTAAGAAAAGGAAGGCTCCTCTTTAACCCCAGACACGAGGCTACAGGGAATTTGGAGTCTAGCATGTGTCTGCAAGGAGAATGAGTCATGTATGGTTTTAAATTGCAGTGAAAACAACAAGGAAAAATTCCACTAAAAAGGTGGAACCCACCCAAATAGTCATCAGCTATAGATGGATGAACAAGAACAGCCTGTCTACATCACTTGGCGATAGAGAAGAACAAAGCTCTAACACACGCTGCAGGGTGGATGAACCTTGAAAATAGGACGCTACATGAAAGAAACCAGATGCCAAGGCCATGTGTTGTATGATTCAGCTGATATGAAATGGTCAGAGTATGCAAAGCAGATGAGATGGAAATAGATTAGCGACCCCCCGGGGCCCAGGTGACCAGGCAATGGGGAGTGAGCACTAACTAGTAAGGGTTTCCCTTTGGGGCAATGAAAATATTCCTCGATGAGGTAGATAGAGGTGATGGTTGCAGGCATCGTCCATGTACCAAAAACCACTAAAATGTAAGCTTTGAAGTTGTTAAGTGGTAGATTTTATATTATATGAATTTATCCCAATTTCAAAAAAGAAAACATGCTTTGGGACCCTTCGCTTAGGAAAATCTCTTGAAATAAGTTCTCTTGAATGGGAGGGACGTTAAGTATGATACACCATTCAGAATCTATTGACTTGTGAAAAATGAAGTCAAACAAATAGCAAAAATGATCCCAATGATTTTGGATGGTAAATTTATGGGCGTTTATGGTGTTTATGGATGGTAAATTACATCATCCAGTCTTGATACTGGTTTTCCCAGTTCCGGGACAAGATCAATGAATACATGTCAGTGAATATAAGTCAGTCCCTAGTCCCTGGCCCAACATATTGTTCTGTCATTTTCATTTTTAATTTCTCCATGAAGTTTCATTTCACTGTGACTCTGAGAACTGAGTGTAATCATGGTTCTCGCCAACCTTCTGCAGAGGTGACTTCCTATCCATTGGGATCCTGAGACCTCCCTCCCCTACCCTGGCATCCACCACTGGCATCAATGAGTGCCCCACTCTGGAGTTGAAATACTGTCTGCAGATGGTCCTGGGGAGAAGACAGAGGGCCATGAGATGTCATCTATTAAGTTAGCATGACCTTCAGCAAAGAAAATAGCATATGGGACAGGTGGCCAGCAACTGAGTTACCTAAACCACACTGTGCTTCCTACCAAAGCCCAGGTCAGGCTGAAGACCCTGAGAGCCTGCAGAGGCAGAAGACAAGACATTCTGAAAAGGAGGTGGTTTTCAACAAAAGAAGGTAGGGATGGGCTAGGAGGAATTCCAGATGGGAGGAGGTGAAGCCTTGAAGGTCATCTTCATTTTTTCCACCTGTCTGTAGTCCCTACCTTGAGCTCAGTCTCCTGTCATTCTGTGGTTGGACCTGACTTTGTCTACACATGCTAGCACTTCCTTTCTTTTCTGACATTGCCAGGAAAGGTAGATTTCAGGGTTCCAGAATGTTCCATCAACTTGTCAATCCCACAATCAAACTCACAGGGTCAGTCATCGGAGAAATGTGGCACCCACTCCAATCAAGACATTCTCTACAAAGGAGGACAGGTTTGTCCAGACAGTCAGACTTTGGGCATAGTTTCTCTTGCTCATTGGTATACCGCAATTGCATGTGAATGTATTTTTGGCATTTGGCAGTGTTAGAAGATTAACTGATGCCTATTAAAATTTTTAAGAGTTTATTTGAGCAGAAATCCATTCAAATTGGCAACATCGAATCTACCAGCTAGAAAGGAGTTCTGAGGTCCTATTTAAAAAATTAAATATTTTTATATGCAGAGGGGAGCATAAACAAAGAAGTTACACTGACCAAAAAAAAAAAAATCCAAACAAACAAACAAACAGAAACCCAGGTTGGTTATCACAGGGTCACTTCCCTTTAGGGGATGGAAGGGGTTGTAAAAAAGGGAAAAAAAATCCCTCCTACCTTCCAAAATTCTTCCAGCTGGTCTAATAATTAGATTGACATGACAGAAATTATCAGGAGGAAAAAAAACAGTTTTATTATGTGCACTCAGAGATCCAATAATGAAACTGAGACCCAAAGAAATGACCAAGATAGACGGTTTTTATACTTTTTAGACAGACAATAAATCTGTGAGGAATCGATAAGTCAAAAATAACTTAACTTTGGGACAACATTTAGTAAGGAATTCTAAACAGAATTTGGGTTTTTACCTTAAGTAAAATGTAGCAAGAGGCTTTTTTGTTTTCTTCTTTTATTCATTTAAATTCAATTAACCACTGCATAGTACATCATTAGTTTTTGATGTAGTGTTCCTGACTCATTGTTTGCGGATAACACCCAGTGCTCATCACCACATGTGCCCTCCTAATTCCCATCACCCAGTTACCCCATCCCCCCCACCCCAGCTCTGAAACCCTCAGTTTGTTTCCTGGAGCCCAGAGTCTCTCGTGGTTCATCTCCCTCTCTGATTTCTCTCCCTTCAAATTGCCCTCTTTCCCCTGTGGTCCTCCGTGCTATTCCTTATGTTCCACATATTTGTGAAACTATATGATAATTGTCTTTCTCTGCTTGACTTATTTCGTTTAGCATAATCCTCTCCAGTTCCATCCATGTTGATGCACATAGTAGGTATTCATCCTTTCTGATGGCTGAGTAATATTCCATTGTATACATGGACCACATCTTCTTTATCCATTCGTCTGTTGAAGGGCATCTCAGCTCCTTCCACAAGGGGTGTTTGTACAGCCGTCTGGGCTCTAAGTCCCACATCTCTGGTGGTAAGGGCATCTCTTTATGTCCTGGTACCTTTCACACAGAACACTTGCTTCCTGCTTTCTGGAGGCAAAGGGGGGGTTAGAGTATTCTTTTTGCACTGGCTGTTCTTAAGTATCTTTTAATTCAAAGTAAATAATCAGTATGTCAAAGTGGCAGCTTGGGGCAGGGTCTTGGCCCCCACAGGGTGTGTCAGGCAGGTCACTTACCTAGTGCTGAAGAACTGACGTCGGACTGACTCACGTAAGCTTCCATTCCTGGGAGAGCCCAAACTCTATGACAGTTAGCTCTCAGTTCGGTGATGTGGGGCTTAGCATAAGCAACTCCATTCTGAGGTTGTTGTCTTGTTTTTAACAACAGTCTGGGTTATTTTCTCTGCTTTGGAGCAGGGTTTAAAAATTACCATAGCCAACTGGAAGCCATCCAACCATTAAAAAAAAATTAGTTTCCATCTTAAGATTGTTTTAAATGCTAACATGGGTTATGCTTTAAATATTCAAACAACAGCAGAAGGCTTTAATGAAACTGAAAAGAAAAACAAACTGACTAAACTATAAAGGTTCAAAAGTCATAAATCTTTCTAGTCTCAGGGGCGTACCCCATGCTTGTCTAAAAACACACACAGAGGGGACACAGAGGGTGGTGTCTCTACCTGGCTGCCTCCGGGATAACAGCGTCAGCTACACACAGGCAGACGCCTTGCTTTGTGAGAGGCCTGGTCCTGCAAGCTAACAGAACACAGCAGGGGGGCATTCACACTCCTGCCCGCATCACAAACTCCGGAAACCCCTCACTGTCTCCTCAACGTCCTCTGAGGGGCCTGCTCTGTCTTTAAGCCTGGGATCAAACATTCAGTTGTGTACTGGAGTCGGGGTCAGACAGCTCCTCCAGGTCAGAGGACAGGACAGTGTCAGCGCCCAAGCCGGGCCCTTGCTGAGGGGCTGGTCACCTCCCACAGGGCCCCACTCTGTGATGGGAAGACGCCTGCAGAGCAGAGGCCGGAAGGGGAGGGGGCTGACTAGTGGGTAGTGGGGGTTGACGGGGATCCCAGGCGGCTCCTTGCCCTCTGAGGAAGGGGAAAGGAAGACCAACAAGGACTTCGGGGTGTAGGTGGGAGCATTTAAGGGTTCCTTTATCCATTTGGAAGATGCGTTCAATGTGTGTGTGTGCGCGCGCACGCGCGTGTGTGTGCGGCACATATCCACGTGCATATACAAGCACACACAAAGATGGACATATACGATAGAGTCCACCAGAGCTGTCATGCAAAATGCCACGGACCAGGTGCATAAACAACAGAAATGTGTTTTCTCCCAGTTCTGGAGGCCAGAAGTGCAAGATCCAAGTGCCAACACGGGGGGTGCCTTCTGAGGTCTCAGGAAGAAGCTGTTTCCTACCTGTCCCCTGACTTCTGGTTTGTGGGGATTCTTCGGCCTTTGTTGGCTTGTGAACCATCACCCCAGCCTCCGCCTTCATCTTCCCCGTGTGCCTGCCTGTGTTCAAATCCTCCCTTTTTATAAGGACGCCCGTCAGGTTGGGTCAGGAGCCCACCTACTCCAGGACGACCTCATCTGAACTAAATACACCCGCAAGGACTCTAGTTTTCAATAAGGTCACATTCCGAGGTACTAGGGGTTACACTGTCCACCTATGAATTTGGGGGAGGGGCACAATTCAACCCCTGACACCTCCCAACACAAACACATTCAGGCGCACACACATGCTCAGGCACACACACTCCGCGTCCTGTCTGCTGCTGTTCTAAGAAGCATGTGTTCCCACCACAGGCACATAGGGGTCTCTTCTTGACCCTCTGGGGGTCCCTGTGCTGTGGGACTGCAAGGCACAAACGTCACAGGGAAAGACAGACCTGGATTAATCCAGAATACGCAATAGGCTTCTCGTTTTCTTTTCCATTGCCGTGCATCCGTGTATTACGGCGCCCACGCCATCCAAGCACCCGTCCCTAGGGAAAACCAACAATCCTGGATCCCATGGAGATGGGGACAAGGAGAGGGAAGGTCCAGTATCAGGGCTCCTGGACTCATACCCTTACTCTGCTGTGAATTAACGTAAAGAGAGTCACGTTCTAACTTCGTGCTGTGGTTTCTTCTAAAACTTTATGCCTTCAGTGGAATTCATTCATTCCTGCATGGATCTGAAAAGCTCTCATATGCGCCCTATCTGCCAGTTACTGTACAAAGAACTGGGCACACAGAGATCAATAAGCAGCAGCCCTTGAGTCTCAGTCCTCCGTTTTCCTTCTGTCTCTCAGACTCGGTAATTCTAAACTGGCTGACGACATGGTTTCACCATGTTTCTGACTGTCCTGCCCATATGGTGGACATGACCATAGGCATCCATGCTTTAAAGCCTGCAGAGATTTCTCTCTGTGCAGAGACTGAGACAAACAAACCAGCCCACACCCACATACCGTGCAGAGCTTGGACTCGCTGGGTTGCCGAGAGGCAGAACAAAAGGCCAAGTGTGCCACACTCCAGCCTACTGGGCTTGTGCTGCCGGCTTTCGGTCGGCTTCCCCACAAGACCCTATGGGCTGTGGTAGTAGGGCTCCCTGGTAAGCCAGCTTCCTTTCGTTCTCAGCCTGAGGAAGCACCAGCAGGGGACCAGAGGCAAGGAAAGAGAGGTTGTGTTTCCTCCATTTCTTATTTCAGACCGTGTTTCTGGCAGTGACTGGGGTCCCTTCTTCACCGCTCCCACTCCTGCTGAGCTCACATAAAATCCTTTCCTCCTTTTTATTAAAAGGAAACATTATTCATGACACTTAGTAAGATGGCAAGACAGACTTTATTCGAAGGGACTCTTTCAAGTGCTCCAGGAAACGCCAGACACAGCAGGGTTTGGCAGTAGGAGAGAGAGGTGGGTCTCAACTCTGAATATGAGACGGAAATGTGGGGGTTCACAGACAAGGAGGGATTCTGAATCACCGGGCCCGTGAGGACTCTCGACGGAGACAGGCCAGGGGTCCAACATCACCAAGACGGTGCCGGTGAGGAGCCAGACCAGATACTGGGGGTAACCCTAGTGGGCAGGGTGGGCTGTTCTGGCTAAACCAACTTAGTGGGACTTTTGCTAAAATTGTGTGATGCAGAGATGGACAGGGAAGTCCAAAAGTTGGGCTCCAGTTGGGAAGAGGGCTCAGAGAGCCCTGACGGGAATGTGGTGAAGGAGGAAGTCTTTACCACCCTGACCCTCCTGGTCTGGGGAGTAATGGTAATCTTCCCTCATTGTCTCCTTCAAGGAAGCCACGTGTCTGAGAACAAACCCTTCCTCAAGGTCTCCTGAACCATCTCAGTCAGATTTTATCTTCTGGCAGCCTCCTGACTGATCCATGCCTGGGGCCCAGTTCTGTCTGCGTCCACCACTGAAGTCGTCACTGCCGCCCCCCGTGAGCTACTGTTTTGTTTCTTGAGTCATCATTCAACAGAAATCTGAAGCTCTCCTAGCAACCGGCAGACCCCTCCTTCAAAATGGAGGCATGTGGATCATGGATGCTCCCCCATGATGTCCTGTGTGCTCTCGAGGCCTCCCAAATGAGTGGTTTGTGAACAGGAGAGATTTATCACTGTCACCCCTGCTCTTGAAAACAAGTCTGTACCTCACATCAGAGCACGCCAGCTGTAGAGAGCAAAGTCAGACCAAATCAGACCCGGAAGACAGCTGGAGAGAGGCCTCCCCCTGGAGCTGGGCTTGCGCTCATTCTTTCCCTCGTGAATGCTGATTTTTGCCTTTAAGGGGAATCTGCTCTGCACAGTGGTGTCCACACTTCCATTCTGAGCCTCCTTTTGTCACTGAGAACAAGGCAAGTGCATGAGCCCCGTGTGTGCAGTGACCCATCTTGTCTTACGGAAAAAAAATACCATGACACAAGGTTAGGTAAATCAGAATTGGGTAAAATGTGGAGGTAGATGCTTGCTGCTTTTCTCACACTCGAAGAGTAAAATGATGTCTTTCTTCTGTCCATCTTCCTTCACTGGCTCCAGAGACGAACAATAGTCCAACTCAGGTAAACACTTTATATCATGGTTGTTCAAAAGCCACCTTATGGGGATCCCTGAGACATACTCCACAGTCTGAGAGCCTCGTGGGGCTCCTTCTCCCCGCAGTCTTTTCCAGAGGATGTGACAAAGACCAAGGGCTTTCTCCATCCATCTGGTCCTTCTAGCTCCCCTTCTGGCCCCATCAGTCTTGTCCCCTGGGTGGCCTGGCTAGTTTTGCTACATTTTCTGTAACTCAAAGTCACCACCTCCCTGCTCTGTGATGACAGCCACCCTGGTATCCAGATGAGAAAGCTCTTAGCCCCTGTCCTTGAGCAACGTGGAGTGAGACGACAGCCTGCAGAATTCATGCTGAGCACCTGAAAGACAAACCACCTTGAAAATAAAGACACCTGGAACCTCCTGAGGTTCTTCCATGTTCTAGAAATCCAAAACAAAGCTGAAAGACACCTCCACTAAAGGAAAAAAACAATGTGTTCAATAGAAGGCTTACATGAGCAAAGCCTCAGGTTCTCAGTTGGAAGCACCATGCTGGCTAGACACTAATGCCCTCACCCACGTGCTGGAGTTGACCCGGCACTCACACATCAACAGCATCTGGGCACCAGACAACGTTGACCAGGTGACAGACTAGAGGCTGGCAAACCATAGCCTGTGGTTGTCCCTTGAGTATTTTTAACTGTTTCAAATAATATCAGTCTTTGGTCTTTTGTCTGGTCAAGGCTTCAAGAACAGGTCCTGAGAACACTGTTTCTAGATGAAACCACATTCCACTTATGGAAATTTTCCTTGGAACATAAGGGCTATTAAATGTGAGAATGTCTATGGAGGCTTGGGATTAACTCAGTAAACTATTTACAAATAAAATGTTTTTTCATACATACTGTATGAGTCTGCTTCTCCAGAGAAACAGAACCATAGGACATGTATAGAGAGAGAAAGAAAGATTGATTTATTTTAGGGAATTGGCTCATGCGACTGTGAGATGTAGCTGGCCTGCAATCTTCAGGGAACGCTGGCGAGCTGGAGATGCAGGAAAGAGTTCACACTGCAGCTCAAGTCAGAAGGCCTTCTGCAGACAGCATTCCTTCTTAGTGAACTTCAGTCTTTCCTTCTAAGGTCTTCACCTGATTCGATGAGGCCCACCAATATTAAGTAAGAAATTTTGTTTTACTCAAAGTCTACTATTCAAATGCTAATTACTTCTAAAAAAGCACTTTACTAGGGACATCTAGACTGGTCTTTGACTAAACACTGTGTATGGCACAGTCAAGCTGACACATTAAATTGCCAACTGCACATACACACATATACAGAGGTAAGAGGTAAGTAGTAAAGAATGTCCATGGAATGTGCTACTTGTCTACCTGCAGGCAGTCATATATTGGAGTTTTCTGGGCTAATGTCCTATTAAATAAAATTAAGGTCAACAGCATTAGACATTCTTCATTCCTAAGAACAAATACCTCGATGGATCTAAGTTCCCCTTTCTGGAAATTGAGGTGATTCAGTTTGTGCAAGGTGCTTTAACAAAGTAGTGTAGTGAGAAACCCAGGGCACAGGTTTTAGAGCCAGCCCGATCTGAGTTCACACCTTGGCTCCTTTCTAGACTCCCTGTGTGATCTTGTACAAGTGATGTAATCTCTTTGGGCTTGTTTCCTAACCTGTCAGGTGAGCACAGAAGCATGGACGTCGCAGAGCCATGTGAAGAGGTGTGCCTGAGACTCATAAGGGAGCTCTTGGAGGCAGTGCCAGGCACACAACTGTGGCTCAACAAACCGTGACTGTGAAAGCGAGCCAGAAAGGGTTTCAGATCACTGTCTACCAAGTGCAGGATAACAAAGGCAGATTCAGATGAAGGCCATGAGCAGTAAAGTATCTGAGCTCCAAGACAGAAGGGGGAGCAGTAGTGGCCAAGACTCTGCAGAGTTTCTAGGCAGGTGAGGACATGGGAGATGCAGCCAGATGGTCCAGTGCCATGTGTAAGGGGATGACCGTCTCCACGCTGACTTCACAGACAGTTAATAGCAGAAAACACAATCAGGTTGTCAGGGTATCTGAGTGTCATGAACATTCTAGAGCAAAAATACTGCTGTGCTGTCATGAGAGCTGTCTTTTTTCACATGATGATAGCTGCACAGAAGATTGGCAGGTAGGTTCAGTTGCTTTCCCATGTATTATATGCAAAATTTCTATGCAATAGATTTAGCAAATAAATGGTTAGGATACTGTTATACAGGTGAGTTCCAGCTCCACTAATACCGGACTCATCCTTCCTAGTGAGAACAACCACAAAATCTGAGAAAATATTGTTGAAATGTATTTAAAGTTGTCATAAAACTAATACAGCAATACAAATTATAGAATCAAGTTTTGAGAGAAAAATAAAATAGGTGAGCCTCGCATTTAGGGACATTTACCCCAGAAGGTTCTCCCGCTGAAATGAGCAGTAGAACACAAAGTGATGACCAGAGCCTTTGACAGACTTCCAGGGATAGAGACAAAAACTGGAATTCAGGGTACTCCAGGCATAGAGGGTGGCTCTGTAAATACCTAGGCATCAAGTTGGAATATCAAAGAGTTAAAACCTAGGAATAAAGGTGGAGCATCTTGGTGGCTCAGTCTGTTAAGGGTCTGACTCTTGATTTTGGCTCAGATCATGATCTTAGGGTCATGAGATTGAGCCCCAGGCTGGGCTCCATGCTCAGTGGGGAGTTTGTCTGAGAATCTCTCCCTCCTCCTCTGCCTCTCCCCTTGCTCACATACTCTCTCTAAAATAAAAATAAATTAATCTCAAAAAACAGTAACCTAGGAATAGGGGTAAACCAGAGATACCTTCAAAAAACCTTCAAAACCTTCAAAAAAAGATGGTAGCCAAGCATGTATCCACACCTGTCCCTGAGAGTCAAGATAACTCCAGTTTTAAATCCCCTTGCCTAGTTAGGGTCCTCTGTGTAGGAAGAAAGCATCATACTGAGCCTTAAATTAGCTCTACAACTTCTCAAATAAAATGGTCTGCACCCAGTCAAAAACTACCATGCATGACGAGATAAGAAAACATTATTTAAAATACAGAGAAACTTCCGCCCACAAGGATCCAGACAATGGCATTGTGAGACACAGGCTGGGAAGTAACGAGGCTTAATGTGCTTAAGGAAATAAAGGGCAGGCAGAGAATTTTTGCACAGCACTAGAAACTTTTTTGTAGAGAATTTTGTAGAGAGCTACAAACTATTTTTAAAAGCCCAAGCAGATATTCAAGAACCAAAAAACTATAATGACACCATGTTAATGAATTTAACAGAAAATTATGAAGAGCTGAAAACAGAATTAGAAAACTGACAGGTTGGTCAGAAGGAATTAGCATGATGAAGATGACAGAAAGAACACAGGAGAGGCAGGGATGTGGCAAGAAGGTCTCCATTACTTGTAACTGAAGACCTAGACACAAAGAGAAGAATAAAGAGGGGCACCTGGGTGGCTCAGTGGGTTAAAGCCTCTGCCTTCGGCTCAGGTCATGATCTCAGGGTCCTGGGATCGAGCCCTGCATCGGGCTCTCTGCTCAGCAGGGAGCCTACTTCCTCTTCTCTCTCTGCCCGCCTCTCTGCCTACTTGTGATCTCTCTCTCTCTCTGTCAAATAGATTAAAAAAATATATTTAAAAAAAGAGAAAGAAAAATAAAGAGGCAGAGGAAATTATGATAATTTTCCAAAACTAATGAAAGACCTAAAGCCACATATTCAATCATCTCTACAAACCCAAACAGGGTAATTACAAAAAGGCCTCACTTACACGCAACATAGAAAAATGTAGGAAAAAAAGTGAAAAATCAGGCAGAGAAAAAAGACAAGTGATTTGCAGAGGGGTGTCAGTGAGAGTAACTGCTGACTGTTCTCTAGAAATGACAGGAGACAGGAGAAAATCAAGTTCTGTCTTCAAACAATAGCAACAAAACCAAGAATTCAAATTCAAATTCTAGGAAAAATATATATCAAGAATGAAAGTAAAATTAAAACATGTTGAGGCAAAAATGGACAGAATCCATCAGCATGAGGACCACTCTGATGGAAAGGCTGGAGGAAGTCCCCCCAGTGGAAGAGAAATAACTCCAGGTAAGACCGGAGACAAGAAGAGAAGGGTAAACTTCCAACATGCAAACAAATCTAAGTAGAAATGTCCACATCAAGTACAAATAATACACAGTTAAAGTGACAATAACACAAGCAGTGAGGCATGGCTACGTGAAGTCAGGGCATCCTACCTTTCCTGATGTGACTGGAAACTTTATATTAGACTTGGTAGGTCAGGTGCCTGATGCTGTCTCTAGGGTAATCACTGGCTTAAACAAAAGTACATGGAGGAATGCAAGTTGGTGCAGCCACTTTGGAAAACAGTATGGAGATTCCTCAAAAAATTAAAAATAGAGTTACCCTATGACCCGGCAATTGCACTACTGGGTATTTACCCCAAAGATACAGATGTAGTGAAAAGAAAGGCCAAATGTACCCCAATGTTCATAGCAGCAATGTCCACAATCACCAAACTGTGGAAAGAGCCGAGATGTCCTTCAACAGACGAATGGATAAAGAAGATGTGGTCCATATCTACAATGGAATATTACTCAGCCATCAGAAAGGATGAATATCCAACTTTTGCATCAACGTGGATGGGACTGGAAGAGAAGATTATGCTGAGTGAAGTAAGTCAAGCAGAGGGAGTCAATTATGATATGGTTTCACTTACTTGTGGAGCATAAGGAATAACATGGAGGACATTAGGAGAAGGAAAGGAAAAGTGAGGGGGAGATCAGAGGGGGAGATGATCCATGAGAGACTGTGGACTCTGAGAAACAAACTGAGGAATTTAGAGGGGAGGGCGGTGGGGGGAGCCTGGTGGTGGGTAATTAAGGAGGGCACATATTACATGGAGTGATGGATGTAAACAATGACTCTTGGAACACTACATCAAAAACTAATGATGTATTGTATGGTGACTAACATAACACAATAAAAAAAGAGCACATAATGATGAAGATAATGAGGGTGGAGAATGGAACAATTTAAAAAAGTACTTCACCAGTTTAATAAAAAAGGCAATCTTAGAAAGAAAAATATCTCTTCCAGATATCAAGGAAGTCATTCACCAAGGAACTGCCAAGCATTGATCATAGAGGAGAAACCAGAACCTGGTTTGGCCCAGAAACCAGTACCTGGTAAGAGGATCCCAGGTCCTTCATATAGTTGGACTCTGTCTCTCTCTGTCTCTCTCTCTCTTTTTAAGATTTTATTTATTTATTTATTTGACAGAAAGCTAGAGAAGGAGCACAAGTAGACAGAACACCAGGCAGAGGGAGAGGGAGAAGCAGGCTCTCTGCTGAGCAGGGAGCCTGACATGGGGCTTGATCCCAGACCTTGGAATCATGACCTGAGTCGAAGGCAGATGCTTCATCAACTGGGCCACACAGGCGCCCCTGGACTCTATCTCTTGACCTCTGCCAGAGAAGGGCTGCATTGAACTGTGATGATGATATCAGATAATTATATGTATGTGTGTATGTATATATATATATATATACACCCTCAATATTATAAAGGCAGGTCCCAGACAGTAGACAAAAGAACATGGAATTTGAAATCACAACAACTATAGTTTAGACCTAGGGCAACCATTAAATTACATTGTTTTGGCAGGTATTTTAGCAAGAAACATCTGGAAGAGAAAATATAGAATATTTATCATTTTGAAAAGTAAAATGAAACATTACAATTTTATGGCCTTATTCATAATAGAGATTTTAAGTGAAATGTAGATGGTTGTATAATCAGAAATCCCATGGGATTGGGAGCAGATGAACCACAGGAAAAGAAAGATCCGATAAGGAATCAGGTGGTCAAATTCTCCCCAAGAACCTATCTCACATTATGAATTTCTGAGATTTTGAGCAACTGAGAGGGTCCTCAGAGAGACAACATAAATCGTCCCAACACATCTTGGTGCTCTAAGTTTAGAGAATAAGTATGTGAGGTTGGTCCTGGTGGTATCTATTCAGGAATCACTCCCCAGAGCTTGTGCCCTTTCCCTCTGGTCTGTCAGATGAAGCTCTGCCTAGTTCAGGAAAGAGCAAAGTCATGATCATCAATGGCATTGTGCCTTAACCCATACCTTCCTTGGGAACTCTGAGGAAGTCCATCTAACCATGGATGGTATAAAGCGCTGTGATACTCCTGGTGGAGACTGGCCCATTAAACTTCCTTCATCTTCTCTTATCTTCCTCTGAGCACTTTGTCTCAGTTTCAATGTCTCACTTCATGGGGCCATCAGACAGGGATGGATGGCATCCTGATTTCAACACCACACATGTGAGGACAGATCCACCAGAGGACCCTTCTAATAGTCCATATTATAGCTTTTCCAGAAGAACCATCCCAAACAAGAGAAATAAGACTCCATTAAGGAGAGCTTCCAAATCTACTAACCAGGCTCAGAATAGTGACTAAATCCTAGGACTTCAGGTTTAAATTAGATTAAATTAGAGGTAAGCACCTGAAACGGAGTAAGTTCTACAAACAATAGGAATCACCATCATCATTATTGTCATTACCATCTCTACCATCTTTGTTCTCATCACCATCCACACCATCTTCACCACCATCATCATCATCACCATCGACACCATCATTACCATCATCATCACCATCAACACCTTCACCACGATCTCATCATCACCATCACCATCATCACCACCACCACTACCATCACCATCAACACCATCATCACCATCATCACCAGCATCATCATCACCTCACCATCCACACCATCCTCACCACCTTCAATAGCACCATCATCATCATTCTGGAGCTGGTATATTATTTCTCCCCTCTTTGTTTTTCCAACCTCCCACCATCCTGAGTATTCCACCTCAGACCTCTGGAACTAAGTGTGCCCAGCCATGCCCATCCCAGAGGCACTGGCAAAGTGGTGTGCTCTCCCTCCCTGACCGCCTGAAAATGGCAGGGATGCACATCAACAGCCAGCCGTGCACTGTGCACTGTGTGCCATACACATCACAGACAAGCCTGGACACATGGCTTTGAGCTCAGTGGACATCGAGCAGGAGGACCCCAGTCCCAGGTGGTATGACCAGATGGCTAAGAATAAAGATAGTAAGGCACTGGCTGCCTGTGATCTTGAAAGTGCAACTGACTCATGGCCATGGGGAGCCTTTTTGGAGACTTTTGCCTTGATGTTTTGAATAGAGCTCATTGTGATGCATGCCTTTTCTGCTTATTTATAGTGATGAGATAAAGCCCAGGTGAGTTATTTGGCAGCAGGGAATGCTGCTGTTTTTAATCAAAGCAAATAAAGAGACAATCTCTTTATTGAAAAGATGTATCCTCAAGGCCTTTTACAGACTGCAGATGTGTGCACCTTAATCTTACATTCCTTTGAAAAATGAACGCTCTTGAAAAGCAATCTATATATTCCTAATTTCACAAGGAAATACTTGAATAGTTCTGCCGATCAGAAAAGAAAAGAAAGGGGGAAAAAATAAGCCGGCTGTGACATAGGAACCATCCCATGTCACCAGCTCGAAGGCCACATACTAGGGGAAAACCAAGTTCAAGGCCACCAAGCCTCAGGCTGCTAAGAGGTAAATTTGATTTTGTACTATAAACGTGACAAGTCAAGACAGTGACTGAAATAGGAGGTTGCAAAGGATGAACACAGCAGCAGAACCCAGACTGTCCCAGGTAATAGCTGCAGGTATATGTACTGTCAGAAGAGACCCCACACCCTCGGTGACGGCGAGGCTGCAGCCACCCAGCACCTCCTGCACAACGACCACAGGTCACGGGGGCATGTGGGTCATCGTGCTGAAATGCGATAACAGACACATCAACATCCACGCGTGCTCCCAGGGAGAGACGTGAAAGGGCAAGTGTCCCGGCTGAGTGGACAGGAGCAGCACAGTCTCCTGCCAAGCAGGCACCGAGGCGATCTGTCAGGTCGTGGGGCTTAAGGAAAAGCTTCTACGTAAATGTTCACCTCTTGTGACTTCATCGACGGCCGTGTATAGAAAACATACCTTGTCAGTGGGTTTCTAAAGCGATGTCTTCACCCAACCTGACTAGGAAAAAAAAAAAATTTCTACATGTCTATTTTTTTATTTTTTCAGTGACCCAAGATTCACTGTTTATGCACCACACCCTGTGCTCCATGCAATCCGTGCCCTCCTTCATACCCCCCACCAGGTGTTCATTTCCTTCAAAGCTGGAAACTGGTGGCTTAAACCCACACAGTGTTACTCTCCCACACTTCCAGAGGCCACATGTGTGCAGTCCGGGTGTTGGCAGGGTCCCTGAAGGCTCCTCCTGGTTTCTAGCACTGCTGCCCCCTTGGTTCTCCTTGGTTTGCTGCTGCGTCACACTGACCTCTGCCTCTGTCGTCCTGCTGTCCTCCCTGCACATCCCTGTCTGTCTGTCTCTCCCCTTACGAGAACATCAGTCAGGGGAGTGGGGTGCAACCTGTACCTGCATGACCGCATCTTAACTGGGTTACCTCAGCAAAGACCCCACTTCCAAATAAACACACGCCCACCATGTACTGGCAGGTAGGACGTGGTCCTCTCTCCCTGGGGGACGTGAGGCAGCTGACAGCATGGAGCCAGTCGACACGGGGGGCCAGCTGGCCCTCTCTCCTATCACTGCTCCTTGCCTCACAGCATCCGGTCTGCATCCAGCCCCGCAGGACTGCGTAGGGACCCGTCTCTGAACCATGTTCTCGGGTGCACAGGGTCCCACCCTGACTGCTGCTGGGCCCCAGAGTGCAATGTTCCCCATCACTGCAGGCCGCCAGCCCTGTGTTCTGGCGTGCTGACCCAGACCCGACCCTGCCTGGGCACCAGCACCTCCCTGCCCCCCACCCCCACCCATGACGAGGGTCCCTGGCTGGGTCTCCTCCTCTGATGCAGTGAGTCTCGCAGGCAAGTGCCAGCTCTTTCTGGTGAGGACATGCTGACGCTAGCCAGGTCCTCCCTCGGTGAGAGCTGTCCCAGGGCCCATGCGTCCTGACTTTGCCTGCCCATCTGGAGCAGGTGTGGCCAGGGGAAAGAGCCCCTGCCACCACAGAACTACTCATTTGGGAACTGGGCTTGGCCCCCTGGGGGGCTGGGGTCAGCAGCTGCAGGCCGGGTTAAGCCGTGGAAGGCCCTGTGTGCTCTGTCAGGGAAGGCCTCTTCCCTTCAGCACCTCTTTGTCTATATCGTCAGTGTTTCCACTGTATAGGGAATTCCCTAAAGAAAAACAGTAGAGGCATAGTAATAAAATAATAATAATATAATTATTATATGACACAAATAATAAAAGCTAGAAGTAGCCCTGAGTTATGAAGGGCTCGTGATGGCAGGGCAGCACTGAAATGACCAGAGCACGTGCAGGCGCTACGTTAGTAAGACCTCACCAGAGCCTGGAGGGAGGCCTCTGGGTCGGCTAAGGAAGCCGGGAATGAGGCACAGTGACCTGCTCATGCTCACGAGAGTGAATAAAGGGCAGAGCGGAGGTCTAAAGCGCACAGTCTTTGCACTATTAGCCAGGGCGCCTCTGTGCCGGCTTCCCCAGGCAGCGGGCAGCTCCGGATGCCCCGCATCTGCATCTGGCCCAGCCACGGGGAGAACTTCCCTTTCAGCTGCAGACACTTCGCCTCTCCAGCAACGGCTGCCTGCTCTCTCCGAGGCACGGGCTGCAGGCAGAGCTACGCCAGTGGATGGAGTCAGATCCAGGGATGGCCAGATGGAGGCAGGGGAGCAAAGCTGGGGCTGCCGTCTTCCTGGCACCCAGCCCGATGGTGGACCCTCGTGCCACCGGTTGTGTGGTTTTGGCACTCTGAGACTCCAGACGCCCACTGGTTCAAATGGGTGGACATGGCTTCTGGGCTGGTGTGGCTGAGCAGGCCATCGGCTTCCCCCAGACCAGCACGCCACGACACCCACTTCGACTCAGAAGAAAAGTTCCTGCATATTCTCATCACCCTGGACGAGGCTCTAGCTCTCCTTGCTGGACCTCAGTTTCCTTCTGCATGAAATGGAAAGATTGGATAATGTTATGATTAGGAAGCTTATGGCTCTCTTATGAGTCTTTTGACTATAAAATTTTCATCAAGACCAAAGTTGGCTTTGCCTCAGCTGGGGACAGACAGATGCAAACCACATGCAGAAGACACTGGGCCAAGCGCGCACTGGCCTCCCCCAAACCCTGGCCCCCCTCCATGCTGGCCTCCCTGCTAATATTCAAATTTGCCAGCTCCACCTGAGCTGGGACTTTTGCCTCTGCTCTTTCGCCTGCCTGGGACACTCTCTCCCACCCCAGACAGCACCATGCCCAGCCCCTGGTCCCTCTCCTTCCTTCAGGGACAGGGGAGCTGGGAGGTCCTAGGGAGGACTAGCTGTCTTTGGGATATATGTCAAAGACACAGCTCTCTGGTTGACTGGGTTGTGGAGGGTATGAGAAATCAGTGGCAGTCACTCCTAGCTCCTGGACCCAAGCAGTGGGCAGGCTGAAGCTTCCGGGCACCGTGATGTAGAGAGCAGGGGATAGATAGTAAGGGCACACTCAGGGATTACAGCTGAACATGTCACATCTAGGACATTCCCTTGGACTCACTGGATAGCCAGCCACTTAGATTTGAAAATCTGGAGTCAATACATCAGTCATGGCTAGAGGTACAAATTGGGAACCAAGAGTGCACGTATGACACTTAAAATCAGAAGAATAATTTGAGTTTCCCTGATGGCTGGTGATGATGAACATTTTTTCGTGTCTGGTGGCCATTTGTATGTCTTCTTTGGAGAAGTGTCTGTTCATGTCTTCTGCCCATTTTTTGACATGATTATCTGTTTTTTTGGGCATTGAGCTTGAGAAGTTCTTTATAGATCTTGGATATCAGCCCTTTGTCTGTAGCGTCATTTGCGAATATCTTCTCCCATTCTGTGGGTTGCCTCTTTGTTTTGTTGACTGTTTCCTTTGCTGTGCAGAAGCTTTTTGTCTTCTTTTCTTTCGAGACGTGTCTCGAAAGAAGTTGCTGTGGCCAGTGTTAAAGAGGTTACTGTCTATGNTTGTCTTTCGAGACGTGTCTCGAAAGAAGTTGCTGTGGCCAGTGTTAAAGAGGTTACTGTCTATGTTCTCCTCTAGGATTTTGATAGATTCCTGCCTCACATTGAGGTCTTTCATCCATTTCGAGTTTATCTTTGTGTAGTGAAAAGAAGGATCATGTGTAACCCAATGTTTATAGCAACAATGTCCACAATCGCCAAACTGTGGAAAGAGCTGAGATGTTCTTCAACAGACGAATGGATAAAGAATATGTGGTCCATATATAGAATGGAATATTATGCAGCCATCAGAAAGGATGAATACCCAACCTTTGTATCAACATGGATGGGTCTGGAGGAGATCATGCGGAGTGAAATAAGTCAAGCAGAGAAAGTCAATTATCATATGGTTTCACTTACTTGTGAAACATAAGGAATAACATGGAGGACATTAGGAGAAGGAAAGGAAAAGTGAATTGGGGTAAATCGGAGGGGGAGATGAACCATGAGAGACTGTGGACTCTGAAAAACTGTGTTATGGACAAGAGGGGGGGATGGGTGAGCCTGGTGGTGGGTATTAAGGAGGGCACGTATTGCATGGAACACTGGGTGTGGTAGCATAAACAATGAATCTTGGATCACTGAAAAAATAAAATAAAACAAAAAAATAAAATAAAAGTCCGGAGAATGAAGTGAGAACAGAGAAGCGAAGAGGCATCAAGACTTGGAGAGCAGGGAGGGGAAGAGAATGCACAAAGGAGCCTTCCTAGGTGGACGGGACTGGAGCTTGACCAAGCACAGGAGGTACAGAAAGACGAGAAAGGCCCCTCATTTCAACCACTCTGTGAAGCATTATTCCTTCTTTAATTTGAGGAAATGGGTTGAGTAACTTGCCTGAGATCACTGAGCTGGAGAGACACAGATTTGGAATTCAAATCCAGGTCCAGCAGACTTGTGAAACACTGGCCTCTCCACCACAGTATCCTTGCTGCTTGATAAAGGATGGTGTGCTCTGTATGGTTGTTATGCCGTGTGTCATAGGCATAGGGTTCCTTAGGCCACTGTAGCAGTCACACCACTTCCAACCGCACTGCTTTTTGTGGGATTTCTTTGTCTTTTTCAAAGTACTTTATTTAAAGTTTTTTTTTAATTAAGTATAAGAAAATGAGTCCAGATGTGTACAGCTAGACAAACATCACAAAGTGATAATTATCAATGAGCTTCTTGTATCTGTGAGTCAATGTCCTTCATCAAGAGGACATTTGGGAAATTCTCAGCCATCATGTCTTTGAAGATCATCCCTGATTCACTCTGATTTCTCTCCTCTGGGGGCTGATTCTATGAACATCCAAATTTTTCATAATGCTGTTCTATCTGTTCTTTGCCATATTTTCCATCACTTACTCTTTCTGTGATTCAGTCTGGATATTTTCCTTCTCCTGCCTCTGGTTCTCAGGCAAAACCTGACTTTTGATTCTTGAGCATATTCATCACAATTATTTTAAGTCCGTGTCTGTTGATTCCATTATCTGGATCCCCCATGGTTTGGTTCCTGCTGTCTGGCTTATTTATCTCACACTGTTTGTTTGTTTTCATTACACTACCATTCTGTGGGGAAGACAACCTCTCACGTTGGACTGGTGGCCAGGGTTAGGTGCTGAGGCTCCTTCTTCAGCAGACCTGAACGGTTTCAGGCTTAGCCCTACTCTTATATACTATCCGGTGAGATTCTCACCTGAAAGCCTGGGATAATTCCAAGGACTTCCTCAGGAAGGTCTCTGAGATCCTGTTTCTGTCCTCCCAGGCCCAGGGGATGGTTGAGAACTCGGCAGATGCTCAGACATTTGGTTATTACAGCATCTTGAGGGTAGAGTGGCACCTGACCTTAGCATTTATCAACACCTGTCATCCTTCCAGGGGCCTGGCCCTCAAATCCTGTGGCCTTGCAATGGCCACAAACAGACGGGCCTCTTTCCATTCTACTATACTCAGTTTTCTTACTGTTCCAGGTGAAAAGGTTGGTCTGAATTATCTAGACTTCCATCACCAGAAATAGAAGTCTTTTCTTCATTGCTTATAGCAGGTTCACAAAGGTCCTCCTGTGAGCGTTCATAGCGCATCAGCATGGCAGAGTCCTAGAAAGACACAGTTCACTGGGCCATCCCCATGGGTATAAACACAAATGACTGCATACAGTGCATTAAGCACATTCGTTCAAGTAACCTCCTTAATGAAGCTTTTTTTCCCCCCTGCCTCCTTTTGTCCTTTGAGTCCGAAAGGACTTAAAGAGCTCATTTTTTATGAGATTAGTAAATCTCTCTTGGGTTTCATCATGTTGTGTTCTTAGAAAATGTCCACCTCTCATTACAACATGCAGGTTATAAGTTTCCAAGTAGCAGTTGGGACAGGGTACAGGATTTCAGGATAGATAATCTAACCTCGAACTAAATAAATGTATTTTCAGGGGGAATAAAGAACTCTAATTAAGAAAGCAAAATGACAGATCAGAGAAATAGCATCAGGCAAGTCGATCCTACACAACCTAATTTATTATCCATTTCTTCTCCAGATGCAGCGTGGAGGATGAGAGCCCACAATTAGTTTGAGTTGAAGCCTTGCTGAGTCTGGCTGTGCGCATCCCCAGACTCCGTGCCTTGTTACTCTCGGGACCCCATCTCAAAGCCTGAGGCATGAGGGCTGGGCAAGGAGCCACAGAAGGGGAGCTCACTGGACAAAGCAGAGATGGGGTTAGGGGAGCTGCCCCCGTACGAACGGGCAAAGATATCCTCTCAGATGCATTTGGGAAAGGAGGGGAGAAGAGCCCACATACTCCCTGCCTAATCACTATTTTAGGTCCCTTAGAAAACATACTCCCTAAAAACATTTATTTCTGTGCCAAATCTTATCAATGTGTTGAGAAACATTCTGAGGCTGAATGAAGGTCAATAACAAAGGACACTAAGTGTCAGGCTTACAGTGCACAAGTGTTTCTGTATTTGCCACTTCTCCCATTAAAATGTACAATGACAATTATTCCAGACTTGCTGTGGTGTGTGAGGGTGCATCATTATGTTTTCTCTTGTTTCTAAAGCAACCTCATGATGTAGGTAAGACAGGTATCATAAATCCCATTTACAAGCAAGAAAGCTGCAATACGGAATGTCACAGGATTTGACCACATCACTCCCAGCTCCTTACTGACTGTTGCTCCCACTTCTATTCAACTTTCCCAAAGTTGTAAGGAAGATAGCAGGTACCTGATGACCAGGCGTCATGTGAAAAAAACATATATATGGACCAGGCAAAGATATTCACAGCATTGGTCTCAAAGAACACAAGAAATATTCTCTAAATAGCAAATGATTCTATCCATCCATTTTTTAAAGATTTATTTATTCGTTTGAGAGAGAACAAGAGGTGAGAGAGAGAGTGCATGCATAAGGGAAGGGCAGAGGAAGAGAAAAGAAGCAGACTCCTTGCCAACCAGTTAGCCCCACATCGGGCTTGATCTCACAACCCTGAGATTATGACCTGAGCAGAAATCAAGATTTGGATGCTTAACTGATTGAGTCACCCAGGCATCCCCTGCCCATTCATGCTAACAAATTAAACATGTAATTCAGAATCTATTACAAAACATAATTAAAATATAAAAATTATGAATGGTCATGAATGTAGTCTTTTTTCATGTTACTGATCAAGACCACAAATGGTTAATGCTCCAAACATATAAGAAAATACGAAAGGTGCCTTCAGGATTTAAAACTTTGTCTGCTAATCACTGTGAATACCCCAAAATAAGGCAGGAAAACAGCAGTTCAATTCAGTAAAATAAATATTTCATTGGACCATACGCAAAATGCATATAATATACTAGAATATCATCTAACATGGATTAGATAAATATAGAGGTAACTATAATCCAAGACAAGGTATGATAAATGATGTTGGAGAGACACAGGGAAAATATCACGGGAGATCATCGGATCAGGAGATTTGGAAATAAGCATTCAGAATGATGATGAAATAAGCATAAATTTCATTTTTATGAATATTTAAAATTTACTTTCAAATTCCAGAAGGAGAGAGAGAGAGAGAAGCTTTTCTTTCAATTCTGTGGATTGAGTCTGCTCCTATTTCCCCCCCCTGGAATCCTTAGGTGGATGTGAACAAACCAGGTTGTTAATGTATTCATGTCTATACCCAGGAACCTTTGTAGGATTGCGTATAACAAGCATTCAATAATAAACCAATTTATCTCAGGACTCATGGGATGGATTTTAATTTCTGCTTACAGATCTTCAAAGGTTAATAAAAAGGAAAATGGCGTCTCTAAATGAATCATAGAAACCAAGAATTTGATGTAAGTCCTTCCACCTTAAATAGAAATATCTTTAGACTATTCAACATGGACTATTATTACTTTATTTTATAGCTCTCCTGGAAACCAGATATGAGAACCGCTAGCATCTAGTGTTTGGCACTGAGCCCCTTTGTGTTGTGAACTCCTCTCGTGAGGCCAAACACATTTGTACCAGACACATGGAGAGAGACCACAGAGTTACATCACTAACTTCTAAAGTTTCTGATCCATGGAGAAGTTTCAACCATGGCATCTCTGTGCTGTTGTCTCCCTTGGACCTTCTCCTCAAGTCAGGCAGGCCTGTGACTGCTTCCGTCAGTGGATACGGTGGAAACACCACCACCTGACTTTGGGAGGAGGTCGAATACGTCAGGCAGCCTCCATGGGGCCTCGTACAACACTCTTTCTTAGAATGCTCCTTCTCAATGCCCGGCCCCATGCAGTGAGAAGCCCAAGCCTCAGCGAGAGCTACTGTGTAGGCACTCTGATCACCATCCCTGCTAGAGCCCAGCCTTCAACCCACCCCAGCCCAGGCACCAGATGTCTCAGTGAGGAAGCCGCCAGATGCTTCCAGTCCCAAGCTCAGGTCACCCCAGCCATTCCAGTCTTTCTAAATGAGACCCCAGACCTTCTGCACTCTGTACAATTTCCAGACCCACAGGATTTGTGAATGTGATGAATGACTGCTGCTTTATCCCGCTAAGCTTGGGCTTCTTTTGTTATGCAGCAGTCACAGCTAGAACACTCACCATGGTTTTGGCCATGTCACTCACACGTGTGGTGTCTGGATCCCAATCATTTTCTTTCCTGAGCTCATAGTCTCTGTCAGTTCTTATGCAACTTTTCCTTCTTACCGCTGACCCAGGTTGCACTATTTTTCTCACCGTCATATTTTGGTTTATTTATCTCCGTTTTTAAAGCTTTTACTTACTTACTTACTTACTTATTTTACAGAGAGGAGAGAGAGCATGAGAGCAGGGAGAGGTGGCAGAGAGCGGCTCAAGCTGACTCAGCACTAACCATGGCAGCCAACACAGGGCTCGATCTCACGACCCTGAGGTCATGACCTGAGATGAAACCAAGAGTCAGACGCTTAACCAACTGAGCCACTCAGGAGCCCTCGTTTCTATTTTTAAAACCATCCTAATATTTCATTTAGATTCTTTTCCATTGGATGCACTTCAGGGTGATGCTATCATGAATAGCTTTGTGTGTGATTTCGTGCTTGAGTTTGGGATTGGTTTTATAAGACAGATTTTCAGAAGTTCAATTACTAGGTTAAAGAGGATTAATGACTTAAGGCTCTGGAGGCATACTGTCAGATTTATTTTCAAAGAGTTATAACAATTTAGAGTGACACCAATAATATATGAACACGTCCTCATGGCTGTACCCTCTCCAGCTAAATTAAGTTTTTAAAATTAAGAAAAATATTAATCTGAAGCATCACATACACCGATTAATTTATCTCCCAAACACATGTACATGTGGAATAACAAGAACAGACAGAACAACAGACACATTAAAGTGCGGGCTGAAAACCAGATGAAGTATGATTTAGGAGTGAAAAAACAAAACAAAACAAAAAATTGTAACTGTCAAACCCGAGGGAGCGAGAGAAGGCAAGAGGGGAGATGCAGCGGGAGGGATACTCAGAGGCATGGCTAGAGCTCTGTGCACGGAAAGGGAGGACACGAAAACAGAGAGCTCTAAGAGCTGGGAGCATCACGGTATCTAGTAGGAACCTGGGCCCCCCGAAAGCCACTGGGGGCTGAGTGGCGGGGCACGCTAGAGGAGACTCAGCGTCAGGGGGCGTTTCAGGATTGCTGGGTCTGCAGGGCAGACCAGGTACTGGAGACGCCCAGACAAGAGTTACTCAGAGAAGGCGGGAAAAAATGCTGACCCCCTGGTGTCACTAGGATAGAATTCCTACCCTGTTTATCACCCCATCGTTTCCTCAGAGAGTAGCTAGATGGTAGAGCACGAGGTTTAGATAAATCGCGTTAGGACAAAAATTACAAAAAAAAAAAAATTATTTGGAATGGGAGTGAATTTGGCCAAAAATTTGGTTCAAATACTCTTACCATTGTTTTCCAGGTAACAGCTCGCAGAATGAAGACATTTATGAGAATATTCAAAATGGCATTTTAAGGAGTGTGATCCTTGAGAGCCCACTGTTTAACAGCCAGCGTGCTGCGCCGTCCTATTTTTTCCTGGATACCAAGTTTTGTGATAAAAAAAACATCTGGCCTGTGTGAGTGGGGTTTTGGCAGTAGCACATTATGTAAATAAATAGCTGCTTAAAATGCACCACACTATTGCAACTGATGTCATCGGTTACCCCGTTTTCCAAGAACGATATGAAAGAAACCACCAATCAAGCCTTCTCAACGGAGAACAACAGATGGGACAGTCCCCGTGGTTCAGGCTCTGTTCAGCGCTGGCGCTCAGCACCCGTGTGATTCAGGGCTCCTGGACTTGCAGAAAGAAATGCACCGTCCCCCAGACCGCACTCACGTGCTTGGCACAAACACCTCACGTATAGAAAATAATCAAAAGTTTGTTTGCTGCATGGCCAGGAAATGGGACAATTAAATATTCTAGTTTGTAATGTGAGCTCTATTTATATATTGGGTGAGTGCGGATGGGCCACCACCAAAGATCACTTACATTTGTATCCTGACCTACGGTATGCATGGTAATTCCCCCACGTATTATCCCATTTCGTTAGCACGATCTGACAAAGAACAAAACCAAAACCAAAATACTATTAATGTCTCTACTTTTCAAAACTCTGGTCCTGGATGGGTCCAACGGCTTGCCTACATATGGATAGCCAGTGAGGAGGGCAGAAATCATACCAGCACCGAAGAAGGTGCTTTCAAATCTTGTTCTCACGTGTACTTGAGCCCCCAGCCCTCCTGCCACACCTGGGCCCCGAGTTTCCAGCCACACCTGGGCCCACAGGCCACCAGGGATTCTGTGCTCTGCCCAAAAGCCCACCCGGGGCCTGCAGCTCTCACCCACTTCTCCGTTATAATTATCAGGTGTCCCTATGGTTCTACCACCTGTAGTTCTCACAGTGAACCTAACACAGGCCCATGATGAATAGAAGAACTTTTAGGATCTCAGGGGTTCTGAGGACAACTTTCTGTGTCTTTTCTGGAGAACTCTGGTTTACATGGGCACTGCTGACGGAACAGAAAGGCTTCTCTCTCAGTCCAGAGCCCTCTGGAGAGCTCACTGGTGTTCTCCAACCAGCTTTCTTCTCAGGTGGAGTGTGTTCTTTGTTGGGGAAGCATTGGTTTCCTTTGTGGGCCTTTAACAAGGAAAAACAACATGGTGGCTTTGAATACTTCTTAGTAGGACCTGTTGGAGGTGCTTGCAGGTGCCAGGCCCCCAGCTGACCCCTCGAGTGGCCAGTTAGTGCATCTCTCTCAGCAGCTCAGCAGACTTTCACGTGTAGGACCGGAAACGTGACCACATATGGAGGGGACAGCAGGACAAGGGACAGAGCAGCAGAGTGTGTTCAATCCGGAGTCCCCTGCATGGAGCCGGGCAGCCTTTGGTGATGTGTCCAGTTGGGGTCCCCAAAAGCAGACATGAGACAAGGAGGGATGTGCATGTGGTAGGGAGGAGGGCCATGCGGAAAACAGTGCCAGGGGCAAAGCTGGACAGGGATGGGAAGGAAGCCAACCAAGGGGAGATGTCAACAGACTCCTTCAAGTGCAGCTCGGCCAACCCCACAGGGAGCTCTGGGCATGAGCTCTGCCTTTTCAAAAAAGGCAGCTAGTGCCAGGCACCCACACTGAGGGACACAGTCAGCAGTGACCCCCTACACTCACAGCACTTCTGCTCTGTGCATAAGGGAAGACAGGTCCAGCAGCCCGAGGCCAGAGCCTCAAGGAAGAGCCCCAACTGCTGGCCTGAATGGGCACTGAGAGGGGAGCAGGCCAGCACCAAATAACCTGGTGCCCCAATGACTCATTGCTGAGTTTCTGGGAGCAAGCCCACGGCTTCTCTGCATCCCTCTCATTCATCACCTGCCTTCCTCAGAGCGTCCTGCTGCCATGTCTCCAGGCCCCTGAGCACTTGACTTTGCCTGAGCCACAAGGCACCTCCAGATCCCCCTGGGGCCCCCAGCTGACTGCCAGAGGATGGCACCTCTCCAACAACATCACCGCTGGCCTGCCCCACATCTCTGGCACTGCCACCACTTCCAGAACTGATCAAGATACCAACACATGGGATCTGCACCCAAGCGGCTGCCCCAGGGACGTGCAATCTCATACACCTGGGGGATGTTTTGCAGAATGCATCAGGATAAAAAGGAGCACATATGTCTCCTCTTTTCTCCTTCCTATGGTGGTTTTGCCTGGAGCCGTCCCGCAGAACAGGTTCGCCTGTGCACACCTACCTGACCGTGGCGCTCTCTGGCACTGCTTCCCACCTGCTAGGAACTGAATGTGTTCCCCCAAATTCCTATGTTGGAGCCTACCCCCTAATAAGATGGCACATGGAAATGGAATCCTTGAGAGGTAAATAGGTCTCCACAAGGTAATAAAGGTGGAGCTGGCATGATGGGATTTGTGTCCTCATAAGAAAAGACACTAGAGAGGTTGCTTCTTCTGTGTTCTCCCTGACATGTAAGGCTGCAGCAAGAAGAGAGCCATCTGCAAACTTGGAGTAGACCTCCCTGAGTTTGCCAGCACCTTGATCTCCAGGATGTTAAGAAATAAATGTGTGTCATTTAAGCGGTCCTGTCTGTGGCCATTTGTCAGGGCAGCCTGAGCAGACGAAAACAGCACCCCTGGTGCCTCACACTCCTGCTCCCTCACTCCCCAACACACATAATGCAGCAGCACGTAATCCTTTCCCCAGGCTCTGCCTGTTCAAGAATGCAGGTTTGGTCTCAAGTATTTCATTTTTAAAATGGAGACCAGAAGGTTTGCTGTGAGAATGGAATCAAATGTGAAGAAGCCAACACTTCTTGTGCATTAGCCACCTGCTGATATGCTGCTAAGCATTGTACATTCAGGATCTTCAGTCCTCAAACAACCTGTGGGGGCAGTCCTGCTTCATGGAGAAGGAAAGTGAGGCAGAAAGATTTGCAGAGAGTTGGCCAAGGTCAAATTGTGAGGTCAGGGGTTCCCCAGGGCTCCACACTTGCCATGCCAGCCCTGGGACAACACTTTCTTTACCACTGTATGTGATCTGGAAAGCCACGAATGTTTAGTAGGTGATGGCTTCCCTTCCCCTCCATCTGTATTTACCATTATGACAGAACATCAGCTTTCTTTAGTTTAACATAACTTTGTAACATGATCATCCCCAGATGTGTGCTGCTAGCTCTGGAGACCACCATCCCCAGGACATCTCCTGTAAGCACTGCTACTGCTCTGGGAATTGAGTCTCAGAAAAAGCAAAATGGATGGACTGTAGAAAGGATGCCATTAAATTATTTTGCAAATTGCGCTACTGGGTATCTACTCCAAAGATACGTATGTAGTGAAAAGAAGGGCCATATGTACCCCAGCGTTCATAGCAACAATGTCCACAATTGCCAAACTATGGAGAGAGCCCAGATGCCCTTCAACAGACGATTGGATAAAGAAGATGTGGTCCATATATACAATGGAATATTACTCAGCTATCAGAAAGGATGAAAACCCAGCTTTTTATCAACATGGACGGGTCTGGAGGAGATTATGCTAAGTGAAATAAGTCAAGCAGAGAAAGTCAATTATCATATGGTTTCACTTCCTTGTGGAACATAAGGAATAAAATGGAAGACTTTAGGAGAAGGAAAGGAAAAGTGAATTGGGATAAACCGGAAGGGTAGATGAACCATGAGGGACTGTGGACTCGGAGAAACAAACTGAGGGCTATGGAGAGGAGGGGAGAGGGGGGTGGGTGAGCCTGGTGGTGAGTATTAAGGAGGGCATGTATTGCATGGAGCACTGGGTATGGTGCATAAACAATGAATCTTGGATCATTGGGGGAAAAAGTAAAAAAAAAAAATATATATATATATATATATATATATAAATTATTCTGCAAAATCCTTAAACATGCACAAGTACTCATTTTAATAAATATTTATTCCCAGAAGCTGGTGTTATTGCTGAAACTACTTGCAGCATATTGATTTTTATTGTAGTGCTGAAAAGTCATTCAATTTCATTATATTTGGTTCTTTTTGACTTAATGATTTTGCAAATAACGTTTGGATTCCAGGAAAACAGATGAATTAGAAGTTGACGATTGGAATTGAGTCATGCTTGAGTTCAGAGCCCCTTGCATTCTTTCTCCATATTATCTGCCTGTGCACAGACAAGGGTTGCACACTGAGCCTCTCCTCTCACTTCTTTCCTTTCAACCATAAAGGAAATTTTTTTATCACTCATGGAAAGCCAGCATGGTATGCTATTTCCAGATAACTGGAGAAACTCATGTCAGCTACTTTCTGGGTTCTTGTGCAGTTTTTAGGCACATTCCTAGCCCCAGGCCCCTGTGGGAGAGCGGTAAGTGGAAGAAGGAAGCAGACAAGGGTTTTCATGCCAGAACCTGGGCAACGGGGGCACAGGGAGGCAGCCTCCTCGGGAAGCCTGCAGGGGGTGAGGCTTCAGCTCTTGAGAAGCATGATACTTGTTCAAGAGTCTGAAGGGAAGGAGATCCCAGATACAGGTAACATGAGCAAAGCCATGGGGGATGGACGTGCACCCAACTGGGTGTTCACAAAGCAGGTGGCATGTGAGAAGATGAGGCTGGAGAAGCAAGGAGCCAGTAATGCTGGTCTCCCCATGGGCCCACAAAATAGCCAGAGTGGCAGGTAAGTGGAGGCAGGTGACCTGTAAAGGCAGTGGAATTAGCATCCTCACAACCAGCAGGAGAAACTGAACCAGGCCTGGAAGGAGACTGAAGCCTGCCTCTCCAAGGTGAGGGGTGCTACAGGATGGACAGGCTTCCTGGACTCACCTGAAAGGAGGAAAGAAAGGAGAGGAGCTGGGGCACAGGGATAGGAGTGTGTGCACCCATCTGGAGGACAGCAAGGTAGCGTCCAGCATAGTCTGAAGCTGGGTGATTTCATGTCCTTAAGAGGAATTGGAGATCAGGTGTTGCTGCATCGTTTCTTTCTAAGCCCCCAGCCTTCCTTCACCCCAGCAAGAACAGTCATCCTTCCCCAGAGAACACACATGCTGCTGAGTCCATCAGCCCTACAGGATGAAGAAAAGAGAACTGAGGTGGTAAGAAATCAAGGTGGGTGGAGGGTCTGCAGGTGGGTAGGCAAAGCCAGCTGTTCTAGGGGTATTCTCAAGATCTGCTCCTTTCCCCCCACCCAAGAAATTTCCCTGAAGCCCACTTCACATTCCAGCTCTGCTCTCTCAGCCTCAGGGGTAGCAAAAGTACCCAATTTCACACCAGGAAAAAACATTTTTAATGTAATTTACACACACTGAAATGCTCAGACCTCAAGTAAATTATTCCATGAGGTGCTGTGAACATCCACTGAGGCACACAGCACTTCCCTGAGCAGAAAGTTGCCTTGCTTTTTCCCTAGGCAATCCCTCAGTCTTTGAGGCAAGCACTGATCTGATTTCTATCACCAAAAGTCTCTTTTGTTTATTCTAGCAATTTGTATCTATGGAATAACATAGGATGTACATTTTTGTGTTTGGCTTTTTCCACTCAGCCTATTATTTTTGAGACTTACATATACTGGGTGGGTAGTTCATTTCTTCTCATTGCTGAGTAATAGTCAACTGTGTGAACAAAGCATGGTTTATGCATTCTGTGGATCAATAATTCAGGTGTGATTATTATAAATGTCCTATTAAAGGTTTTCCTGGACACACATATTGATTTTGGACAAATACCTAACAGTGGGATGTGTCATAGGAACTGACAGTTTGACAAAGTGGTGATATTTCTGCCAACAACACGTGAGACTTCTGGTGTCCCTTATCTCTTCCAGGCTCTGCTGTGGTCAACCCTGTGCATTTAGACATTCTAGCACAGCATGTGTATCATTAATATCATCGTATCATATCATAGTCAATATTGCATTGGGTTTCTAATGTCCAATTTTCTTGATGATTAATAAAGTTGAATAGTTTTTCATGTGCTTATTAACCAGTGTGTGTGTGTGTGTGTGTGTGTGTGTGTGTGTGTAGTGCTTATTTGCCTGTAACACTTTTGAAACCGTGTTGCCTTATTATTGAATTCAGGAGATCTTTATATATTACAGACACAAATATTTCATCTTGTGAATATATCCTCACAGTCTGTGACTTGCTCGTTTATTTTTTGATAGTGTATTTCGATGAAGAATTTTTTATTTTTATGAAGTCTAATTAACTTTTTTTTTAATTTTATGAGCATGCCTTTTGTCTCATAAGAAATCTTCACTTACCCGAAGCTCACAAATATGGTCTTCTATGTTTTCCTTCTTTCTTGTTTAAGCCCTTACATTTCGGTCTATCTCAAATAGGATTTTGTATGGAGTGAATTTGTGATTAAAAAATGTATCTCGTGCAGGGGCACTTGGGTGGCTCAGTCAGTTAAGCATCTAAGTCTTGATTTCAGCTTAGGTCACGATCTCAGGATGATTAGGTCTAACCCTGCTTCAGGCTCCATGCTGAGTGTGGAGCTTGCTTGGGATTCTCTCTCTCCCTCTCTCCCTCCTCCTCTGTTCACACACCTCTCTCGCTCAAAACAGAAAAAAAAGGAGGCTCTTGTGCAAAGCACATTTTAAAACCTGAATCATGAAGTATTAATATAGAGCAATTAATATATTCTTTCCTCAATTTGGGAATCAACAAAGATGTTGACAACGGCTTTCATACACCTGGGGGTGTTAGATGGACTCCTGAAATCTGCCTGCTCTTCTTGTTTTTCCAGCTGCTCTCCAGCTCCACTCGGACCTGCCAGCCACACTTACATATCACTGTCAGTCTCATTGCCATCAAAATAGCGCTTTCTTCCCATCCATCCAGCAGTCTCCAGATGATTCCCCCTCCCCGGTTTCTTCCTCTCTCTACTTTGAACACACACACACACTTGTAATGTTTTCTATATTTATACAAATATGTACATTTTCTGGTGCTCTTCATTGCTTCCTACAGATTTGGGATTGAAGTTGACATTTATCTTTAGCCTGAAAAAAATATTTTAGTGTTTCTTGGAGAGAAGATTTAATAAAGAGAAATGCTCTTAGCTTTTATCTTCTCAAAAATGTATTTATTTTGCCCCCATTTTTAAGTTCATCTTTTTATTTTGAAAGAATATTAGATTCACATGCAATTTTAAGAAACAGAGAGATTCCATGTGCCCTTTACTCAATTTCCTTCAATGATAACATCTTGCCAAAACTGCCTACAGTACCACAGCCAGGATATTGATACTGGTTCAGTCAAGATACAGAATGTCCATCCCTACAAGAATCTACTATGGCACTCTTTTTAGTAATACCTCACATTCTCTACCCCTATCAGTGACCCCTGGTAACCACTAATCTGTGTCCCGTTTCTGTAATGTTGCCATTTCAAGAATGAAATTGTACAGGATGTAACAACTTGGGATTGCCTTAGCTTCATTTTTTAAGCCTATTTTTCAGGATATGGAACTCTGGGTTGACAATCTTGTGTGTGGGTGTGGGTGTGTATTGTCTGTATTTTTCCTGATTGGCTTTCCTGAGCATTTTGGAATCATTGGTTGATGTCTTTCATCAATTTTAGACCATTCAGAGCAAATACTTCATTAAATATTTATTCTTTCTCATTCTCTTTTCTCCTTAGATTCCAATTAACACACATGCTGGACCATTTTATATTGTCCCACAAATTAAGACACTCTTGTCTAACCAGTTTTTTTTAAACATTTTTCCTCTTTGTATTTCAGTTTGGATACTTCCAAGTAAACTGTCATCAAGTTTACTGATTATTTCCTCTGCTGAGTCACTCTGTTATTAAACCCAATAAAATATTTCTGATTTGATATTTCTTATTTCTACTGCATTTAATAGTTTCTATGTGTCTGCTCAAATTCACCATCTCTTCATATCTATTGTATACTTTTCCTAGTAGATAATTCAGCATATTTCTAGTTATTTTAAAGCTTTGTCAAATAATTCCAACACCTAGGCCATTTATGGGTCTACTTCTATGTGCCATCTCCTTTCTTGATCATTATATATGAGACAGTAGAGACTGAAGTAATATTTCCCTTTAGACACTTCCTTTCTGGTTCAGGCCACTGGCTTGGAGCAACCAAGTAAATGGTTTGTTTTACAGCTCAGCTAGCTCTGAGCTTCTTGGCAAGTTTGGTTAATTCACCACTACCTTCAAATATTGAGACTGGGCTTATGATTTTCCACTCGGTAGTGCTTGAGGTCTGGGCAGCAGCAAGATTTCCCAAGTTTCTTTGTTACCCAAAACACCAGTTTTCCACACCATGAGATCTTTCTGATCTATAAGTCGACTGACAGTTTTGTACATTGTTGGGGTGCTCTCTTTGCTTTCTGGTGCAGCCACAGGCGTTGGATGTGTGTAGAAATCTTGTTTTGCCTGGAGTGCATGGATGGGTTCTTTCAGCTCTCCCACCCCACCTGCAGCTAACGTTCATGGACAATCCCCCAGGTCTCTTGCTCATGCCCAGCCCTCGGCAGCTGAAAACCCAGAGTGCCTCTGATTCACTTACATCAGTTCTCATGCTCTGCTTCTCCCCTCCTTTTGTAGGTGGTTTTCTTGGACTTGGAGGAGGTGCCAAGAACGTCAGGAGACATTCTCCAGCTTTCTGTCCAGCTCTGATCCTGAGCATCTGAGTAAGGCCTGTGGGAAAGATTACTCTGTGACTGGGGGTCCTCAGAATTCTAATCTGTCAGCTTCATGTGGCCATTAAATATCGTTAAATTTCATGCCCACTTCTCCTTATCCCCACCTATGGCAGAATCCTTTTTCTTTTACATCTACACCAAGAATGAGAGTAGCTATGGGTCTCTTCCCCCCTCTGAAAACCTTGCCATTTTTTGGAGTTTAGTTCCTGATGGGATTTTTTTTTTTTTTTTTACATCCTAAGCTCTCTGATTGGTTTAGAAAGACTAGGATTTTGCAGGTTATACATCTTGTTTGGGTTACTGAAAGCAAGAGACTCTTGGGAGACATCTTCTGTGTCTCTTACCTTCTGTTTTCTACCATTTTTGTTTGAGTTGTCTTCTGTAATTGCTCTGTACAGAGCAATCTTAAACCAATATCTCATCATTTGTAACTGATCTGCTTATATCCTGCCTTGTGGCTTTATACTTTGAAATATATATGTGGATGTGTCTGTATCTTTGTTTTTGGAAGTTCTATTTTGTTCTTCACATCTGTTGCCTGATGAATCTCCATCTCTCTTGTTTTCCTGTTATACTTTCATATTCCCATCCAATTTCTTTAAAATATGAAATACCATTGTTGCATATACCCTAGATATGGGAAATAAGAGAAATACAAACTGCATAAATATGATTAAAAACCTACATAGTTGTTTCTGGAAGTTCCCACACATGATATGGGTTTTATTTTCTCATCTGTTTAATAACTTCATGGGTATGAGTAGAAATTCATGTTCCTTGGAACTTTACCTATGGGAATTCTTTAAAGACTGGGCTTAAATATATCTTTCCTCTAATAAGGATTTGCATTTGACTCCAAGTGCTTTAAATACAACTAAATTGGGATTGCTATGAACAAATCTGGAGGGACGGGGGCCATACAAGTGGTGTACATTCCTGCCCATGTTCACTCGAGTGCAGGACTTGGTGTAGGAATTCTCATGCAAGATACTGTTGTGTGTGTCTGTGTGTGCATGGTTTTTCTTATTCCAGCCACAGCTAGGATGGAGCGGGGATTCTGTCCCTACCTTCTCCTTGTGTGTGTGTGTGTGTGTGTGTGTGTGTGTGTGTGTGTTTTCTTGGCTTGACCCAGAGTTTCATCTCTATCTGTGTCCTGGCTTCATGGGACGCAGTTGGCTGTCACTGATGGACCTCCTGCTCTTCTGGCCCCAGGCCTTGTCACCTTTACTCTTCTGTGCAGCCTGCAAACCTCAACCTGTTTGCCATCTGAGACTGGTTGACTCCATCCCTTTCCCACCCGGGCAGATTCTGACCCCTCCCCCTGTGGATTTCAGCTGCCTTGTCCTGTCCCCTTCAGGAGATGTTCTGATTATCTGCCACCTCAACTATGCATTAGATTTTCAATGTTTTATTCAGCATTTCTTAGTTGTGCTCCTTGTCTTCAATGCTGCATGATTCCCTCTTTATCTTTTACTTATACTGGGTTCTCCTGACAACTAGTGTGAAAGTTTGTGGTTTCCAGGGGCCCTCAGGAGCCATTTCATTCATTCATTCATTCATTCATTCATTCATTCAGAGAGAGTGGGGAGGGGCAGATAGAGGGAGAGAATTTTAAGTAGGCTCCACACCCAGTGTGGAGTGTGATGGGGGACTTGAACTCACAACCCTGAGATCAAGACCTGAGCTGAAACCAAAAGTCGGATGCTTAGCCAACTGAGCTTCGCAGGCATCCTGGGAGCCATATTTTTAAAGCACACTTCAGGATCTGGGTAAGTGCAGGGTGATTATGTGTACTTCTCAGATAAGGTAGCCACACACTCATCCAGATGCCCACCTTGCAGAGCTTCTGAAGGGGAGAGCCTGCTTCTTCCTCAGGCCACTGGCCCGTCCGGATTTTAAAAACACTGGGTTAAAGTGACTTTTATATTAGTCTAAGTTTAAAGGTAAATGTATCATTACCACAAACTTACTTTTAGTCAAATTAAATTTCAAACAAGCCCCTATGATTTTTAAAAAATGCATAACAATCATTTCTAATTTTAAATTATCCTTGGGCAGAAATACACACTTCGAAATGATGACTAGAAATTGTCTGGGGTTAACTGCTCTTAGAGATTTTTCAGAGTGAAAGGTGGAGTGAGTCTTTGCAAGCTCAGTAAAGGGAAGTACATAATCAAATCTGGAATTACACAGACATGCTGTGGGCCAGTCCAGGTTAACAGTGGAAGTGATCTCGGAATTCTTAATATGCACTGCTTTTCCCTTTCTGCAGAGAAGAAACACCTCATGTGTGGACACAAGCTGGGGGCAGACAGTGGCCCGGGCATTAGAAACAGGAGGTTCTTGGGTGCCTGGGGGCCTCAGCTGGTTAAGCATCTGTCTTCGGCTCAGGTCATGATCTCAGAGTCCTGGGATTGAGTCCTGCATTGGGGGGGGAGGGGGTTCCTGCTCAGCAGGGAGCCTGCTTCTCCCTGTCCCTCTGCTGCTCTCACTGCTTGTGCTCTCTCTCACTTTCAAAAGGTTAAATAAAAAGGAAGGAAGGAAGGAAGGAAGGAAGGAAGGAAGGAAGGAAGGAAGGGAGGGAGGAAGGAAGGGAGGGAGGAAGGAAGAAGGGAGGGAGGGAGGAAGGAAAGGGAAAGAAGCAAACAAACAGCAGGTTCTAGACTGAAGCTACAGAGACTTGGCTCGCACGCCATCTCTGCTGCCCCGTGGCCAGGTCTCGAGGCAATGGGGCTGATGTTCACCTGCCTCGTGTGGTGCACTGGCCATCCTGCTTTGTTGGCCAGGGCACATGTGCACCTCCCTTCTTCCAATAGACATCAAGAGACAATGGGAGGGGTGCCTGGTGGCTCAGTCGTTGGGCATCTGCCTTCGGCTCGGGTCATGATACCAGGGTCCTGGGATCGAGCCCCACAGTGGGCTCCCTGCTCGGTGGGAAGCCTGCTTCTCCTTGTCCCATTCCCTCTGCTTGGGTTCCCTCTCTCACTGTGTCTCTCTCCGTCAAATGAAAAAAACAAAATCTTCCAAAAAAAAGAAAAAAAAGAGAGAGAGAGAGAGAGAGAGAGAGAGAGACAATGGGAATGGCTATAACTTGAGTCTGACCTTTCTGACACCTTCTGTTATGCCTTTGCTCAGTCCACCTGGTGAAGCCCAGGATCTGGGATACAGGAAACACCTTATCCATGGCAACGGACGCTTCACGAACCAGCAACAATGTCTTGCAATTCTGCCTAGTGCTCTTCACCAGCCCATATCATCACTGATGTCAAAGTGCCCTAGCCTGCCTGCCCTCCGCCCTGGGAGCAGCTGCAGTGATGGTCATAGCTGAGTTTCATGCAGCCTGTAAGGAAGACAGAGATATATAATACTCCATTGTTTTAATAAAAGTAGTCTGCCTTGAAAAACTCTCTACCAAACAAAAATTGTAAAAGTTTAATCAAATGAAATCAGTGGCACTTAATTACTTCAACAGTTAACAAAGAATACTGTGATAGTTGGTATAAACTTGAACATTTAAAGCAAATCTCCCTTCCCTCCCCACAAAAAAAAAAAAAAAACAACAACAAAAACAAAAACCCAGAATCAGCAAGAAAACAGTAAAGGTAAAAGAAAGCAATCAAAACAATCCCATTCTAATGGTGAAAGATTCCTAGCTGCCAATTCCCAATCCACCAGGATCCTGGCAGAATGCTGTCAGAACTGTAAGTGGGCTGTGCTCATGAAAAGCAATGGCTCTGAGCTGAAATGCTCAAGATCTGAATGGGCATTTTGGGGGGCACCGTGCTTTCTATAGAACAAAGTTGTAAGCCCCACTAAAATCTCTTGGGTGATTCTTAGGAAGATATGACTTAGAGTGTGCACCAGTCCTGGCTGCACCAAGACAGAAGAGGCTCGCGAAGTCACCAACGAACACAGACAATGCCCACTCCACCTCCGCCTGAGACAGCACGCATCCCTGGCCCTGCTTCCAGCCCGAGGGTTCCAGGGAGGCGGCCTTGGGGTTGGGTTAACAAGGAAGAGCTTGGTCTGCAAAGCCCCTTGCTGGAAGCCCCTTCCCGGGCCCTTGGGGAGCCCCGCCACCCGCAGCCCCTGCATCTGTGCTTCGGCGGTAGGTCGTCCCCGGAACACACCCGGGGGGCGCGTCTGGGTTCACCTGCAGCATGCGCGAGGTCCTTTAGCGTCTGTGCTCTTCTGAACCTGGGATCCCGCCGCTGGGCGGGCGCGAGGGGCCCCGCCGTGGGATGACCCGGTGCAGCGCGCCCCCTCCCGGGCAGGCCCGGTACCGCGCTTCCCACAGGCGCCGCCCGCACCAGAGGGTTTTTCCGTCCTGGCAGGAGAGTCTTCTTCCTCCGCGATCGCTCTTCCCCCTGTCCGTTCTCCCCCTTGGCCACGCCGTGGAATCCGAGGGAGGAGGAACTGCCAGGCAAAGGCAGACCGTGAACCACAACGTCTGCCTTCTCTCAAGCGCACTGAGAAAAGGCGGTGGGCGGCTGAGGAGGGGCAGAAACAAAACCAGGTGAATGGACGGTTCCGAGTTGTATTTATCTTGTTTTTTCCAGGCTCAGTGTTTCTAGTTAGAAGTTAACGTTGATTTCCTCGTTACTGGACAAATGGGCTCCACGCACAGAGAGACCCCCGGAAGTGTTCCTCTGGGTGACCGCCACCGCGTTCGGAGCCCGTGTCAGTCTCCTTCAAAACACAAATTCGGGAGGGTCAGGAGTGAGCGCTTCCAGAACTACGTTCGTTCCAGCGCCCAGGTAACACAGACGTCCAGTCTGCAAACGAAGGCTGGCCCCGGGGCGCAGACGCAGAGGAAAGGCGGTCTGCACAGCCCCTGGGACAGGGCCACAGCCCCCCTCCCACCGCAAGGGGCTCCCGGGGCGTCCCTGGGGCCGCAGGCTGCAGGCTGCTCTGCAAAGCGACGCCTCCCACTTTATAAGGCACCTTTTTCGCACGTGAAGGTGGAGGCAAGGGTCCTGTTTGGTTTTCTCGATCGGTCTCTCCCTGGATTTCTCCACAGCAGACAGTAGTACTCTTGAGCACTTGCTGCCACCACAAAGGACCCCAACTCGGCTTTTCTGTATGTTTCTACTCACAAGGCTCCGGAATTAGTAAACACCCTGCAATAGGCAGGTCCTCCCCCCAGTGGGGTGTCTCCTTCCCTCTTCTCCCCCATATCCCAGAGGTGACGGGAAAGCGAACGCTCCAGGGGAAACCATGAGAACCTCGGAGTGACTGATGGGGGCGCCCCCTGCTCTGCGCACGGCAGCTACGGCGGCTGGCGGGGGCTCCGCGGGGACACAAGAAGCCCCTGTAGGCTGAATGCCTTTTATTCCTTGGTTTTTGTTTTTTGGTTTTTTTTTAAGACTCCACACACTTTCTCCACAAACTTATTTTTTTCCAAGAGGAGAAGCATTGTTGAAAAACTACAGAGATACAGGTCAGGAAACCTTCCCGCCAGCATTAGCACTCTCAGCACTTACCAAGTCTTCCCGTGAAGGAAGTTCCTGCAGGTCAGATTTGGGTCGTCCAAACATCTGCAAACAGGACTGTTCTCAATTAAAAGCAAACAAGTCCCGGATTGTATCTACTAGTGATGGATGGGCAGGTGGAGGTGGGCTTTCCCCACCACCTGTGGGAGCAGGTTCCCAGGCCCCCGGGGGACACGTGGGAGGGGCGCGCGGACAGGGCAGAGTGGCCGGCATGTGAGGTTTCGGCCATCCTGGCAATGGTTCGCTAACCTCGCGGCCCCTTCCATTAGTCCCTCGATCGACGTGGCCTTGAATACAGCACTGAACAAAGCAGGTGTAAACAGACGCTGACTTGGTTCACTCCTCATGTAACACATTCCTGGCCTCTAGACTCCAACCCCCCAAACACTAGTAGGTGTCTGTTTTCAGAGGATTGTCACAGCTTAAATAGCATTCCTCAGAAGTCCGAACGGTTCCTTCTTTGGGGGTTTGCTAACTACTGATTAAGGTTATTTGCAAGAATCCGACTGGTGTTGGCTTGGACTTTGGGGATCACAGAACAGTCAGCCACCCATGTCAGGGGTTCAGGTGTCCGAGCCGTCTGGGTGGACGCTGGGTTCATAGCCCCCACGTGCCCCTGCTCGCCAGCCGTCCCCTTCGGCCAGCAGGCTCCCGCAGCGCTCCCCACCCTGCAGGGGGTGCAAGAGCCCCAGGGGGGGCTCCTCCACCCCGAATCCCGAGGCTGGAGCAAAGGGACAGCCCTCCAGACCTGGCCCCCCGGCACCTTCAGCTTTGGAGGGTGCCCACTTCCGACAGCTCAACGTGATTCAGCTCTCGGCCCTCCCGGGCCCTCCGCCCCCGTGCCTTCCACCAAAGCGACAGCTTCCCCCAGAGGACCCAGCTACCCCGGGCAGGAGAGTCTGCGGCTCAGCTGTCCGTGACCTCCGGGGTCCGCGGCAGACAGGGGTGAGAAGGGCATGTGGCCCCCGATGCTGGCCTCAGGACACCCGCCTGTGGACGTGGAAGGAAGCGCAGGAGCCGGGTCACGGAGCCGTCGGCCCAGAAAGCAGGGCCGGAGGAACGGGGCCAGAGGGAAACTGACGGGCCAGCATGTGACCTGTTTTCATTTTTAATTTATGACATGCATACAGTACACAATCAACATGGAAAATTAAATGTAAAAAATACACTGGATCACAATGTCGACTATTAAAAGTGGGTATATAATAATACATATTTACAGACAGAAACAGGACAATCGAGCGGAGCAGCTTCCATGAACGTGCAAGCGCGCTGGGCTCCGGGTTTACACATTCGACCCCTCGCTCTCCTCCTCTCTGTCGGTCGTACACTCTTGATTCAGGGCGAGATTAACCCGGCGCAGCAATGAATGACCGTTCGTTACGGAAAAAATTAACTCTTAAATACGCAGACAATTTAAAACAAAGAACAACGGTTCCAGACGGTGAGAGGAGGGTAAGAGGCTCCCCTCCTCTTCCTCTCCCATTTCCCCGAAGTGAATGAGGAGGGGACAAGGGGGGCTCAGCCGAGAGTGGCTGGGAGGCCAGAGGCGGCTCCCAGGGCTCCCCCACCGCTGGGGCGCGCGCCCGGCCTGGAGGATCGTTACACACAACCCAGACAGCCCCACTTTGGCACTCGGGGGGTGGCGTGAGGCCCTGCCCTCCGAGAACCAGGGATCCGGGGATCAGCCAGCCAGGTGCCCCCCACCCCAGGTCCCCGCTCTCGGCACAGAGCCCCTGGACGGGCTGGGCAGGACCCGCTTTCCCAGCAGCAAAGTCAGAGTCCACCTGGGGGGGGCCAGGCTCCAAGTGTGGACACTGACCTGCTGGGGTGTGTGTGCCAGGGAGCCCTGGTTGGAGTGCTGGTCACGAAACCCCAAAATCCTCCACAAAATGCAAGCCGACACTGTCGCTTCCTCCAACTGGAGTGTGCCACCTCCCCCCAGGCATGTCACTCAGAGCGCCACCTCTGCCCTCACTGCGCTATTTAACCGCCCTAAATACACTGGCTCAGTACAGGGACCAGTCTGTACCTCACACAAATGACCCCTGCTCATGAAGACGAAAATGTCATGCCGTACAAGCAGGTCCCTCCTCAGTATTCTTTTTTTTTTTTTTTTAAAGATTTTATTTATTCATTTGACACAGAGAGAGAGAGATTACAAGTAGGCAGAGAGGCAGGCAGAGAGAGAGGAGAGAGGAGGAAGCAGGCTCCCTGCTGAGCAGAGAGAGCCTGATGTGGGCCTCGATCCCAGGACCCTGGGATCATGACCTGAGCCGAAGGCAGAGGCCTTAACCCACTGAGCCACCCAGGCGCCCCTCAGTATTCTTGAGGTAGCAACACAATCGGTGTTTCACAGCCATACACTGAATTTCTCTGAGAAAGTACCAGGCAAATGGAAGGACAAAAGGGAGGAAGGCGTTTAAGTTAGTGGCTGTGTCTTCCCTTGGAAGCACTTCTCCGTTTCTAGAACATTCCACACTGAACCCTTTGTGGCATCTTCAGTCTTCACGAGGCATGGTTAGACATACGTTTCTGGGCTCTCTGCACACTACGGATTCCTGATAATATGGTTCAACACGAGAGAACACATGAGGAATGTTATCGAGAGGAAATGGGCACGTTCAGTGTGGGCGACCTGATGTCACCACTTTTCACACGTGCCTGGCTAACTGGGTGAGCACACAGAGCCTTCCCACCCACCAACTCCACCCCTGACCCACCTGGCCATCTTATTTATTCATTTATTTTGTGAAAGCATTCCACGCTGGGGCGCCTGGGTGGCTCCGTGGGTTAAAGCCTCTGCCTTCGGCTCAGGTCATGATCTCAGGGTCCTGGGATCGAGTCCCGCAGCATCAGGCTCCCTGCTCAGCAGGGAGCCTGCTTCCTCCTCTCTCTCTGCCTGCCTCTCTGCCTACTTGTGATCTCTCGTCAAATAAATAAATAAAGTCTTAAAAAAAAAAAAAGCATTCCGCTCTAAGATTATTAAAAAATATCCAGGAAAGAACTCAACAAACAGGCAAAATCTGTGCATTTGTAGTTGGCGAGGCAGGGCAGGAGTGCTCTCAAACCCCACGGAGTTTACATTTTCTGGATCTTTCCATGCATCCTTCCTGTTCAGTGCTGGGGACAATGGGCCCGGGCACGAAAACACGCTCCCCTCAAGGCCCAACAGGTGAACAGAGAAGTAGGTCTCCCTGGGTGACAGACGCGGAGAGTGTGACTGTGCACTTCAGCCACATCCCCGTTAAGGTGCCCTCCGTGGTCCTGGTGGTGCTGTTCATGGGCGAGGCTGCAGCGCCCCCTAATGGTCACAGTGCAACTCTTTCCATTCCCAAGTTCAAAATCCAGTCTCGTGTTCTCAAAATTCAAGTTGTGAGTTACACGGTCACATCCTGTATGGAGCAGTGGAGCAGATGGCCAGGCCTGCCCCGGCTGCTCAGTAAGCTGGACGGGGCCCATCGTGGGCTGCCCAGAGCCTGCGTGCTGCCCGGGCGCACTAGACCCAGCGCTGGTCTAAGGCCCCCTGTTCAACTCCAGGTTCAAACGTTCGCTCCCTTGGCTGTTGACTCGTTTGTTCAAAATGATACAACCCGGGCACCTGGGTGGCTAAGTGGGTTAAAACCTCTGGTTTCGGCTCAGGTCATGATCTCAGGGTCCTGGGATCGAGGCCCGCATCAGGCTCCCCGCTCAGTGGGGAGGCTGCTTCCCCCTCTCTCTCTGCCTGCCCCTCTGCCTACTTGTGATCTGATCTCTCTCTCTGTGTCAAATAAATAACTAAAATCTTTAAAAAAAAAAAGATACAACCCACAGCCGTGTGTTCTGCTTGGATACCAGAAATTCAGTCTAACCACAGCTTCAAACTGCCTCACCCCTGAGGGTGCCAGGGCACACTCCAGGGGAGCTCGGGTCTGTTCAACAGGCCACAACACCAAAAGGATGCTGACAAGTGAGCTCCACGCACGTGGTGGTCAGAGTTCAGGGACCAGCAGAAAACGTCCGGTGCTCCCTGTCCTCTGCCAATTAAATACACATAAACCTACCGAGGTTAAAAAACGGTTTTGAAGCATCTGACCAACACATTCACCAGGCGAATTCCCCCACAAGCCCACCTGCAAACCTGATTTCTTTGCCTTAAGGCCCCTATGTTTGGGAAATGCTCCCCAAGGTCACCGCCACCTACTGGAGGCAAAATGCAATCATCAGTTCACCTGACCTTGAGGCTCCAGCACAGATGGCCACCTGCCTGCCTCCCCGCCTTCTTAGCTGAGGCCAGGAGACAGCCGCCAAGGGACCACACCACTGCCCCCAGCCCACGCAACTTCAAGTCACAAGGAGATGCTGGTTGGCAAGGTCTTCTCCGTCGTAACCACACATGTGCAGACAGTCAGACGGACACACACGGACACACACACACACACACACACACACACACAGCTTTAAAATAGCCTTCCCACAATGTCAACTCCCCAACTTCTGCCTGATTCAGTCGACCTCCATACTTCTGCCTCTAAAGGCTATGCTCTTGGTCCCCACATCCCAAAAGCACTTAATATTTGTGATTCCGACCACCAAACCTGTGCACCTGTCCCCAACCCCCGGTGCCCAACTCAGTAACCTGGGAAACTCAATTCCTACCTGGCCCCTCTCCCCCAGTGCATGAATTTAGCAGGGATCTTACCTCCAAGATAGATTTGAAACCCCCGCACCCTTTATCTTCTACGGCCACCCTGGGCTCTCCCAAGACCTCCTGAGTGGTCTCGGCTTCCCCTCTTGCCCTCCTCCCATTCTTTGGTTCCAGAACAGCGCTAGTGAAATGTGATCGCATAGGACGCCTCTGCTCAAATATCTCCCCAAGCACGAACAAACCCAGGGCTGCCCAGGTCCCAGAGACGGCAGTTACCTATATGACGGAACAAACAACACTCGCCCCCTTCAACAGTGTGTCCGGGCTCCACCCGCCTCCTTCCTGCACGCAGTGGGCTCTTCCCTCTCAGAGCTGTCACCTGTTTCCTCTCAGGGCTGGCTCCCTCCTCCCAGGCCCTAGCTCACCTGCTCCCTCCTTAGAGGGACCCTCCTTGGCCAATACACAGAGAGGAGTCACCCCTGCTACTCCAGTGCAAACGTCCACACTTACTTCACTGCATTTACTACAATCTCTGACTGCTCATTCACCGGGGGCAGGGGGGAGTGATGCTTAGGGTTTCCTCCCCCAGCAAGTCACAGGTCTTTGCCAACTGGGCCCTTGCTGTCTGCTCTCTGGCTCCTCCCAGCGAGGCCCCTAGCACGAGCACATACTCAGCAAACACTGGTAGAAAGAACATCACGCCAACAACAAGCTTCTAAAGGGCAATGCGTTATTAATAAATCTCAATTATGTTTGTCATAATTACTTTAAAAACACGAGGCAGGAGTAGCAAAAGAGTTGTCAAATGTAATTTTTAAAGGGCAGCAGTATTTGTAAGTAAACAAATCCAATCATGAGAGCCAATCAGGATGTAATTATCTGGTATCCGATGTCACTAAGAGCATCTCAGAAAAAGCCGCTAGACAATGGCAATGTAGCATAGTTCTATCATTTGGAACGGCCATTTTATCTTTGGTTAGAGTGCAGAATTTTCCATCTTTGGTTAGAGTAGAAGTAACGCCCAGTGTCACACTTCACTGATCAGAACAATCGTGTGCATGGCTTACTTTAATTTTTTATTATAAAAAACACATACAAGAGTTTTAAGAAATGATGAATATAAGACAAATCAGAACCACGGTGAGTTATTAAACCCATTTTCTATGTACAAATACTAAAATTCCGAAAGTGGAATATCATCAAATGTGAAACACATTATAGCACGGTCCATATATACACGGCACACACAGAGACCTGCCTGCGCGCGTCTCTGAATCGTCTATGTACACGTCGCTGACACAAACCCTGCACGTGAACTGCTACTCTTCAGCCCTCCTGGCCCTGATACAGTGACAGTTTAAGGACCTGCAGAGACAGGAAGAAGATGCACTAGAGTGGGTCTCTAAGGCTCTCCTGGGTTTTCCTCTGACCAGCTGCACGCTGCACCTTGAGAAACAATTTTGTAGCCCATTTCTAGCTAAGACAGAGGAAGAGTCTTCTAGCTCTTTCTTAGCCAGTTTATTTTTCCTTAGTCAATCATTTCAGCGCAAAGTCCAAAATTAGCTCAGGAACCAAATCAATGCTTTTATATTAAATTCATTATAAAATGCCACTCAATTTTAAAAAGCGACTAAAAGGACACTTTCTGCAGCAAAAAAGGGCTAAGTTCAAGTTTTTGTTGTTTGACCAAGACACAATAATACAACCCACATGTCATGGAATCACAACAGCCTTAAGTGAAATGTATGCGGTTTGGGGAAAGGCAGCCCTGTCACGGCCGGCTTCTGTCTCCTCGCCACCCTCTGGGCATTTTCTCTCTTCTACGTCTTTCCTTTTGAAACCTCAGTTTGTGCTCTGCGAGCTGACTCATTATTTATACTCGAGATACGTAAAGGCACTTCTCTAGACGCAGGGGCGCGGGGCGGCTTAGCCGACTTCCTCGGCGCACAGCGAGCTGACCTCCTCCAGGCAGCGGAGCACCGCCGAGGGCACACTGTGCGCGGTCTCTTGGCGCCAGGCCTCCAGGATCTTGGATATCTCCTCTGGATTGCTGGGACTCAAATCGCAGAGCGCGTACACAGCCGCCAGCTGGATGCCCCACGGGATATCTGCAAGGAATTTTTCTATCAGTCATCACACAAGGAAATGCTTGTTATTCAAAATGTTCCTGCTGTCCTCCACTGAATTACTAGTCACACACAGGACACTCTCTGCCAGCAGTGAAAAATATAAAACAAAACCCCGTAACGAAAAAACGAGTTAAGGACACATCTGCAGGTGGAAAGAAACAGAAGAGCAGACGAGCTGTGTACAGGCCCCGGTGCCGGCCTGACCCCGAGCACTGGCAGAGTCAGCACAGGACACGCAGCCACAAAGCTCCCGGCCTCGTGCGACCGACGCCAAGCTTCCCGAAGCAGGTGAAGGCCACCCTGCACCCGCCACCGCGCACCACCGCGCACCACAGAGCGGCAGCCAGGGCGAGGCTCTGCTGCGGGGGCCTTCTCATTTCGCAGAAGACTTTTTCGAAGTTTTTAAATTAAAATTTAGTTCAGCTAAGTTTTAGTTAAATTGTAATTCAAACCACACACCCGAAAACCGCTCACACGTCGGTGTGCGCCGGCAGAGCGGCCGCTTCTGGGGCTCCTCCCGTCCGGGCCACGCGGCAGGGAGCGGGCACGGGACACCGCAGCAGAGACTCAGACACGGTTTAACAGAACGGATGCAAGGGCCTCAACAATCATTTCAATAAACAAAGGTTTTACCTTCGTCCTGGGCGTGCTGTATGAACATCCCGATAACGGAACTGATATTCTTCACGGCCGACGGGAAGCCTTCCTTCAGGCCCAGCTGGCCTAAGCGACCTGGAGCACACAAGCAAAACCAACATGCGAACCACCCTCAGTGAAATGTGAACTTTTCGTAAAGCTTTAACACTTCGGTTTCTTTCCTGTAACACCGGGTACGTTAAGCTTAAGGATCCTGAAGTTCAAACAGGAATGTGTTTCTTACACAGAAGGTAAAGGGTGAGGCACCAGGACCCCACAGAGCAGCGTGTCTTACTGGGGTTGGTGGGGACCAGGACCAATCGCCCCCACTCCCGCTTAGGACACAGACAGCACACAGCTGTCCCAGGGAAGGCCTCATAAGGAGTGGGCCTGAGGACAGAGACTGGCTGCAGCAGGCTCACTGTGAAATGGCGGACTTCTGTGAGGTTCCGAGAACCCCACGCAGCTGCCCAGCAGGCCCGGCTGTGGTCGGACACTTGGCCGTTGTGACCTGGCCAGGGGCACAGTGGCTCTCGAGTGTGGTTCGCAGACCCCCAGAGTCCTCAGGGTCAAAATGACATTCACAACAACACAGCTTTTGTTCAGGAGTGACCCGCTTTCTTCCCAGGGCTGAGACCAGATGGATGGCACAAAAGCCAGGGCCCTGGGACCTGCTTGAACTGGGAGGGGAACCGGACACTTCTCCATGCAACACCCACACCCCTGAAAGAATGACTGAAAAACTACGGCTATTCAGACCGAGACAGACACTTTGTAAAAAGTAAATAAAGTGAACCTGTCACTGCAAGGAAATTTATCGTTGTTGTCAAAGATAAAATGTGAGCTCTTAAGCAAAACTAGAATTTTGGAAAAACTTCCATCAGCCACCCAGAGCTTGACATCTTCAAAAATTTAAGACCTCTCTGATGAGATCAGTGATGATATTCATGCCTGGTTTCTCAATATTGCTGACATCTGGAAGACCATGCAAATCAGTACTCTCCAAGTAAGCAGAGCAGGTCACAGAATCATGCCTGGGCAAAAGGCCTCCTCCAGGCACAAGTGAGAGCCCCAGGTGGCACGGCAGGAAGATACCCGGGAAGGGTTCAGACTTCACACTGCATCCAGCCTTCAGGGAGTTACCCCCTGTGGAAGTTCAACACAGTGTCAAAGAAGAATATTCACAATGATCTGAAAAGGCTATTAAAATACTCCTTTTTATCAGCTCCATACAAAACTGGATTTTCTTCATACACTTCAACCAAAACACGGTACGGCAAGAGCATGAGTGTCTCAGAGCAGAGAGGTCCATGAATCCAGACAGTAAAGAGGTCTGCGACAAGATAATGGGCCACTCTCCTCACTGCTGTTGTTGCTGGGGAAATACTGTTCATGGAGAATGTCATTTATGTTAACATTGGTTTATTGTTATTAATGTTAAATGAATAGCTAAATGCTATTTTCAATTCCGAACACATTACCACCTGGTAGATACGACCTGGGAGCACAGAAGCTCCAGGAGTTCTCATTAGGGGGGAGCTAAAGCCAACTGAAGGCTAAAGCAATCAAGATGAGGCCTCACAGTGAGTCCCCACTCACCCAGTCCTTCCCTTATTCCCAGAGTGTGGGGACTCGAGCTTGCTTCAAAGCAGAGGCCCCATTCCCTTCCTCAGGACAAGGCACCATGCTCTCTGCCCCTCCTCTCTCATGGAGAGGACTCTGGGACGCACCCGGATGCACTCTTACCCACGTCCTCTTCCTGGATCCTTACAGGACTCCACAATCTCACAGTTCTGTATCAATGTTTTCTCAATACCACACACATTCTCAGGTTTGGATGTGAACCCAGGCCCTTGGCTTCATTTCTGTCTTGAATATGGAGAAACCGAGGCCCAGGACGCTACAGAAACCTCTATTACTTAGTATCCCCAAGAGAAACCAACGTAGTCTGGTTACATGCACCCTGAATGCTGTGACAGAGAGCAGACACTCCATGAATTCCTACTGATGGATGAACGCCTGGAAAATTTCAAACCCAGGGTGAAACTGTAAACATTTGGATAATTTCTGGGAAATCTTTCACTGAGGCTGAAAAGTATTATACTTCAGGGATCAAGAATTTCACTTACTGATCACTCAAATTATCTGCTTCCAATTAGATCAAACTGGTAACGGTATGTCACCAGATCTGTCCTCCAAGACAATCTACCAGGAGTGTTCAACACATAACTGATAGTAGAGATGGGGCAGGGGCGTGTGCCAAACACAGAGGTGGGCTCATCCAGAGGTGGGAGTGAGTGCATCCTCAGGTAATACAGAACCCTATTAAAATGGCTTCTGTCCTTTCAATTAAAAATGCTTAATGAGGGGCGCCTGGGTCGCTCAGTGGATTAAAGCCTCTGCCTTCAGCTCAGGTCATGATCTCAGGGTCCTGGGATTGAGCCCCGTGTCGGGCTGCCTGCTCAGCAGGGAGCCTGCTTCCCCCTCTCTCTCTGCCTGCTTGTGATCTCTCTCTGTCAAATAAATAAATAAATAAATAATCTTTTAAAAAATGCTTAATGAATTGGATTTTATAAGTGATTTAAATTAATAGAGCTATCAGGGGTATAATAAGAGGAAATCATGACTCAGAGTTAGGTGGCTTAGGGGAAAAAACTTACATATTTGATGACAAAGATGATGGACCTCAATAGATGGGAAGAAAAGTCCTCCTACAGAAGGAATGTGAGTCCAGGGTGGCTCAGCCACATTAAAATACGAATAAGAAACGTGGAATTAACCTCCATGTCAAAGACACCACTGCCTAGCACTCAGGGAAACGTGAGGAGGGCAGCTGCGGGGCTGCTGGGAAGGGGCCTGGATAGCCACCCAGGGTTTTCATTTGAGATTCTAAGTACAGACATGCCGCGGGAAAAGCGAGTTGGGATAATTTCAAAGAAAAGGGAACAGGCCTGGGAAGAGACTGGGTACAAACTGACAATGGGTACTCTGGCCGGCCCCACAAAAACCTGCCATGAGAAACGGTGCTCTCCTTGCTTCTAGGCTCCAGTCAATACCAGATGGGCCACAGGTAGTTCAGAAGCTCTTTGGGGGCAAAAAAGGTACCACAAAGCTCCGCACACAACTCATTTCAGCAGCATGTAAACTTTGGTCTCCACTCTGCCACCTCCCCATGGTGTGACCTCAGAAACAAGGGCCGAGCCTTTCCAAGCCTCATGTCTGCCCTGAGGTAGGTTCTACCACTTCTCCATTGCCCCCTGAATCTACAGCAATGCAAGCACTCTACAAAATGCGCTAACACATCATCGTTGAAGATGTTAAACCCTCATCTCATAATCCTACATCTGCTAACAGCAACCTCCACACCCCTACCCAACATCGGACAACACTGAACTGCTCGGATAGAAAGCGTCTTCTATTTCCCATGGAGTGAAATCCAGTGTGGGTTTTGCAAATCTGGAAATAAGAATAAACATAACTCCCTTATTTTATGAATGATTAGTGATTTCGGTCATTATTAAATTTAATTACTTGTTAAATTCTTCAGTGTCAGCTTCAGAAACTGCAAGAAGGTTCTCTAATGGAGTTTCTTAGAAATAGCTCGAACTCCCAAGTCTGACAGGTGTGCAGAAGGGTCCACACACATCCGACCCTGACGTGACCCCTCAGAACTCTGCTGGCAGGCCTCACCTGTCTCGGCCGCCCCATCACTCAGGAGTATCGCTTCGGTGGACAGACTGCCAGAGCAGGCAGAGCTGAGCCACCAGTGGCCAGCAAGGGCCCACGGCACCGTGGCCAGCTTGGCTGTCCCAGTGGCCCTCTCCTGTCTGCAGACCTAAGGAGGGCTCTCCAGGCCTGCCTCTGCTCTCACTTTCACCACCACCACCTCCTAGTTATCCACCCTCTGGATCACATTTGACATTTATATGTTATTCGTTTTACCCTACAATACTGTTAACTATGTATTGTCAATTATTCCTACAATATATAACTTAATACATATGACTTTAATTATGTGAGTATCCACAAACATTTTCTAAAAAGGTTCTCAGGCAATGTGGACGACCAGCCAAATGGGGAAGACTCCTGAAAGCCAACCGTAGGGGAGATTCATGCATGAGGCTGACCCTCTGCCACAGATGCACAGGGACTGTGCAGAAGTCACCAGAAGTGCAGCCTTCCACTCTCCCATACCTGTCTCCTCTCCTGTTAGGACCAACACATACGTAAACAAACACCTCTGCAGACCACAGCAAAGATCACACCATATTTTCTAAGTAGTGCTTCAAAAAGTTTATCATGTTCTTTTCAAGATGCCAAAGATACTTTATCTAGAGCAATATATCTGTTAATGGATTTAACATCTCCCAATTTCTTTTAATTTTCAAATAGGTTTTGTAATTTAAAATGTCAGTTCCAAGTATGAACATTTTTCCTGAATCCTTGAGAGAAGATGTGATCGAAAGCAGAGCGAGCAGATGTCCAGATGCCAAGTGGACGACCACTGAGAACACTGTCCCTAGCCCTGCTCTGTCCTTACTGCTTCCAGGTTAGGGCTGAAACTGTGCCTCAGGGCATCCTGAAATAAGGGATTCTGCAAACTATGTTTTGAGACAGTCCCCCAGGGAGCAGTTCATTCACTTCCACACCTCAAGCTATCTTTGCAGGCATCTCTTCGAATTCCCCCACTGTCTCCAGCAATCACTTGGCCCACATGCTCTCTTTTTGGTCACTTCACCCCAAGTGCATTTCTGGTTCTACCCAGTGGAATTAGATGTCTTCCTTGAGAGCAGGTTGCTGCTTGGCCCACTTTACACTTTTACTTAGCACCACGTTCTTCGGTTTGCATGTAGAGTATACACAGAGTAGCAACACCTATTTACTGGGACAGTAACACAACTAGCCATCATACACATGTCACAGACAGACCTATTTATGGGACTTACTTAGATAACTTAAACATTCGCAAACCTTACTTCAAGTGGTACTAACTCAAAGTTCTACTTAATTAAACTCCAAAGATCCTTAAAAGTCATGGTGGGTATGTTCTAGGATCTGAGGGGCTACAACACAGATACCAGATGAGCCTCGATGGTGTGCCCCAGGGGCAAGGACTATGTGCTACAGATGGAGAAGTCCATTCAAAGTAAGAAGAGCCTTCCAAAAACAAACAGATCTCATCAGTGATAATTCTGTAGGGCCTGGAGAGCAACTTGTCAAAGATGAGGCAAGGAGGAAAAAATTAGTAAAAATAAAATATTAAAAAATGTAGGTGACAGGGAGCAGAACCAAAAACCCACTGAGGTCCTGCTTACCCAAGATGGAAGAGAATCTATGCCTCATTTAAAATCTGTTTAAACAAGATTTTAATTTCTGTATATGGGCTTGGAGGAAGACAAAGCTAGTCCCTGGTCACAGAGCTGCATGAAATGACCCTCCCTGGGCCAGCAGAGAATGTGGTACACGAAGGGGAGAAAGCAAGTTACAGACACCCAACGCGACCCGGGAGTCACGGTCCGTGTGCTGGTGTGCATGTGTGCGTGTGAACAGCAGGAACTGAGCAGCACACGTTCAATCACACGTACAATGAACCACATGAAGACCTCCTTTCTGACAAAGTTCAAGAAAACATTAATTTATAAAGAAAGCGTCTGAGTGAGGTGAAGGAAGTGAGAATGCATCTAATATGCTGGTGGTAAAAGTCTGTCATTACGGTGAGGTTTTGGTCAGCAACCATTATTACACATTTATTCTCCCACTAATACGTGATCAATAACAAGAAAACATTTCATTAAAACAGACAACTCACCAATCAGCCTCAGTATCGATGCTATAATAATATCAGGAGTATATGCAATGTTCGCGTGTCCTTTTCTGTATTTTATCCACTTATCCATCACAGGCCACAGCTCTTTACTAAAAAACAACAATAGCATATATACATATATGTACACGAACGTGAAACGCTTGCATGCTCACCATCACTCAAATAGTAACAATTTAAAAATGGTCCAGAAGAAATAGACAATTGATAAAGAAGAGGGACTTTTCTTTTTAATTTACTTATTTTTAAGTAGGCTCCATGCCCAATGTGGGGCTCAAACTCACAACCCTGACATCAAGAGTCACACGCTCTAAGCCAGCCAGGCGACCCAGAAGAAGGTCTTCTGAAGATGTAACCTTTTAGGTTAAAATGAGACCAAACGATGGAAGCTCATACACTCTCCAACTATTTGGATATTTGGGCCCACGATGGCTTAAAAGAAGCTACAAGTACCTATATGCTTGCATCTTCACTCCGTTTTCACCGTTTCTGCAAGGCTTTGAGTAGGGACGCGAGACAATGTCCCCTAGTCACAGAACTAGAAGAGGTGGGAGTCTGGATTTTCACTGGGGACCTTCCAGACGTGCATGTGGCATCTGTGTTCTAGAAGCCTCTACCATGTCCTCAGAGGACCATGGAGCTCAGAGGCAACAATCAAACCACACCTTAGAAACTGCACTGACTGAAAACAGCACCAGCTCCTCTTTGCTTTCTCTTCCTTCCAAAGTGTATTTACTTCTTATATGGTATCTATAGTATTAAAAAGTTAAACACCAACACACAGAAGAAAAAGGTAAATTAAAAGCACCTCAAATAATGCATTTTCAGATAATATTACTCAACTAATTCTAGACTTTTCTTTCGCTGTGCTTCTCTAGGCACACGGTACAAACCCAGTGGAGCTGACCACAGCGCTCTGGGCTCTGGGTGTGGTGCCGCTTGGGCAGAGATCCCGCTCTTCAACACTCTGTCCTCACCCCCAGCAGGGGTGCCCAGGATCACTTGTGGTGGGCTTACCTGTCAGCCCGCCTGCTGGGCTCCCCCAAGGAGTCAGGAGGCGAGGCCCACAGGAGGCACTCCCATCTTTACACAGACGGTACTGGTCGGACTACACCGTCACTCCCTTAGTCAGCAAAGCACGTGAGCTACTGCCCTGTCAAGAGCTAAACATCCCCTTACAGTGGTCATTTTATTGTGGCAGTACCTCATCATAGAGAAGTACTGGAATTCGATTCCCTACCCTCTGACATTTAGACAAATAATCTGTCCCTAGTGTCAAGGAGGAACAAAAGAGAGCCCAGTTTTCCAGAGAACACAAGTCTCTCCAGGATATGGACTATCAATCCCTTGTGGATCCTTCATAATGTCATAAACCCCTTTACATCAGCCTTTCTCAACAGGCTTCCAAGAAAATTAAGATCTAGGGAACGATCATCTGAGTGACAGTTTTCTCCATTCCCCCATCTCTCATTCTTCCAGAGACGGTATCTAGCTAGTGCCAGAATTCTCCGGGCACAGAGAAAAGCAGATTCATGACATAAAACAGATGCCTGAGACTTAGTGCCCTCCTGAAACCCAGGCGAGAAGAGCTGCTAACGTGGAGCTCTTACTAGGTTCACATGGGTTTTCCAGAATATCTGAATGTTCACGCCACTCCCCCCTACCCTAGTCGTGGAGGGCTCCCTCTCGGGGCACTGCTCTGAGGTGGGGGATATGCCAGTGAACCCAAACTCCTCCTTCACAAGGGTCACTGCTCCTTGGCTGAGAGACAGTAGTAACACCGTACAATGAAAAGAAGTTACAGGTACCACAAAAACGAAGCAAGGGGATGCAACAATAATACAGGACTTTAAACGGGAGTTTTACCAATTTTTACCTAAATCAAATGTCACTTGTAAATGTTTCAGCGAACTTCAAGAGCAAAAACTATTCAAACCACAATTTGGCAACCATTCGACAGCCTACCTTCCAATTTAAGAACCCAACTTCCAGTTAGCAAAACAGCCTTGTACCTTATAATGTTATCATGTGTCCAAATCCACTTCTGATGGCAGCAGAGCAGGTCAATGGCAAATATGTACTCCCAAGTGTTATCACTTAAGTCTTCACCAAATTTTTCACTGGACTGAAATTCTGTTTTTGGACACAACTGTATGGTCAATAGCAGCTTAGAAACCATGAAACCCACATCCATAGGAGCGTTCTAGCACATGAAAAAAGAAAAAAAATAAAATTTAGAGTTTCAAATACAACGCATCTTATGTTAGTCATCTCATAAATAAGAGTGTAACAAGCATTAGATAAATAATCATTTAATTTTAAAGGACACTTTTTGAAAGTTGTATTTGAATAGGAACTATGTTTATCATAGTCATAATATTTATCCTGAGATGACTATTAAGCATAGAGGTCGGAAGGCCAGATAAAAAAGCTCCAGGCAGGGGGCACCTGGGTGGCTCAGTCGGTTAAGCATGCAACTCTTAGTTTCACCTCTGGTCATGATCTCAGGGTCCTGAGGTTGAGCCCGGGGGCTCCATGCTCGAGACTCTCACCCACTCTGGCTCTGCCCCGCCCCCCCCTCCCCCAGGGCGCACAGGCTTACACACTTGTGCTTTCTAAAATAAATAAATAAAATCATAAAAAAAAAAAAATGCTCCAGGCAGGATGCAGAATCTAATCTAGTAGAAAGCTGACTAGCTGCAATACAGATAGAAATGCAAATTTTTATTACCTCGAATCAGAGATTTAAAGTTGTAATTTTTTTAAACTTTAAAAAAGTTCTCCAAATTCTATCAGCCTTCTGACCATAAATATCAGTCTTTTTACAGAAATTCGTAAAATCAAATCAGCCAGCACCAGACTCCTTATGTGGCATCTTCCACACCTGTGCACATCTGATGATACACGTACCGGCAGTCTGAACACTCCTTCCTGTCACTGAATGTTATCCTGTATGTGATGGACCAGTCTGCTTATCCACTCACCCCTGGCAGACATCTGGGATACTGCAGCCTAGGCTACCCATGAAAATGCTATGAACATGCATGTAACACATCTTTGTGTGGACATTCAATTCTCTTGGACAAATACTTAGCAATGGATTTGTAATTTTTTTCTTACTTATGCTATTTTTTTATTGGATTCTGTTATTAAAAATAAACAGAGGGGCGCCGAGGTGGCTCAGATGGTTATATGTCTGACTCTTGATCTTAGTGTCATAAGTTTAAGCCCTACAATGGGCGTGGAGTCTACATAAAAAAAATAAATAATTCAATAAATACAAAATAAACAGAAAGCTTTCAATCTTTTCTTATACTTGCAAAAGACTGGAATTACTTGGTTCTTCAAAAGATTAGGCAAAATTCAGATGAAATCTACACATGCTTTTTTTTTTTTTTTAAAGATTTTATTTATTTATTTCACAGAGGGAGAGAGATCACAAGGAGGCAGAGAGGCAGGCAGAGAGAGGGGGGGGAAGCAGGCTCCCTGCTGAGCAGAGAGCCCGATGCGGGCCTCGATCCCAGGACCCTGAGATCATGACCTGAGCCGAAAGCAGAGGCTTTAACCCACTGAGCCACCCAGGCGCCCAACACATGCTTTTTTTTTATACAGTAAATTTTACATCAACATTTCCACTTCTTTTATAACTGAAAACACTGATTTATCAAGTGTTCTACCTCTAAAACCAAATCTGATCATTTTTATTTTGCTAAGAAATCAACCCTGGCTTCTAAACCGGTCACTACAAAGCTGCAGGCAGTGGTCTTCTCAACCTTTCTCCTACGTCTGGGGTCTGTTTTCTTTGTCATTTTTGAAATCCTCCATATTTTCTACTTTCTCTTTTTTCATTAATCTGACCTGAGAGCTGTTTTGCTACTATTTCTTAAAGGCAATGAGTTTTTCTTCGACATGTTTTTTTTGTTCTCTGCTTCATTACTATTACTTTTAAACTCTATTCCTTTCTTCCTAGACCCCTTCTAGGATCTCAGGTATTTAACCTCTAAGACGATATTCAGCTATTTTATTATCTAATAATGAAATCATCGAAACTACCTTAATGAATCTAAGTTTTGCAAAACCTAGAGATCTTTGGTATGAAGGATTTTCCTTTTCAATGACTTTTAAAGCATCAATCTTACTTTTGAGTTCCTATTTATTCCCAGATTGTCCAGGACCATGTACACCAACTTTCAAGCACTGATGATGGAATCTCTGAATTACTTATAGAGAATTTCACTGAAGTACTACCAAATAATTTTGAGTATGGAATCTTTACTTTTTAAGAATTTAAGTTTTCATGTGGCCATATTCATGGCTGGTTTTATAAATGTGCCATAGGCATAACTAAGAAATACATACTCTTCTTTCAAGTTTACTTTTTGTACTATTGAATTCCACTATTTCTACTCATTTTTGTCTATCTCATCTGTGAATTCTGTGAGAGAAAATTTGGAAGTCTTAGATTATAATGGTATTTTTACCCCAACTATTACCCATTTTTTATACTTTTGACTTTATGTTTTCATTTGGTATGATATAGAACCAATTTATTAAAATTCTGTTTTCTATATAATATCTTTTATCATCAAATTACCATATCTGGTTTCATCCTGACCAAGCCAAAGGAGGAGGCCCCAGTAGATAAGCAAGAGGACCAAGCAGGTGCAAGTCCCCTGCAGGAACCTCGGGGGAGGGGCCCTGCTGAGACTAGAGGAGGGGGCACAAGTGAGGCAGGTCAATGACAGGAGGCGGAAGGGCTCCTCTGACTACGCTGCTGACCTGCATCCGATGGTGCCTCCCAGGGCTACACTCGTGTTTGTCTAGACGAGTTGCTGGAAAGATGATTACAGACTTGTCTTTTTATATTTCCTTAATTTCTGTTTACCAATAGCCCTTTCCTCTACTTCTCATAAGAAAATAGAAGTCGGGGCACCTGGGTGGTTCAGTCAGTTGGGTGCTGGACTCTTTTGATTTCAGCTCAGGTCAGGATCTCTGGGTTGTGAGCACGAACCCTGGATCAGGCTCTCTGCTCAGCACGGAGTCTGCTTCGGATGCTCTCTCTCCCTCTCCCCTGCCCCTCCCATGCTCTCGCTCTTTCTATAAAAAAAGAGAAAAAAATTCTCTCTCCCTCTCCCTCTGCCCCCCACTCATGCTCTCTTAAAAAAAAAAGTCTAATGAATATTAATATCAAAAAGCACAAAAATGGAAAGCAAGATGATATATAAAATTGCACTACACGCATAAGCCAGGATAACTTGAAGAGGACATTAATATACAGTCATTTAAAAACAAACCAAGGCTGGGGCGCTGGGGCGGCTCAAGTAAGTGCTCAACTCTTGATTTAGGCTCAGGTCATGATCTCAGGGTCATGAGCTCAGGCCCTGCATCAGGATCTCTGCTTAGCACGGAGTCTGCTTGGGATTCTCTCTATCCCTCTCCCCTGCACCCCTCTTGCACTCTTTCTCTCTCTCTTACAAAAAAATTCTCTCCCTCTGCCCCTCCTCCTGCACACATGTGCACACACTCTCTAAATAAAAAAATAAAAAACAAACCAAGATCAACCCCTCACTGAATTCGACATCTCTTCTTAGAGTTTACCACTATCAATTCGACCTCCAGAGATTCTCACTAGATAAACAGCTATAAAATAAAAGAACATCAATCTAGGGGTGCCTGGGTGGCTCAGTTGGTTAACCATCTGCCTTTGGCTCACGTCATGATCTCAGGGTTCTGGGATCTAGCCCCACGTTGGGCTCCCTGCTCAGCGGAGAGCCTGATTCTCCCTCTTCTGCTCTCCATGCTTGTGCTCACCCTCTCTCTCTCAAATAAATAAATACAATCTAAATAAATAAATAAATAAATAGCCACCAATCTAGATGGTATACTAGCACTCAGGTACCAAAGAAAATAATAAAAAAAGGAAAAGAACACACAAGAACAAAATACTTAAATAAAAAGTTCATCGACCAAAAAGAAAAATACACAATATTAGGTTTAAAAAAGTCAAAACAGGAAGGAGTTGCAATGCCATTTTTCAGCTCTCCAAATGCCCACCATACAAGCCAATGCTATGCAGCTCCTGTGAACCCCGCACATACATACACATTCTACATGGTCATCAGTCGTAAATCAGTGAAAGAAATAAACTTCTGTTAAATTACCACAACACCTACAGCTCCAATTCTTCCCAAAGTACATCATGCATATTTCCCAAACTAAATGCATAAGCTTAGGCTAAAATGGTATTTTAAAGGATCTAATAGGAAGAGTCACACCCCTGAAATGCCTCTGAACTAATTCGACACTAAAGACAAAACCGAGCAGTAACATTCATATGAGATCAACAAAGTCTGACAATTAAGAAATGAAAACAAACCTCACCTTTTCCCAGTTGAGAAAGGCTCTCAAACAGTTCCGAACCTCTCCTTTAGCCCGTTGCCTGGCAACCAACTGCATTGCCTTATTAATCACCGATTGGGAAATAAATATATCATGCCACATGTTTGCAATGAACAAAGTCAATTTCTCTGACTCTGGAAAATCTATGAGAAAAAAAGACAAAAAACCTTTATGTCTGATCAAGTGAATAAACTGCAAGCTAAGAACCTAGTTTAATAATTTCACTTGTGCCTTGCAAGGTCTCCTAACACTGAAGGGGGTGGTGTACCCGAGAAGGCCCTGCTTCGTGCAAATCTGCTTCTTTCTCCCCCAGCCCTTTCCCTTTGGCAAACCTTCCTTAATTAAATTTGAAACATAATACCTGGATAATATACAGCACTGTCTTATGAAAAGAGCCATAAAATCCCAAACATGAAGCAAAGGCAAGCCTGTCTCTCCAGACTTCTGCAACCCTAGAACCTCCCCATTTGTGAAGTGTCAATTCAGGCTATTTCTTAGGCATGTGGAAAACAGAACTCACCTGTGAAACGCATAAAAGCCTTCTGATTTGAAGAAATGTTTTTATGCATTATGAGTGATAATCTTCTACTGTGAATGCTCTTTCCCACAGTTGGCTTTGTTTAATCAACCTAACCCACACGCAGCTCACATACAATAAAATACATTCTTAAGCATGTAATTTGATAAGTTCTGATGAATGAATATATGCACATAACCCCTACCACAATCGACACATCGAACGTTTCCATCATCCCAAATTCCCATGGTCCGACCCCTTCCGGTGCGTCACTTCGCCCCAGATACAGACAACCCTGATCTGCTACCATCCCTGTCAATTAGCTGTCTTTCCTCCAATGTTCATGAATGGATTCGAACAGCACGCGCTCTTTTCTGTCTGGCTCCCTGACTCAGCAGAATGCCTCTGCTCTTCAACCGTGCTGCTACACACATCAGCAGCCCCTCACTTTGTGTGACCAAGTAGTATTCAACTGCTTGAGACCACACACCTGTCCTTCCTTCAGCTGCTGACAGACGTCTGTCTCCAGCTATGGGCAGCTGCCACTGAAGATGCTGTGGGCATGTGAGTACCAGTCTAGGAGAGGGTGTGTCTCTACTTCCGTTAGATAAGGGCCTTCCAGTGGGATTTCTGGGTCACGTGATGAAAGAGTATTTTGATTTTGTTAAGAAATTGTCTGTGTTCTGCAACTTGGTTTAACCAGTCGACACAGATTTTTACCCCGTTTGGCAGGAAGCCACATCTTGTGTTTCCAGAGCAGGTAAGTCAAAGCAGAAGCTCACAGTCGATTCTGCCCTGCTGTTTCGGAAATGAACGTCTTCCCACCCCAGGACCTCTCCACATGCTGCTCCATCTGCCCAGCATCCTCTCCCTCAAGTTTCTTGTAGGCACTCGCTGGGTCTTCACAGCTCAAGTTCAGAAGCCGCTCTGACAAGGAGAGCTTCTCTGACTCCTCAGACTCTCAGAAATCCCCTTCCGCGGCAGTCCCTCATGCGACAGATCCTCAATGGCTGTGTACGACGCGTTCTTGTGGGGCAGGGATAAGTAGGGACAAGACAAACAGAATCCCTGCCCTGACAGAGCACATGATCTGATGAGAGACAGCAAACAAAAGGGTTCTGGATACAAGGCAAGGGGGGTAAGAGCCATGAAGAAAAAAGCCAGGAGCACGCAGGATGAAGAATGGCTGTGGGAGTCCTGACAATGTGGGGGAAAGCTTCTGAGGGAGAGACCTGCGCCCCACAAGCCTGTTGGGAGAGAGGGTTGGTGGTGTTTGACAAGAGAACCTTAGTGGGGGCTCAGCAGAGTCCCTGCTGCTCGTCTTACTAGTACCCGCCACTGAGGAAGCCTCACGCATACCGGGGCCATGTGACCAGCAAACATGGGCCTCACTATATGGGCGTGTCTGCATCTGGTTCCAGTCGCCTTCCAGGCCCTAACATCTAGCGAGCACGCCATGAACTACCGTTGAGTCCACCAATGACTGAAAGAGTAAACAAAGAAACGAAGAGGGCAACAAACGGCACCCTCATTCACAGGTCTGCACACGATGGGCACATTCCATTACCTGCTTCACAAGCCCTGTGAACATCACGCTATTAGGATGAAAAACCTTCACTGTCGAGATAAGACTTTCTGATATGAAATCACACTGCATTTGCATATCATTTTCCTGTTTATGAATATTTCCACTGAGAATGTCCTATTACAAAGGATGACTCCTGATCTGCCCCGTTAGTGGGGATGGAAGCAGAGGAAAGGAAAAGGGGATCCCAGGAGAGCTCTTTCCACCGACCTCTGGTCCTCTTCTTGCTATAGGCGCACACGCCATTTCGGAGTTCTGCCTTTTCCAGCCAGGGATGCAGCAGTGTGGTCTGCCACTGACTTTACAGTCACTCCCTTATCTTGTGTCGCCTATGGCTGACTCTTCAGTAGCTACACCAGGAAGAAACAAACACGCAGTAACGAGACCCTCAATTTATAGACCAGCGCAAATGTGTGTGCTGACATAAGCAACTTTAAGTCACATAAATTCTCCCACTGAAAACCAGGCACGGCTTGGTATAGCTAAGGCTCTTCATGTTCTCTGAAAAATGCCCAAACATAAATGCTATTTTGAAAGACACACCACAATCACTTAGCTGCAAATACAGATCCAAGTGTAATAATGAGGTAAAAAAGCAGGAGCGGACTTCCAATACAGAAATGTCACTATCTAAACGTACCTTCCTTAAGTAGGCTGTAGCAAAACAAACGGGCTCTTTCCAAGTCTCCAAGTTGCCGACAAATACCCACATACACTCTGCACAGGGCGTGAATGTAATTGCGCTCCATTGAGATCTTCTGAATTTTTAGTTCTGAGAGAATAGAGTGAAGCAAGCACTCTGCTAAATGCTGGATTGGAGAAAAAAAAAGAAAAGAGAAAAGGCAATGTACGCTGATATTTCTTTTGCCTACTAAAGAATAGCTAAAGTTACAAAATTAAATTGGGATTATAAATTGTGCACCCTATCAGCCAGCAGAAAAGAGCAGTCACTGTGGCAAAGCACCTGCTTTTACTCAGCCCAGTGAACCGCCCAGGCCCCCCTGCCAGGTGGGGGAAGGGGGGGCGGAGGCCAAACCTGAGGGCTGCCTGCAGGTGCCAGGGGCCACGTCCGAGCACGCCCGCCTGCCTGCCACCACACCAACCAAGTACACTTCCTCGGTTTGGGCTAAAATAATTTTGTGTGTGTGCATCACACCCACTCTTAATTCTTCTCCCATTCCTGTTTTCTGAACTCTCATGTGCCCTACATATTTATCCTGTTTAGGTCTTAAAAATACCTAGCAACGGTCTTCCTACTTAAGAAGAAGGGCATTAAATAATTTGATCCATTTGTTAATTTGAAAATAAGTATCTTTTCAAAGTCACATGTATTACTCCCTATGTTTTCTGAAAGTAAGCAATCTAAGAAACATACATACATATTGATACCATTATGACTCCAAGGGTGTGCAGATGACCAATACAGCAAGATCCATGGGGCACTGGAAATAATCCACACAAGGTGTCGACACGGATATTTGGAAAATATAACCCTAGGAAAGTCCTAATAAACCAGGTGTGTGAATCTGCACAATGTTCCCACTTTAACTGTCCCTACCTTGAAACCAGGACCTGTTCCTGTTTCATTTGTGACGGGTATTAAGGGGCAGGGGGCGGGGAACCCCTTGCTCTCTTTCTGGAAGATGCTCAGACTCTCAAATGTGTACACGCTATTCACAGAAAAGAAAGGCTCTGTACAGGAGAATAATTTGATGCTTTGGAGCAAATCATTTTGAGCCTTTAAACATGCCAGAATTAACGAGAAATATGCAACTGTAGTCCTTACAAATAGTTTGATTTCTTCAAAATTTCAAGTTATTTTTTCAAGTTATTCTTTCAAAATTTTAAGTTATTTGATGAATACAAATGATCAGATCGCCAGTCTCTTCTCACATCTCAAGTGTACAAAATCCTGACTAGAAACAAAGTACAGGTCACAATGTTTATATGGATAACTGTCAATCTCGGAAGTAAAATTTCTGTTCTCACTTTGCTGAGAGCCGACAGCCTGTCTCTGAGGACATGCAATCCCTAATGCTCTTAGAGAAAAGCAACCACGTACCTTTTTGGTTGTGCTAAATTCATAAACGACTTCCTTCTCTTGATCTCTCATTACAGGCTTTTTGGAGATATTTCCCACATACACGTGACTACGAATGACAGGTAAGAGATCAAAAGACGACTCTGCGATCTTCTTCAGTGCATCAGCTATGGCTTTGTCATGGGACTCTACAGTTTCTTTTGGGTTTGGAGGCAACTGTGAAACCGCACTGACAGTCAGAAGAGAACTTTCTTCCTCTGCCCTCACACCCTCAGCTTGAGGGAGGTTCCTCCGCAGGGTCTTGCTGACTCCTTCCGTAGAGGTGCCTCCAGTTTCTGGTTCTGGGGACCCGCTGTCCAGCCGCAGTCTCTTGGCGCTCCTCAGCGTAGATGCAGACAACGTCCTTTTCCCCCCCGCATCTTGGCGAGTCCCCCCATCTCTGGACTTCTCTTGATTACAGTCGCTCCCTGAGCTGCCCCCTGTCTTAACAAAGGCGGTGGATGTTGAGGTGATGGCCTTGAATCCTGTTATAGCGCTGACAGGCCCTGCTAAGCTCTTACAGTCTGCAGAAGGACCTCGATTGAGCTGAATGTTCCCTTTGAGGATGTTGAGGGTGCGGGCCCTGGCAGACAGCTCCGGGTACATGGTGTCGAGGATTTTAACGGAATTCTCCTGGGGTCCGGCCACAGCCGTGTGGGCAGATGCCAAGGGTGGCAGGCGTCCAGGCACGGGGAGGGCATGCTTTGGGGTGGCAGCACAAAACTGCAAGGGTGATGACAATATCCTCTCGCCAGCCGGTGCAGTGGATGGCGACAGAGATGTGCACGGGGGAGAGAGGCATCCCGGCTCTTCCGGCAGAGGAGACATCATAGGAGGCACCGGGATGTCACACAAGGGAGAAACCTGGCCAATCGGAGAGGTAGGTGAGGAGGGAGAGGAAGTTGCTATCAGAGGAGAAACTGGCTGCGAAGTCCTTGGAGGTGTGGCGACCAGAGGAGCAAGCAAGGGCGGCAGAGGGGGCCCCACCTCCTGCCGGATTTTACTCAGAGTATCAGAACAATCTGTAGGAGTTGATGTGTCAGCATTGGCTAGAATGGTCTGAGTCTGATTTCTCTGAGTTTTTGGGTTCTCTCTCTCCCCTGAAAATGACTGAGGACCTTCATTCTGATTAGCTTCAACTCGGGTTGATGATACAGCCTTTGCTGGCTTGTTTGACTGATCTTTGTTTGAAATCTTTGATCGATTCTTATTTTTGCTGAATGGCTCTAGTTTTGAGTTAAAGTATGTGTGATCAGACGCAATGGTCTGAGACTCAAAGTTCTGATCATAGATTTCAGAACTAATCCTTACACTAGGTTTGACAGGCCTATTGCGCAAACGACTTTTATCAAAGTTGGTGCTCTGGCTACTGCTAGAAATTTCCTCTTGGGCACATGACAGGTTGCTGCCACACTGGGACTCCTGAAATGGAGGGCCAGAGTGACCAGTCTCTGGGGACTTCTCCATGGAAGTAAGGGAAATGAAGCCAGCTCCCAGGCCTTCTCGATCCGGGGAAACAGGGACGTCTTCGGGAGTGTCACACAGTATGACCTGGTCCACATTTGGCATGAGAGCTACCCCATTTATGATGGTCCAGTGGTCCCCCTTTTCAATGACGAGATTTTGATCCTTATTGATGAGCACGTTTATGATTTCGGAGGTCACTGTTGATATCTGACACTGAAACGTCGTTTCTGCCCCATCCTCGGCACTGCTCTCTGTGGTCCGCTCCGCCACAGAGTCAGAGCACTGCGGGGAGGGCTCTGCCGGCTCTGACAGGACCTCTGTCCCACCGCGGATCGGGCTGGTGACATCGGGAACACCCTTCGGACTGCCTGCAGTGACCCTGTTACTCGATGTGCTGCTAGCAGAACGGCCCTTGCCAGCCACACTGGCTATTGGAGGGGACGCACCTGAAGGGCGTGGCGGGAAGCCACTTGCTTCCTGAGGTGAGACGTGCTCTCGGACAGACTCAGCGGTCATGCTGTCCTGCATGTTTAAGAGCACTGAGTTACCAGCGCCTTTTCCAGGAGAGCTGTCACAGCTGGTCTGGAGCTCCTGTCCAATCCTGGTGAGCACTTCAGACAGCGTTTCCAAGGAACGCCGGGTGAGCTGACTGGTACTATTCAGAGGACCGTCATCTTCCTCGGATTCAATCCACTCTTCGGAGGTTTCAAGGGTTTCTTCTTCACAGAGCTGCTTTCTGTACTTTCCTCCTGGGAGTTCACCAGGCTTTAAGTCTTTTTTCATTTCTTTATGTAAGGTTCCTTTGCTGGAACATTCTGAAATAGAGTCCCCTGAACTATAATCTCTTAACTGACAACTTTCAAGAAACATCACGACCTCTGATGTAGAAAGTCCATCTATCTCAGAAAGAGTACTGATGTTGAAGTCCTGCAGTGCGGAGGTCAGACACCCCACCTCGACAGAAGGCCTGGTCTCGGCTACACCAGGACCTGGGGCTCCTAGATCTTTTCTGGACGTGCAAGCAGCCCCTTGCTGTCTGTCCCCCATCGCAGCTTCGGGCTCACTCTCCCCCTCACTGCAGCTAGGCGCCTCACTCTCCTCCACCTCTGTGTCGCCACCTCCTGCCTCCCGAATGCCTGTGTAACAACACAGAGGCCCAGCGAGGCCACTCTGGGGGACAGTACGCATCTCTTCGTCTTTTCTGAGAATCGCCGATGGGAGAGCAGTCCCTGTAGTGCCTGGGCCTTTAGGAGAAGCCCTGTCAGGAGTCTGAGATGGCAGCTCTAGGGACTCCTTCAGGCTCTGCCAGACAGGAGGACAGTCCTCTGGGACGGCCAGGGCCTCGCCACCAGATCTGCCCGGGCCCCCACAGGGTACTTCGTCAAGAGGAAAGCTTCTCGACACCGGCACTTCTGTAGCAGGACGGAGCAGATCCCCTTCCAGCCCAGACGAGTCCAGATTCGTGGCACGAAGGAGCAGACTTTGCCTCGGCACTGCTTCCTGTGCTGAGGCTTCTGCCGTGACGTCTTGGTTTGGGACAGGGATGTTTTTAGAAGAGAAAGACAGTTTGCTATTTGCAGAATGAGAATTTCCTACTGGTGAAGAACCACTTGGAAAAGTGAAATCTAATTTTCTCCACGACGCAGAAACTTGTGGTGAGGTCCCTTCAGCAGGAGCCACCCCCTGGGCAGTCTGCACTGTGTCCTCTCTTTCTCCGCCACGTCCAGCTACAGAGGACGTGGGAGCAGCCCCAGGACTGGCGTGCGCCGCCGCGAAGGCAGGATCAGTCCTCTGCCGACTCCAGGGCTCCAGTCTAGCGCTCTGCGCCAGGTCGGGCCGGGCCTGCTTGGTGATCACAGACACTTGGTTAGGCAACAGTGACGTAGCAGCCCTGAGCCCCACAGGGTTATTTTCTGAGGCAAGCTCGGACTTGGATGCAGACCCTCTACTGTCTAAGGATGGTGCTGCCTTTTGTACCTGATGGTTAGTCTTCTGTTCATGTTCTGACTTAGCTCTCAGCCTTTCTTCCCCACTTCTCCGTAACAGATCACTATGGTGCCATGAAGGGCTTTTAAAACCAAACCCACTCTTGGTCAAGCCATGCTGAGACTCTAACAATGGTGTAGAATCTGCCCTGGTCAGGGGGAGCTCAGCTCTGGGGCCCTGACTTCCACACTGTGCCTCTTTCATCGCTTTCATAAATACTGACTGCGTGAGTGAACAGACTTTGGGAATGCCCTTCACGTTTGTGCACTCGACCTCACTGCCGCTCTGATTATTAAAATTTGATGCTCCCAACTCAGGGCTCAAAGCACACAAGCTATTCTCCAGATGGTTCTCTCCGGCAGGACACTCCGGGGGCTCAGGGTGCAGGTCTAGCACATTTGAGGTTTCAGCTTGTAACTTCTGTTCTGAGTAGTGCAGTTCCGTGGGGGTAACCTTAGCAGGAATGTGTAGATCATGAGCATACTTTAACCCAGAGGAAGACGGGGAGTCACTGCAGACAGACGATGCTCCCGAGGTAGAAGAGGAAGAAAGGCTGGCATCAACACCAAGCCCCATGGCACCCGCTGCATCACGTGCATCGTCCTCTGGTTCAGGTGATGCTCCTAAAATGAACCCTTGAGCATCTCTCTCCTTCGTCAATACTCCACACATTCCCTGAAAGTGGTCAGAGATCGATAGGTGATCTGATTCAAGAGGGATTTCATTAGTTAGTGTCCACTTAGTAAACTGTGGTTTGGGTGATCCTATCATTTTGGACAGGAGGGTTTTTCCTTCAGATTCCATGAGTTCACTGAATGGCCTCTTGCCCAGGGGAGAAGAACACACATCAGACTTCTGGAGGGCCACTCCCCTGCCCTGTGCCCGGCTGCCAGACGTCTCAACACACACGTTTCTGATGGGTTCACGAAGCGTGTTCTCAGTCTGCACAGACTTATCCACCTCCCGAACCTCTCTCTGTCTTTGCACCTCATCTAAAATGTCTCCTCTCCCGTCACTCATGGATTCCGATGACAGCATCCAGTGTTTCTCACGAGCTAAGGAGTATGTGGCTGAAGGCTCTCTCAGTGTGGCTGTGAATGTCCCAAACCCGACAGTTGTCACTTCATTTACTTCCAATGTAGTCAGAGCTTGGGTGGCTTCATGTGATTTGAGCTTTTCCTCCCAGGTACCACTACTTTCTTTACTTTTTCTGGATGAACCAAAATACTGTGATTCAGACATCTCATCTTCTGAAACAGACTCAGCAGAATTTCTGTGTTGCGACGATTCATTATCACTGGAATCTGTATACTCTCCAAAGTAGGTTTCCTTAAAAATGAATGAGTTATTCTTATTAGTTAAATATTAATTAAACTGACTAAATATACCAATTAAATGCCTTAAAAAAAGAGATTCTTATTAAATACTAACTGAACTAAACATAACTATCAATTAAATGATTAAATGCACTCCTGAAGAATCCTTTAAAACACAGCTGAAGAAAGGACAGCTCCCAGTCTGGAAGCCACCAGTGGGAAGACGAGCTGCAGTCTGAGCACCAGCTGCCGCCGCCTCCCGACCCGTCTCCCTGACCCGTCCCCCTGACCCGTCCCCCTGACCCGCCTCC
>LNAC01000118.1:2562820-2596279 GCA_002007465.1 Ailurus styani
ACTGCCACCACGCGCTCCTCCCGCAGGAGACAGAGCCAGGATGAGTCTATTCTCCGAAGGGCCAAACACGCCTCCTCTCCGGCTCTTCCTCCCTGCTTCCTGGCACAGAAGGAGGCCCACACTGGCTGCACAGCCTCCCGGCCCCCTGCTTCCTATTCACTCCTCCGCAGGCGTCCAGCTCCAGCACAGCGGGACTGGCCACCACTCCGGGGACAACCTGTACGTATCTTGTGCCCATGTCCTCATGCCTAGGCTGCGTCTGGGATGCTGTTACCACGCGGACAGGCTCTACCTCTTTCAACAGTGTGCACACTGACATCGCTCCTTCCCACACAGCCCTCTCTCCATCTCTGCTCCGGAAACCCTCCACCGCCCCGGGCAGCCCCTGCTGTCTTGGCTGAACCGGCCATCACATAGCCCAGCAGGAGTGGGTCCCTCCACCGCCTGGCCTCCTTCTGAGCACCACGCTCGTGGTTCTAAAGTCCTACGGCACACGTCCCCCTGGAAGCCGCATGCACACCCGGCCTCCCTGGCGTGGCACACCCCGCCCGAGCAGGGCTGCGGCTTCGCTGTTTTCCAGCATCCCTGCCTCCTCCGCCTCCCTGACGGCCGCACCAAAAACCTCCCAAATGCTGTTCCTTCAGCCTCATAACGTTTCTCAAAGCAGCTCCACCTCTTGAACCCCAGTGCTGCTGCGGGCATGAGGTGTTGGGAATGCTGGAAGCTGCTGAGTCAGTCGGGGATATCCCCCCTACACTCTTAATTCTGTCCAGATTATCCCCACTCCCTACTCAATCACGCGGAGGCTAAATGGAAGCTTGCAACTGAACATCTACCATTAAGTCCACTTCCCAGGATCCTCCAAGGACTGCCACTGCCCTCACGATACAATGGGAAGTCCCAAGGACACAGCCAGCCTCTGCTGACCTGGTAAGTGTGAATGTTCCCTTGCACAGGCTCACCTTCAGTCCCACGACCGTGTGTAAAGAGCTCCTCCACCTGAAGCACCGCCGCCCTCTTGAACCCTCAGCTGGGTCCTGTCTTCCCGGAGCAGCCCTGCCCTCCCTGCCCTCCCTCAGGAGCCAGCCTCTGGCCCAGGTCCTTGGCAGCCTCTACCACAGTGCTGCTAGCACCTGCTCCCTCCTCCAGCGGACTGCCACACAAGGGGTAACCATGGACTATGTCATCTTTGTGTCCCCAGGCCGGGCACAGCCCCTGGGATAGAACAGACGTACACTGCTTCCTGAAAAAAGGGAGGGACTCAGAGCAATGCATTTATCTGCTCCTTAAGCCAAAAAGCATACAGATCTGCTTCATCAAGACTAACTTCTTAAGAATTTACAATAAACCATTCTGCAAACACATGAAAAGGTGAGGAAGTCATCAAATGGAAGTGGGGAATTTGGCAAGTACAGGTTAATGGGCACGTGTGCTACATACATGGATTCCCCATCTCCGAAAAACTCCAGGCCTGCAAAAGTGCCTTAATCCATTCACTACGTTAGGCGCCAGGCAGCAGAAAGAACAATTAGAACAGTGTCCTTCCACAGGGGACTGTTAATTTGGGTGCAGGTAATAAAGACACACAGAACGCAACCTGAAGTGAACACATCACGTGATCCACGTTGATCTCAAGAGCGTGAACATGCCCTAGTCAATTCTCACATCTGTCCCCTAAGAAAGTCTGGTCTATCACTGAACAGCACTCCCTGAATACGGCTAACGTGTTAGGATGGGCAACGTGCCTGCATGATAACTCAAATGCCAAGTGCAAACTCACAGGCGCGAGCGAAGAAGGTAACGTGCTCAGGGGTGGTAGGGACACCAGAGGGGGTGACGGCACCGGAGACAACAGAGGAGGGGGAAGTCTGAAGAAGTCAACTGCAGCCTGGAGATCTTCATCCAAACAGTGATCACGATCAGAGAAGTCAGTGCTGTTGTCAGTCCTCGGCACTGCAAGTTCAGGATGCCGGCCCTCGTCAGAAACGTGGTCGTTACAGTGCGCAGCTCCACTGGGCCCCTCTCTCCCCAGACGTCTGCACGCATGGAAGTCGCCCTCTATTTCCATGGACAGTTCAGCCAGGCACGTCTGCACCGCTGCAGCTTGAAGCAGCCTGCCTCCTGCTGGAGGGGGCACGCCATCGTCCCTGGACTCTGTGGGTCCGGGGTTTTCTTTGGCAGGTTGCTCTGTGGGAGAAAAAAGTAAATACCAAACATCTGTAACATCAAAAAAACTTAAATTATCCTCACTGTTCAAAATGCCTGCTTTACTGACGAAATCCAAATAAGCAAAAACATTTTTTAAAAGGCACCCAATCCCTTCCTACAGATCACCCTGTAAGACCTAAACACATTTCATGTAGGTACACTTCCCTCACAACAAGCAGGACAAGGACGAGGGCGCGCGGACAGAGGTGATGCCCTGTGGCCCACCGGCAGCAGGGCGCACGGGCAGAAAGGCGTCGCGGTGGTGGGAACGGGCCTGGAAGGCATGCTCCCCCTCTCAGTAACTATCTTTCCACACGACCTGCAGCTTTCAGAGGCACATCTTTGTGGAGAAAGACTGACAGGGAACACAATTTCCTCTGTCTGAAAAACAATCAAAAATCAGCCAATATCAAGCCTACCTAATAACCATGTTTGTACAATGCTGCAATTAAGGGACTCACCAAGGTCACAAACATACTTTGTATTACAAACAGGAAAGTTACTATAAAAAGCCCGTGGTTGGTCTTGATTTTGGTGACCTGCAGTGGTGATAATTGTCAGTGAAGATATTTGTGTACTGGGAAATGACTGGAAATATCCATCTGTCATATCTGAAAGCTGTACAGAAGGACTCGAGGCTCCCTGGAGAAGTGGCTGACTATAGGATTGGGGAGTGGAAAACACAAATAGGGCCTGAAACATCCTGCAGAGCCAGAAGAAGTTCTCAAAACAGGGTGGGGTATGCCTCAAGGGCCCAGGAGCCAACCTGAAAACAGTTCCAACAACCAAAGCTGGAGCAATTTGAACAATGACATAAATAATAATAGTTACAAATTATAAAGCAGAGAATATAGAATTCCAATTAATTAATGCAGGCAAAAAGAACGAGAGAATTCCAAAATCACTGTTAGACTAAGCAGTGACCATGGCACACAGGCGTCCTCGGTGGACGCTAAAATCGGGGGCAGAGTCGGGGAGACAGAGGCCATCTGCAGAATTCCCACATGTCTCCCTCCAGAGAAGTCACAGTAACCTAACACTGGACAAGCCTGGCAGACATCACCCTAAACAACCAGTTCCACTGTCACCCCGTGTCATCCATCCCCCTATCCCCTCCCCAGTACCACATCCTGAGCAGAGCACAAGGGCACCACTGTGGAATTCTTGCTGAAAAGAGTCAAACTTCACCTAATATGAGAGAACGGCACATAAGCCAAAACTGACAGGTTTCCTATGAAATGATGCTTCCTCTCTGAAAGTGGGAAAGACAGGACAAAGAGACACAGATGAACCGCCAGATTCGGGGGCCAAAAGGCAGAGGGCTGCTAGAAGCAGCGTGGGCTCCGGGGACTGACACATGCCCAGACACATCCATGTGAGCTTTTGCTTAGCTAACAGTCTTGCACCAAGGGTTAAATTTAGAGGAATCTGGATGAGGAGTCTAAGAGAATCACTGCACTATTTTTGTAAATTTTCTCACATAAAAACAAAAAGTTAAAAAAAACCCAAAGAGAGTACGTTTTAAGACTGAAGATTCCAAAAAGATGCCATGTTTTCCTTTCTACTTGAAAAAGTTAACATTTGGAGGGGAACATACTTACCCCTCAAAACAGTTTACTTTTTTTTTTTTTTTAAAGAATTTATTTATTTATTTGACAGAGGGAGACACAGCGAGAGAGGGAACACCAACAGGGGTAGGGGGAGAGGGAGAAGCAGGCTTTCCTGCAGAGCAGGGAGCCTGATGTGGGGCTCAATCCTAGGACCCTGGGATCATGACCTGAGCCGAAGGCAGATGCTAAGACAGTCTACTTTTAAATAAAAACGCCAAATTATTAAGTGGAGAGCCCTTTTAATAACACGTTGAACAACATAAAATCAAGCGCTTAGAATAAAATACAATGACTAGCTGCTGAAGCAGACTGAGGAGAGCCCCGGGCTGCTTCTGCCCAAGCTGAGGAAGACACGGCCCGTGACCCCCGGAGGCTCACGAGACCCAGGCGCCACCTGCGTGGATTAGCAGTGCCACCACGTGGCATACGACAATCCACTGAACACCAACCCATCCAACAGGACTTTCTCCACCTCACAAAATCTCAGAGTCTAGCACAAAGGAGAATCAGCAACTTGCCTGGTAACACTTTTCTGAGGGAACTCTGCCTTCAGAAGCTTGAGAGAGAAAACTAGGTAGATGTCTCTACAGATTTAGATCCTCAATGATCTGTGAACTCATGGCAGCGAATCATAAGAAACCAGTAAAATGAAAAAAAAAAAAAGTTAAGGAGCACTTTAATCTTGTGCATGACAGCTAACTTCTCCCCATCCACTCTGGGATGACTAATACCTATTTCCAAATCTTAAATCCTGAGTAGGGTTTAATTGAGAACGTGGCAGAAGCCTCCACAGCTTTGCCTGCAGATCAAGACAGCCCACAGATGAAGTCAAATATGAAAATCAGCGGACAGTGCTGCTGAATACTAATCTGACGTGACAGCATAAAAGGAAACTGCTGCTTATCAGACAACACCAGTGTTCTAAAGGAGATGGTGAATGTACAGTAGACAGTTCAACCAGAGGAAGAGGTTCCAGGAAAAGTAAACCCAACGAGCTGCTATTGGATGGATAGCACCATCTGAAATGATTCAGAAAGCACCATGCCTCCCCAGTCCCCTGCATGTTCCTGCTACACACACTCCACTAGGTGTCCTTCCAGATTTTTTTGCATGTCCTCTGATGAAAGCCACTAGAAGAAAAGTAAAAGCCGAATGCACTCACTGCGACTAGAAGCCACGCTGAAGGGAAAAGAACTGTAACTGAAAGTACCCATCCCAGTTTATTTCATTCTTTCAATTTCAGATTCAGGAGACAGTAAAAGCTGAAGGCATACAACACCCATGGTAAACATTTCTACTTCCATGCATGAAATGTACTTCTGGAAGCTTCTCTCTCACCTGTGATGCATCGGCTGCCTTCACCAGGTAGTCTGTGTGTTGTGTTTATGCAGAGCCAGAGCTCCTTCAGAAGTAGCTTTACTTTTCCTGTGAAAATGAGTAAAGTGTTAACGACGTGTCACTTGGCTCAATCTATAAAAGGCCGAAACACACTCCTAGGAAATCAGGACTTCTCAGGGGCTAGGGAAACAGCTAAGTACTGAGACTTCTTCCCCAAATCCAACCACTGTGCATAAACGGCTAAGCTGCTGATGGGAAGGCCTGCAACACTCCAGCTGAACGCTGAAGACAGACTTGTTTTTTCTCAAGGGTGAGGGGAATGGGAGGGCACAAGACTCAAAAGACCAAATCTACTTGCTGGTAAAGGTCTTTAACACCTTTTTGTACGAATGGACCAAATACACATTCTTGGCAATTTCTACAGAAAGTGGTAAGAGATGAGGGACAGAAACACAGATATAATGACGGATATAAGAGATGGTGGCTCTACTTTTACTACAAACAATAGTAGGAAAGCACCCCTCAGTGACATAAGGGTGTCAGAAAACCCATGAGAACTGACCATGCTGGGTAGAGCGTGCAACTCATGATCTCAGGGTTGTGAGTTCAAGCTCCACAATGACGAGGAGATTACTTAAAAATCTTTAAAAAAAGAATTGGCCATGCTGTAACTAACCTGGGGGCTTTGTGGATAAAAGAAGATCCATTAATAGTCTTAAAGGCTAATAGGGTGGAAGACAAAACTATGTGTGTATAAACACATGGAAAGGAAGAGATTATCACACCAATGAGCAGACACACAGAGAAACACACACTTTTAAAGGGGAAGTGAAAGCCTTGGAATTTTTATAGATTTTCAAAGGGGTTAGGATTCCTATTATACTTAAGAACCATTGGTTCAGGTTGAAAGGTACACATTTCTACAGATTTAGATCCTCAATCATCTGTGAATTCAGATCATTTTAACTATGGCAGGCCTAATGAAATCCATGTAACTAAGAATATGACACTGGTTTTATAGTGAGTTTAACATTAATATGTATATACATTCCCAAAAAACTCCCAGAACAAAAAATATTCATGAAAATTTAAGTATGAATAGCTTGTGGCCAAATATTCATAAAAAGAACAACCACACTAATAAAAATTCAAGTAAAAATAAGCTTTAAGTATTAGGTAATTTCAGGCCACCTCAAGTTCTACTATAGTTTCCTTGAATTTCTTAAATTGGCCTGAAGCATTTATCGAAAATACTGAAATCTTTAATCCAGTTCTAGAGAAGATGAAAGACCAACCTTTTAACCCAAAATATCTGTAAGAACTCAAAATTCTGAAATAGGTCAGCCCTATTTAAGCTGGCAAACTGCATCACTCCACAAGGAGCACTGTATCCAGAAGAGAGGACCAGGATAAGTGGTGAGGACACAGTAACAGACAAGCTTGTAAGTTTCCCATTTCCAACCTTTCTGGAGCTCAGTCAAACTTCTGACTGTCACTGTGTAGGAGGCACGTCCATTCTTGAGTTTGAAAATTCTGCGATCAAGTAACTTATCTACATTGTGATTTAACCTACCCAAAAGCCTGCTTCCAAATACTGTAATCCCCTTTGCTTAAATGACCTGACCAGGATCCCTGCTTATTACGTATACCCAAAGCAGCAAACAAGGAACCTTAAAAAAAAAGAGAAAAAGTTACTTTTCTATTCCTACGGAGGATATTAAGCAGAGCTATGCCTATTCGGAGCACTCATTCACTACTTCTAATCTGACAAAACAAAACAGAACTATCCGTTCCCAGTAGAGCAGGAAACACACACACACACACACACACACACACACACACACACACACTCTGTGGCTTCATTACTTAGCTGTGAAGAGAAAAGCTCATTACGTTGAACTGTACACCTTTCGCCAATCCCCTACAATCACGCGCGTATCAAAATCTAATGCATCCGTGCCTGTCTCTGTACCTGTCTGCTCCGCTAACTTGTCTGGTATCACATGAACGCTCAGATTTTTCCTTTTCAAAACCTGATTATTCCGAACATCTACTCTATCCTGATAAGCCTTCACCATCTGCTTGACCTTTCCCATCTAAAACCTCAGTGGGATTTGAGTAAGACTTGATCGTTAGAAATACATCTGGGGAAACCTCCCATCTTTATGCCGTGAGCCTCTGATCCAGTAACAACATTCACTCCTGTGTTCTGGGCTTTCACGCTCTTCCTCGGCTTTATGGGCGTCCTCACAGAGGCCTGGCACACTGCTTTTAGGTCTTCTCTTCCTAGACATGATGGTCCCCTTGTCTTAACGGGTGGTTCTCATTCCGTCCTGATTCCGATAGGTTGAGGATGCCGCACTCGGTGTGCTCAAAGTCTACATCACCACTTTGCCAAACTGCCATACTTGTTTTCCAACTGAGTCTACCTAGACATCCTCATCATTTGAAAACATGACAATTCTGCCTCTTCCTTATCAGTACTTACAGCCCCTGCTCTTCCGTGTGGGCCCTGCTGCACGGCACGGGGCTCCCACTGCACACAGAATGGAGGTAACTAGAAGCACGTGTGCCTGCTTCTTTCTGATGATAAAGACCAGGCTCTTCAGCTTCTACCTTTCTCAATTTCAAAACGTATTTTTCTATCATTACCTCACCAAATACTTTTTTATGAGAAATGGGTGCTAAATTGAGATGATCGTATCATTTTTCTCTTAACCAGTGGTGTGGTCTTCCCGAGATAAACCCTTAAATCATAATGGGTCTGTATTCTCTCTTACTACAAGACTGGAGTTCTCAAAATTTCATTTGGTATTTTTACAGCTGTATTCCCAAGGGACAGCACACGTGTGTGCGTGTCATTCTTAGCTGTCTCTGTTATAGGGCTATTTGAGTCTAAGACAATGACATGGAAAGCAGTCTACATTTTTCTAAGTTCTCAAACCAACAAAATAACCATAAAGACATTAGTTTTACTCACTGAAGACTTTATAGAACTCATTTGTAAGTCATTTGGCTCTTGTATGGTATTAGATCTTTAACTATTTTTTTTAAATTTCTTCTGCATTATTTTTCATTATGTTCAGGTTTGCAACAACCATCCCAATCCAATCTAAGCATGTTTTCCTTGAAAATGATCCATTTCACATACATAATTCAATCTGAATATAAGTGTGTAAATTCAGAAATTCTCTCATTGTGGCTTTTTCGTAGCCTTCCCCATCGTGATGCCTTTGTGTTTCTATACCTTCCTTTCATGATCAGACTTGCCAAAGAGCTGTCGGTTTCAACAGCCCTGCAAAGATCCAGCTGTTTATTCTAATGGGCCCAAATCAACTTCTTTTCGTTTTCCACAGTTTCTGTTGCATTTTCCTACTTTCCTGGCATTCCTCCTTTCTGTAGCTCTTGCTTCCTAAAATCATCACAGAAGATCACTCATTCCAGTGAATACCACACTGACAGTATCGCAGAGATTTTAATACTGCCCTACAGTTGTTTATTTCAGTTTTTATGTTCTCTGCTACCCAGGAGGAGCTGGGTTTGTGTTAATGCACGCTCACTTACCAGACAGATTTAGAAAGTTGTGGGGTTGGCGGGGGGGTATTGGTGGGAGGGAGAGATTTTTATTCATCTCTTACTAAATTTCAGCATCATATAATATCTCGTATCAGGCTGGAGCTTCTGCTGTCTGGCAAATAGCTTTCATATATGTCTGAAACTATTTTAAAGAAATCTACGTTTGCAGATTAAAAGAATTAGATGTAAATCATCAATCCTGAAATTACAAATCCAATTCCACCTATTTCGTCTGCTTTTATAAACGATGGTCTCTGAGAAACATACTAAAGCCTCACATGGAAACAGGCGACTATTCCCTCCAGAATTTCCAGGCATTTTACTGCAGAGTCTCACGTTCTTAGTCTATGACAGTAGCATCTTCTTGGTGAAATGCACCTTTAAGAAACCTGGATATTCCCTTTTAATCCATGTAAACTCATTTCTATAGAGGCTTGAATTACTTTTTCCCTGGTTACTGCTTTCGAGTTAGCATTTGCTCGAAATTTCTCTATCCATCTCTCTACGTTCAATCTTTCCACTTCATTTGATTTTAAAAATACTTCCTACTAACATGCCAGAAATAAAGACCATACATAAAAATCAAGCTCAACACCTGAAAGGTCTTTCTGATATAAATATTCCATGTGTGTCCTGCTCTGAGATGCGTCCTTCAAGTATTTCTTGCTGACCTTCTCTCCTCAGGGCTCTGGCCTCCCCCTGGAGAGCTCCTGGCAGGTGACCGCTGGGACCTGCACGACCTTGTTTTCCCACTGGCTCCATTTCACCACAGCAGCCGATCCTCTGAGGACACTTAACTCTACTCTTAACATTTTCTTCCCTCCCATGTGTGATTTAACACCGTTTCCTCAGGGTTTTTCTCCTTGGTGCCTTTCTTCCCCATGACTGCTGCTTCTCAGTTTTAGATGAAAGTTGAGGCAGGTCATCTCTGAGAGCCAGTGTACACTTCTTCAGCCTACACTCCTCTGGCAATACATGAAGGTTCTCATCTCATGGACCTATGGGACCCTGCCTTCGGAGGGAAGGGATGCAGAGTGAAGCAGTTACGGGATTTATACGGAAAACGTAAGTATCTCATTTTCTGCGAACACAAGTGGTTATCCTTCAAAGCAGGCGTAATTACCCAATTTTCTGATTTGCTTATATCCACACCCACTCAGAGTGCCTCCTATGTCGCAAATGACACTTCACAAGACTAAACTTCGGGCCATAACGTGTGGATAAATGCCAGAAACTGTTTCTGAAACCCGAAGGCTATACATACATTTTTCAACCTGAGTTCATTACCTGGCAAGGCACTAATGTCCTGCTCTGTCTCCCACTCCCTGTGGCTGTGATGTGAAGAGACACAAGGCTTCCACCATCAAACTTGCTTTTTGAAGCCTGCTATTTTTGCTGTGATTTTGGGTCTCATCACCAACTGATACCATCTGCTTTACATTTTCCTCCACAGACAGTAAACTTTTTAACTCTAAAGGAGAGTTTTGTTTTTGTTTCTTTGCTGTTGTTTTATTTTCTGCCTTCTCTAATGGGTTTAGAAGGAAGGAAAGGCAAATGTAGCATTCAGGCAGACTTTCAAAAACTGAAGTCAACCCCATGTCCTTTCTAACTTGTGAATTTCTTTCAGAAGTGCAGATGAGCCTTGAACATCGGGGTCAGGGGCGCTGACCCCCTGCAGAATTGAAAATCCACCCGTAACTCTGACTTCCCTAAAACCTAATTACTAATACCCCAGTGCGAACCAGAACCTTTCCTGATAACATAACAGGCAATAACATGTATTTTATACATCATATGCATCATAAACTATATTCTTACAATGAAGTAAGCTAGAAGAAAGAAAAATGTTAAAAAACCATAAGAAAGAGAAAATACATTCACAGTACTGCACTGTATTTATAGAAAAAAAAACCCATTGAAGTGGATATGCATGCAGCTCAAACCAGTGTTGCTGAAGGGTCAACTGAATGATGAGACAAAAGTGTTAAAGATATACTTAGCAAATTAGGAATTAAATCCCCCAAGGTCCACAGGTAAATAATTAACAGATTCCTAAAGACTTCATGTATTTACCTGGAAGAAGTAAAATGGACAGCAGACAACACTCACCCTCATGGTGAGGGTAGAGAAAACAGAATGCAGGGATAGGGAGCAATTCCAAGGACACACCGGGAGGGTTCAGTTTTAAATAGCAAGGCTTGAGAACAGTCAAATCCTAAAACAAACCCGTCAGTCGAAAAGAGAAGATGACGAAAGCAGCAGCTGACCACTGGCCGGGAGAACCACGCCCGGCGAGCCCTCCACGTCCCTGGGCAGCACCTCCAACTCAAAGCCTGGCCCTCCCCATAGAGGGCTGAGGAAAGGAGGGGGGGAGCATGTGGACCTATGCGGCAGCGACAGTGGGAAACAGCAAACCAGTGCCCAGGCAACTGAAAGGAGTTAACTGTTAAAGCCTTGAGCCCAGGAAAAGGTGATCTTGTGTTCTGAATTAAAAACAAAAGTAAAGGACGAAGAGACAGGGTAAAGGAGACTTCTAAAGAGATGCTATATCCTTGTAGGAACAATGGCTGGTTTTAGTAATCTCCACTTGGAGGAAAAATAACACAGCGGTGACATAAAAATACCATTATTTCCTTATTTATCATTTGAATTCCATCTCCACCAAGGAAGTGAGATAGGTAGAGCAGAAATCCATAATCTCCTTTTTAAAAACGGAGAATGAAACACAGAGAAATAAATGGCCAAGGATCACACAACTAATAAAGAGAAATATTAAAGCAAACACTTCCAATTTCTCCGCACCCAGTGTTGTATCTTCTCGCCTACAAGATAACACACCGCATGGCAAAATGAAGACTGGAACGTCTGTGACCCCCCGTTCCACAACTACTGTCTTACTTCCCCTTACAACGCTTGGCCTTCCCTCCAAAAATATACTGGAGGGCTTTGATTCCAGTTTTCCTGCTTGACCTTAACAATTTTTATATACTTGACATATAAGAAATTTTATAAATTAAATTGGCAAACTGTACCCTATAAAAAAAAACTATACTTATTTATGAAAAGTATGGAAATTATACCGCAGACTAGTTTGCCTTTCCCAAACAATACTGCTTTTTGACTCATCCATCGGATCATTTGATCAGACTAGGTGATACAATACATACAACAGATCTGACGAAGACGTAAAATGGGATCTGACTTCTCTACCACAAACACCTGCTCAACCCTAGAAGTTCTGCAATTACAGGAAAGAGCAACAAGCAACCTCCTAGACAACTGAAAGTAAGGCACGGAAATTCGTAAGAAATCTGTAATATACTCACTTTTATCTATGCTTCCATAAGAATCACTTGAAATTTGCGTTCCAATATGTCTCAACTCTAAAATCATGGGGAAAAATACAGTTAATAAAGAATACTCCATCTTAAAACAGAATGTGCAAGCAGTAAGTGAATACTCACCCTTTTCATTTTTCTGTTTAGAAAATTCGTCGAGCCGTTCCTGTGGAAACAAAGTGCTGACAGGGTTTGTAAGGGGCAGGGAGTGCAGGCATCCCATACCCGGTGTAAGGGGGCTGCAGACCGCTTCGACCAGGCGGCCCTGTTGTTCCTGATTCCCGTGTGACAAGGACACTATGGAGCCCTGAAGCCACCAGTGTCACCTGGGTGCACACTATTATCTATTACCTGTGTCTTCTTAAATTCCTTTTCGAGTATTTTCTTCTCGTTCTTCAGTTGCTTAAAGTCCTGCGTTTGCTTGACAGCAGCCTCTTTAAAGACACAGTGAACAAGAGACACAGCAATAATTTAACTTCACAGCTACCACTAAGAAAATACTCAAAATATCACCTATAGAGAGCTTTTCTCATTCATAAAACTTTGAAACAAATTTTATAAAAAGTTACTGTTCCTTCAGCACTTCCTCAGTCAGGGATAAATGCAGAAACATGGTTTGTTTAAACTGTTATCTATAAAACCACAGACTTGGCAGAGGCCCCAAGACGCCTTGGCAATCCCAGCACAAGCCAGCCCACGCCTTCTGGTCAGGCAAGAACCCAACACACATGACCTTTCTAGGAGGGGCACTGCTCCCTCTTGCTCTTCAGCAATAAGCAACATTCACGTTTCAGAGATTTCAGAGCTGCGGTTTCATCTCAGAACATAGTCAATGCCATCCTCTGTACTAGGGAGGAGGGACAATCTTCTCCATGCTTCTTATGTTGTTACTTCTTCCTCGAATTCCCATCAACAAGCTGACAGTTGTAGCTGCTCATAGCTTTGTTCTAGATCTACTTTTAAGGTATTATTTTATCTCTTCCCTGGATCTTCAGCTAATTCTTCTGAAGCACATGGTTTTTGGTTCTGAAGCACATGGTCCAAATATATTATTAAGAATCTAACCAGTATTAACTTTACCTGAGGATGTTCATACACAATTGCCAAGAAAACTACAATCCCATAAAACACCATAGCAACAATCCCTTCCTGACTCCTCTTTTGAGCTTGACTATTTCCTTACCTGATTATTAAAGCCACATCACTCACTAGGGAAAAGTATTTCTGTCACATGGGAAATAAAGGCTGCACTTCCCTTCAAAGGGAAATTTGTCCGAAAAGCTGCACAGAGGTCTGAAATGCAGAGGCGTCTCAGATCTCTTTAAAACATTTCCTTAGATAGACACTTATCTCCACAAACCAGCAAGAGAAAGCCATACTTAAAAAGAACACAGTGATGTCATATTTACTGCCGTATTGTCAGTGTTTGTACAAAAACCAAATCAGAGGAAAAATTGTTACGAAAATATTTGTAGAGTTTAAATCTAAAAACCTGGGCTCAATCTAGATAAATCCATGACCGGAAGTATTTTCAGCAAGTTCTTTTCTATATGCCCCGATCCAGCTAAATTTAAATTCTTACTTCACACTCTACAAGAAAAATGAACCATGCTCTGAGGCAGAGCACCGCCACCGTGTCATCACTATCTAAAAAAATCAAATCTCCTGGTACTTAAAGTAGTAACCTTTTCTTTCTACTAAGCACTTATTTCAGGAAAAAATGAGAAAGCCCCATAATATTCAACTTTCAAAATTAAATCCTTTTACCGATTGCTGCTTTTTAAGGTACAAATACGGACTACCATTATTTTGAGTCCACAACATTTCAAAGATTTTCCATATACCATTCCCATATTCCTATCCAGGAACTGAGAGGATTATTCAAACTTCTCCTTAATGGTGCCCTTTGCATGTTCATTCAGGGTGTGCCCTCAAAAACACGATGACCCAACTACCGATCAAGTCCCACAACTCTGTATGGTCACCAGTGATCTGTGTAAAAGCCAATGACTTCCATGAACTAGACAACAATAGTGCCAATTACCTTCCAGCTTCTTCACCTTGGCTTCTAGTTTCTTCTTCCTGAGAAGACAATTTTATAAATAATAAAAAATATATATGTATACATTTATATTATACATATAAAATATATATACACACACAATTTGTGGTACATTTTTTTAAAATTAGTAAAATTGATATAACAAAGAAATGTCAGTCACGATGGGCATTGAGCACCAACCACTGAAATCATCAGCAACTGTTCTGAAGGTAGAGTAAACTGAGAGAACTGTACGCTATTTAGGGTATAGTATCTCTAGAAGGAAATCTGTATTTTCCTGCCATGCCACATCTGCGAGTCTCCCGGAGCCCAACGGCCTCATGTCCAGGCCGAGCTGATGCACCTCAACGGCCTCCTAGAACCAGGCTAGCATCTACATCAGCAGTGTCTCTCTTGGGAGCATGTGTGGCAGTAGTGATCACAATTCCATTTTACGGGAGGCAGAGGCTGGAGAGAGAGCTGCACCAGTTTTCAGATAGATTTTTGGGTCAAAGAAGGCAAGTAACTCTGAGAAAGTCTCTGAGGTACCACTCTGCCATATCCACAATAGACTACTGTGTGTGTAGCTCACAAGCTCTGTGAATCAAGTGACTATCATCACTAGGATGCTTTCCAACAGCTTTTTATTAATGGTAACAAAGACACCCCTTCCACAGGATACCTGCTAAAGTCCCAGTACAGAGGACGGAGCTGACGATCATGTTTGAAAACAGAGACATGTGTGTGCATGCATGTGTAATAGACATAAATACTCCGTATGGAGTTCTGTCTTCGTGCAGCTCTTGAACATGTCAAGACTTATCAATCCTCCTCATAATCCTTCAGGGGAGGTCTAATTTCCACCTGACAGACCTAGAGACTAATGTTGAGGGACTAACTAGTTAAAGATCACAGTTACAGCCCACAACCCAAAGACAAAGAGGAGACAGTACTGATGTAAGGACCAGCCATTTTCAGACATGAAAACCATATGTCCACAGTCATTTTAGAACTTACTGAGCATCAGTTTTCAAGCATTCTTCTTTTACACGTGCATATTCCTGGTGAGTATCTTGGTACAACTTCAGAGAACTCTAAGAAAAAGACAGCTGTTGTCAATTTGAAAGTCACTGACCGTCAGTGAGAATTTACTTTGAACTTTGACCTTGATAAGTGAAATTATTATCATTTTTACCAGTAAGAAATCAACCAACTGAATACAAATATCAGACAGGAAACCAAAGTATATTCTTTGAACATTTTAATAGAGATAATTGGATCCTTAACAGATGTAAGATGATTAATAGTCTCATCAAACAAAACTACGCAAGTTAAAATGGACTAATTTTAGGGCAACTCCAAATCTTCTTAAGACTGAATAGCCACTCTTTTTCTCAACCAGTTAATATTCAACAGAATCTAAAGAAATTTTAGAGCTCAATAAATATAAGCTATCATCACTACTACACAAAAATATAAAGCAAATCATTATACTTAAAAATCACTGGGAAAAATGTGCTACCACCACTCAGCAAGTACATCCTGACAGCCACTACGGAATAGGAAAAAACCTGTCACTGAGCACTGTATCCTACTACAATGTGCGTATGATAGGTCTTTAACTGCCAGAGCTCAGGGGGACTTTATGACCTCCTTTTACAGACAAGATGTCTGAGGTTCCATAAGCTGACTTATTTTTCCAAAGTCACAGAGAATGAGTGAGTAATTAGCATTTCTCATTGAGGTCTGACTCCAGTGTTCATGCTTCCTCTCAGACATGGCTGACAATATTGTTATATATTGGAAGCAGACAAAATTCAATGTTGTGGTTGTTTCTGTTTAACCTTCTTCAAGCATTTAAATATACAATGAAGACGTTCTACAGAAGTAGGAAAACCGATCACTGCTGAAGTATGTAAGAGTCTGATTGGTGCATGGCCTCACAAAAACAGCACACATCGATGACTGAGAGGCACAGACACCATCATGAAAAGTGCTCGGTGAACAGGCTGAGAAGCAGGCATCGTTCCAGCTTGGATAGGATGTGTCTCATGCAAACCAACTAACTTCATTGGCCTTCGACTTACGTTATCTGTAAAAGCTATGAATTCTCTAAGACTCCTAAAAAGAATAAACCAAAATTTACACCAACAAGCAAGTTTACAGCATTTTTTTTTGCACTGCCCCCAAGTTCATGCATTTTAAATAACTGTTTTACTGCAACTTGATTTTGAAACAGAGAACACAATCTCTTCACCTTTAAAGTTTAAATTTTTGCAGATTATTTTACACTTATAGTAAGACCAACGTGAAAAGGCAACCAACGCAGGACACATAGAGCCCTAAAAATTCCCAGCCAGAAGATTCCTCTGCAGAATCTCAAAGAACACAAAAGCAACTAACACAGCATCAAAGAGCTAGTAATTACTGTGAGGACCAAGCCATTAATCAACTAGTTCAATGTTCTCTAAATAGAGGGATACACTTAGCGATTCTTTTTTTTTTTTTTTTTTAAAGATTTTATTTATTCATTTGACACAGAGAGATTACAAGTAGGCAAAGAGGCAGGCAGAGAGAGAGGAGGAGGAAGCAGGCTCCCTGCTGAGCAGAGAGCCCGATGTGGGCCTCGATCCCAGGACCCTGGGATCATGACCTGAGCCGAAGGCAGCGGCTTTAACCCACTGAGCCACCCAGGCGCCCACACTTAGCGATTCTTGATCGCTTGTTTCTTAAGACATAAAATACTCCTCATACCAATGACAGTGAATAAGCAGTTGTTAATTTATGGAAGATAAACTTTTGTAGAAAAATTCCTTTAGGTACCTTCTTCTCTTCCAGCTCTGCTTTTAAAGATCCCAATTCTTCCTGACATTTCTGCAGAGGAGAAATTTTTTGAAGCATCTGTTCCACTTGGTGATGCAGAGTACTATTCTCTCTAAAAATGGACAATGCATTAGCATTACTATACAGAAGTATCTACAACGAATTATTAAATATGTCGACTGCTGCTATTCTATTTTTTCTAACTTAGAAGAAAAAAGGAATAAAAGAACCTCTCTTTTTAAATGCCTTCTATTTATACCAACATGATCTTCACACTGCTCTTTATTCTTTGACATTATAGTCTGCTTCTAATAAAAGTATATGATAAACTACTTAAGAAGTACCATAGATTCTCAATCTGATAGACAATATATGAAAGGATAATATGCCAAATAATTAGGTTTTTCCAACCTTGAACTCAATCCCCATTTATCCAAATCAAATGACTGGCAATTTTGTGATCCAGTTTATAGCAATGTTTTGCCTTCTTCTAAGGGAAGAATGTATTCAGAATATCAAACACTGCTAAATTTTCACTCCATTTTAAACTGTTTAAAATACACATGATAACCACATTAATCCAATTCATGCAGACAACAATTTGATTAACAATAAGCTTCATTTCAATGGTCACGCCATCAGTAAAACTCATAAAAAGTCAAATACCAGGCTGTAATTTAAGACCCTGGTAAGAAATTCACTTGGATAATTTAAGGAAAACATAAATCTTCTTTTATTATCATCATCAAAGCAACATTCTATATGATGGGTCAATCCTATGCGGCACTTTGACTGACTCTGTTTCAAAATCTAGTCTGATAAATGTCTACCCCCAAAACAACCATGAAGACAGGTACTTACCTTCTTGCAAACTGCAGCTGTAAAACTCGTTAAAGAAAACTCTTAGTTTTATCTGATACTTGTCAGAAGATTAAACTCACTTTAAAATTACCTGTAACAATCTGTATATACAGGCAAATTCGCAATTCCTAGAAAACAATATTCCAAGGTCCATTTATAACAGTGTTAAAAATTTTTACTAAGTTACTCTACTTACCATAATATGTACCTAAAGTCAAAATATCTACACTTCTCTAAAATAAAATAAAAGGTATTCAATTAACATTGATGATTAACACTGAGTTCAGAGAATAAACACAAAGCAATATTCAACTAAGGAACACTACCTTGGATCCCCAAAACAGTATCCCCAAAAAACTTATCCTGAATTTCTCAAATAGTCCAGAGCATAATTCCAGCAAACTTGAGTTGGGTACTTAGCAGAACCAGGTATCACTATACTCAATGAGTAATGAGAAAAGAATCACAAGGAGAACATAAAACCTAGATAACCTCTCACTTTCACAATTTACACAGTATGATTAACTTAATTTCCCACCTCGTGCTGCCAGTGAAAACAATTTTCCTTTTCAATTTCACTTCCTGCAAGTTTCTGTGCGTATACACCACGAGGTGGCAAATGTCTGTAACAACATGCCTCCATAACAACATGCCTCAGAATACAGACTTCTCCAGATCAGGGACTCTATTCATCCTAAGTTACCAGTCTTTGCAAAAAAAGACAAGTTCAAAAATACATGATGAAATAAAATATACCCTCTCCTTCCGAAAAAGGAAATGATAAACTCAACACAACAGTCAGAATTACACAAAAAAGTAAGAAATCAAGGGGTGCCTGGGTTGCCTCGTCACTTAGGCATCTATCTGACTCTTGGTTTCAGCTCAGGTCATGATCTCAGCGTCATGAGATGGAGCCCCTCGTGGGGCTCAGTGCTCAGCAGGGAGTCTGCTTGAGATTCTCCCTCTCCCTCTGCTCCTCCCCCTGCTCTAATAAAATCTCTAAAAAATAAAAAAAAAGGTAAAAAATCAAGTTACATAACAAAGCCATTTAAATCTGCACCATTAACACCTTCGGCTGGAAGAGCAAACTACCACACACCTAAAGTACAAAAAATACGTATTTGGGGCAAACACCAAATGTGTTAAAAAAAAAAAAAAAAGAATCAATATTTACTAGTACCTGAGGCTGAAGAAGATTACCATATCACTGAATGGGTATTCCAGAATAATATCAATTTTTAATAAACTTCCAATAATTTTGATTTAAAAATTTTATAAATTTTTAAAGAGTAAACCAATTTCCCTGCTAGATTACATGTGTAATTACCTCAAAGTTTATGCTAAAAAGGATATAACGAAAGCTCACTGTCCTGATACTGAAATTAATTGGCTACCTATTTCCTATTTAGCTAATTAAAAGGACTTATAGTAACTGTTTCTGTACAGGTTTCATAATCAGAGATACTATTCTTGTGATAATATACGTTTATAGTTAAACAGACTGAGAATTTAAACAAATGAAACACAAATTTTCACTGACCTGCATTTATTAATGTAAAAATTCAGTACTAAATGGGTGCCTGGGTGGCTCAGTGGGTTAAAGCCTCTGCCTTCAGCTCAGGTCATGATCTCAGGGTCCTGGGATCGAGTCCTGCATCGGGCTCTCTGCTCAGCGGGGAGCCTGCTTCCTCCTCTCTCTCTGCCTGCCTCTCTGCCTACTTGTAATCTCTCTCTGTCCGATAAATAAAATCTTTTAAAAAAAAAATTCTGTACTAAAAATAAATCTAAGTCTTATGTCTTGATTTTATTACTCTAATCAGACAACTTAGACATGATGCTACCAACACAAACAAATAATCAGTGATCACGTGTAAGTTCTGGGAGGCCAGAAATAATATCAAAGCAGGCCTGGGGTTCCTGCCAAAGTTGAAGAGCAGCATCTGTCCCAAGACCTAAGCTGAAGCTGCACTTCAGTGAATCCCTAAAAATATATCCATGCTAATTTTTACGGGAGATTTCATTCACGGTGTTTTCACCATGAAATGCAGAAAAGTCAATTATGCACACTATTTCACCCTACCAATAACGTATCTCACCAGAGGCCAACTACACTACAGGTGTTCTGAATGGTTATTGAACCAATGCTGACCAAACTTGTAAATACAAGATCACACTGTGATTATGGAGATGTGTCTATCTATACACAGTCGTTCTCTACAAATCCTAAAGCTAATTAACAAAAGTCACTTTTCCACCATTCTGAACATTCCTACACTGCAGCTCTTACAGAAACCCTGAGAAATTCTCATAATACCCTACTCAGCTTCTCTTTATTCCTCAGCATGCAGAACATATCATGTCCTCAGTACCAATGAAAAAGACTTACCCATTAAAAAGTTACGAGATCTGGAGAAAATGAAAATTGGTGACAAAAACAGAATATTCTAAAATAGAGACCAGCACTCTTCATCATGAAACACATACTCACAGAAGATTCCTGTTCACTGTGCTGTTCAGAAGGGTTCCCTCCTTAGAGGCTATCAACACTACCTTCCAAAGATAACTGACAATTCCCATAGTTCTAAACAACTACAAATAAGTAAATTTAAAAACTCAAAGGAAAAAGCTAGTAAAAGGATATCATCACACTTCTTCTGATATTCTGTTAATAAATTACTGCAACAAAGAAAAGAATGTTACTTTTTTGAACTAGAAAATACATTGTTGAAATCATGTTTCAAAATATGCCAGACATCTTTCTTCCTAGGTTTCCTGCAACAAATTATGCTTAATTAATTAAATATGTATACACACACACACACACACACACACACACAAAATCACCTTTAATTCCTTAAAAGCGGTGTAGTAATATATGAACTTTAAAAAAAATAATAAAAATAAATCTCCTACCATGGCTATGAAATACTGTGAGGAAATGTGAGGTCCAGTTCTAGAGCTAAGAAGGCTTTAAAGATAGAAAACAGCTTTAAAAATTTTTGCTACTCGAAGAAAAATCACTTCCTAACCCATAGGCCTGCTATAAAGGGCTTCAGACCAACAACACAGCCTCCAGCCTGAGAGAAGGCTCACCAGGGTTCCACCAGGACCCACAGCCCACAGGGCCCGGGTGAAAGACTGAAGGCCTAACACACCACCTCCTCTGGCTTGTCTGTCAGGTTCACAAAGTTTAACAGAACATATGAAAACATACTCACTCTGTATTAATTATTTTCTGTTTCAAGGTAATTAGCGCTTCAACATACTCGTTTAAATTCTGAAAGAAAAAAAAACAGCTAGTCAGCTAGTTGTTTCTGTAATATGAATGACCCTAAATACATTTTCTGTAACATGTTATTGTAAAACGTGAACATATTTACTGTCACGTAAACATACACATACATAAAGATATGATTTACACTGAATAGAGACACAGACCTACTCTGTGTCATCTTGAACCCATGCTGAATCTCTCTGAATCTTTCTTTAGGTGAATGGTGCTCTCTCTCTGACAGTAAGGAGGTGTGCAGACTCTCTGACTGTGTGCTCTCAATCAGTGAGAATCTGGTGTATGTATTCACTATTTTGGTTCACCAATTACCAGTAATCATCAGTCTACAACTCACTCTGCATGGTCTCTGAAAGGATTTAAGACACCAAAAAGTCACATAAGTTATTAAAAAATAATAATAACATGGGAAGAACAAACAGGAATATTAAAATAGGGATGAAATTCAATAAAAACTTCATTTTATAAGGATCTGTATATTTTAGAGACCAACTACAAATCTGGCTCTAAATTACTGCTATCAATTCAACAGGGAAAACACCATTACTTATGCTGCTCAAAATGTTCCTGAGACTTAAAAACAGATATTTTTTTCTTTCAAGTGACTTTTCCCCCCAATATCTTCATATTTCATTAACTACTTCAGAAGAACTTATTTTTCACTGATTATCCCCAAGCGTCTTTTTCTAGATAATCCAAATGATTTTGAGAATTATAGAAATATTTCCCTTTGTAGTAGCCTGTGCATCTTCTTTGCAGTCAGACATATAACATGATATTAGTTAAAAAAGGTTCACACGGAAATACGAAAATAAAATGTCTAATTTGGGGTGCCTGGGTGGCTCAGTCAGTTAGGCAACCAACTCTTGGGTTTCTGCTCGGGTCCTGATCACGGGCTCGACGCTCAGCTCCGAGTCTCCCTGTAGCTTTCTCTCTTCTCCACCCGCTCCCCCCGACTCCCCCCCCACCCCGGGGCAGGCACACAGGCACTCTCAAATAAATACATGAATAAAATCTTTTAAAAAGTCTTTGTTTTCTTATACTCCCACCACCATTAAAAATCTCTACTCCTCCTTGTGTCCCTCCTCTCAGAACTGCTCCTGCATATGTAAAGGACATCTGGATGTGCTCAGTCCACCAACTCACCACTAAAGGCCATTCAGGTTCTTTTCTGTCTCCACCAACCGCATACCATCAGTATCCCTGCCCGTTCCTGTAAGATACTCTATTTCCTTCGGATCAAGTCCAAATAGGCTTCCTGCATTAGTAATAGTTATAAGCTCTGAAAACCTTAGAGTCGTATTTCTCCATTTATATTTCTTTATGAGTGTGACTGAGAAATATCTTGCCGTTCAGTTTTTCTCTTATTAATAGCTGTTTAACGTTGTTTGCTCACTGGTATGGTTGCACTTTTTTATGAACTACAATATTTGAACAATAGCAACATTTCATTAAATGTTACAAATATATACATAATGTCTGTCACTTGATCACTAAAATACAACCACATAGGCATGCAGAAGTTCTAAATATTCAGAGCTGAGGGAGGCCTGGGTGGCTCAGTCCATTAAGCGGCTGCCTTCAACCCAGGTCATGATGGGGGTGGGGGGGGTCTTGGGATCGAGTCCCACATCAGGCTTCCTGCTCAGTGGGGAGCCTGCTTCTCCCTCTCCCTCTGCCCCTCCTCCTGCTGTTCTCTCTCAAATAAATAAATAAAATCTTAAAAAAAGATATTCAGAGCTGAATCAGTCACTTTTTAAAAAAGTTTTGGTTTCCTGATATATTTAGAAAATTCTATCCCACCCAAGATGCTAAAGTAAAAGTATTCTTCTCTGTTATTCTAGTACCTCTCTATGCTTTTGTGTTTTCACATCTTCAACCATTCTAATATTCTATATAGTAAACTCTAAACATTGTTAAGTCAAAAGGACACTGAGTGGACCATTCCCTATTTGTATTTAATGTATATTTTGCTTTCCACATTCAAAAACATTTCATTATATATAAAATAATTTCATGGAACAATAGATTTCTGGGCACTTTTACTTCCTCCCTAAAAGCCAGCTAAAACTAAAGCCAAGAAACTTTTTCCCCAAAGGCAAAACCCACAAAGATGAGAGCAGAATAAAAGACAAATGGAAACTAGAAAGCAGATTCAAGAATACAGACTTAGCAGGCTCAAGAAAGAGGGAGAGGTAGAAGGGGGGAGAGTCCGTTACCCAGGGGTGCCCTGAGACAGGAGGGAGGGGGCAGCACTAACAGGACTAGTGGCAAGCTTTCTTACAAGCATTAAATCCTCAAATTTCTACCTCTTTGCCACCCCACCATCCAGCAAAAGGTTTGCCATTTGAAGAATTCTCTGCCTGGGATACTGTGACCACTGTGCCAAAAACAAAGGGACGAGACCGCCCTATGCACACTGACCTGACGCTGACCACCTGCCTATCCCCATTAAGCTCCCAGACAGTGGCAGCCAATCCTTTGCCCTCCAGGCGGGACACTGAAAGTGCTTTCTCGGGGGGTATCTAACCAACACTGACACGAGATACCCTTCAAATAAATGGCTCACCAGACCTTCTGCAATGAAGCTCAGGGTCCAGAAGCCCCACACACTCAGCATTTCCAGCCAACACAGTAGCCAACAGTTTTAACAGGAACAATCACTGACTTCCCTACATCAGAGAGAAACCTGTAACATGAAAGTGAGACCAAAACAAGACAAAGCAACCTGAAGTAAACAAAAACGGAAAAGAAAACTTCAAAGATTAATATGATCGGAGATAAACATTATATTCACAAAGCAACAACATTTTTGAAAAGAATATAAAGTTCCTAGAAAGTTTTTTTTAAAGCTCTTAAAAATTAAAAATATCCACGTCCCCTAGGATGGCTAAAGCCAAAATGGCAGATGACAACAAGCGTCAGTGAGGACGAGGAGAAACAGGAGCCTCGGATTCTGTGCTGGAGGCTGATACGGAGCAGCTACAGCGCACGGGAGTCTGGTAACTGCTCCGAATGTCCGACACAGTTCACTATGTCATCCAGCAATTCCACTCCAAGGTCCATGCCAAACTCGAACACTGGGACTCAGGGCATTATCCACGCTAGCCAAAAAGTAGAAATAAGCTAAACGTGCTCACATGAGGAAGGGATAACGGAGATGTCGCATGCCATACCACGTGATTACTCGGCAACGAAAACTAATGAATGACCCCTATGACAACAGGGATAAACCTTGAAAACCCTGTGCTACGTGCAAGGGGCCGGTCACAAAAGGCTACATGCCACATGAGTCCATTCATATGAATTGTCCACACCAGGCAAACCCAGAGACAGAGAGTAGATCAGTGGTTGCCAGCGACTGGGGGTAAGGGAGACAGGGAATGACTGCTAATGCCTAACAGGGCTCCTGGCAGGGGCACAGTGAGGGGGGATGGAGATGAACTTTACAAAATGGTGATAGAGTTGCATAACTGTAACTGCACTAAAACCCACTGAATCGTACACATAAAAAGGATGAATTTTATGTGAATTATAGCTCAATAAAACTGTCAGGACTAAATTAAAAGCAAGGAAGTAAAATAAAAGCCTCAAAAGATTTGATGATAAAATTGAAAAAAAAAAATTCCCCCAAATAACGCAAAACGCAGACATGAGAAAGAACAAAGACAAATAAAAACAACTAGAGCATCAGTGCAAGATCCCCACATGCCCAACAGTGAGAGTTCCAGACAGAAAGTAATAGAAAAGATAGTCAAAGAACTCGTGATATTCAAGAAATCTCAGAACTGAAGCCATACGTCTCCAAACTGAAAGGTCCCAGCACATAAACAGAAATAGCATCCAAACCACGGAACATCAGCACCAAATCTCAGAGCACCAGAGACAAGCGAAGACCCTAAAGGAATCCCAAGAGAAAAATAAAAGCAAACAGGCCATATACAAAGAATCTGGAATCAGAGTGGCTTAGACCTTCAACAACAATCTAGGGACCCAGAAAGCGCGTCTTCCAAGATTTTGAAGGAAAGTGAATTCCAAGGTGAGATTCTTTCTGTACAAGCTACCAATCAACTGGGATGGTAAAACAGACATTTTCAAATCTGAAGAATTTCTACAAATACACCTCCCAGACATCCTTACTTAGGGAGGTACCGAAGGATGTGAACACGACCCACCAAAATCATGGGAGTAAGCCCAGACAAGATGACATGGCATCCAAGACAGAGGTAATGGGAATCCAGGAAGGCAGCTGTGCCCAGAATAGAGCACATACAAAGGCTCAGGAGGGAATTTTTTTCCCTTAAGAAAGTGATAGAATATCTGGTGGAGTGAAAGCATGAAGAGACATTTCTACCTAACTGGCAGAGAATTGCAAGTAAAATTCACCATGCATTTAAATTATGATTTTTTAAATACAAGTGCTTCATTTTTTTTCCCCATCCTCTTTCCAGTTCTTTGCTAGTGGGCCTCATCTTCTCCACCTTGCCTCCAGATGCCATTCTGTAATGTTAAGTACTTTGCAAGAAACATTCCAGAAACCTGACTCTAGAGTCATACACAGCTGGATGCAAATTCCTGTCCCACCTCTTTCTGGCTGAGTGAACCTTGGGCAAATTTGTTTAGCCTCCCCCTGCCTCAGTACCCTTTCCAATTCTACAGATAAGAAGATTGAAACACTGGGAGGGGCAGAGCTGGCCAGCTATCAGGAGTAAATAGGATAAGCCACAGAAGGGTTTAACCCAGTCCCTGGCATATGGTAAATAGTCCTTAACATTTTCAAGATGAGCTAAGGATATCATCCCTCATCAGGGGAAACAAGAAAACACACGGGAAAGGAAAAATAATCATAATTTACTCGAGTATAGCTCTGAATAACACAGAGTCATAATAATGTCCAACCTGAGTAATGACTTAACTGAAATCCTATGTAGGCTGAGAAGACGGGGGGTGGGGGGGGCAGCAGGAGGGATGCTCGGGCAGGTGGGGTACAGAGTGGAAGGGAAGCTCAGTCTGCACTTTCCAAAGGCAGAAATCGAATAATATGCCCTACACTGAAATACACAAAGTAGCAATACAGACCTATTATTTCACAATACTAGAGTTCATCACAAAACACACGGTGCAGTTGAAAGTGGAAGGGGAGAGGTGTGGTGGGAAGTGCTGGCTGGCTTAGCACGTCTTGGACATCTAGCGACCTCTCTAAACTGTGTTCACGTATATTTGGTAAAGAGAAGAATTTAAGACCACGAAACACAGCATTACACAGGAAAACCGGAGATGGAGGACAGACGAAGGCTCAGCTTCCTACAGCACTCCAGGCCCTGACTTTTTTCTCAGAGCTCAAATTCCGGCAGATACCACAGCACCCTAACAAGTCTCTTGTTCTTCTCCAATTTGGTCCGAGCGCTACTTACGATGGTTGCAGCCGTTGCTAACATATCTCGGAAGCGTGAGAGCGCAGTAGGCTGGGTCTCGGCAGCCTGTGCGCGTTTATGGGGACACACGGCGCCCCACTGCTGTCCAGCTTCTGGGAGGAAGAAAGGCGTGGGGTGCACCCCTCCCGGAGAGCTCGAAGTGACGTGCTTCCCGGACTGCTGTTTCCCTCCCAGTGGTCTTGCTCTTCTACAACTCCCACTGCGATGCTCGGGCTTCCTCCCAGTCCTCGTCCCTAACACCGTCTTTCTTCTTTCTCTGGCTTCTGGCTTAGTCCCTCAAGCTGCACTGTATCCAGCTAATACAATTCCCAGAGCAGCACGTTCTATTACTCATACTTTTCATTCCCCATTTACTCCTTTTCTAAAGCGTACTGTTTTAATTGTATCCACACAATATCCTCCAGAATGTCACTGTGAACATTTAGCACTTGGGGAAAAGACATCCAGCTTGTGCTTTTCTTCCCTCTTCTCAGAAAAGTGGCATCAACGCAGTGGCTGAGCACAAAGGGCAAGGAGGGGGCAGCAAGGCAGGATAACCTTGGCCAAGGCGCAAGCCAGGGCCCGTGGGGTGGAGGGGAGAGGGGAGGCCAGCGGACTTGGGAAAATGGCAATACTAAACGAGTCAGTACAATGTGTAGATACGGAGCAGATAAATACTGGTGATAATAGGACAAGGACATTGCCAAAGTCAACCTCAACACTAATACTACAGGCTGGAAAATTCTCGTTTGTGGTGCCTGTTCCCTGCACCATGCAGACATTCAGCAGCGTCCCTGGCCTCTCTCTACTAACTAGGTGGCCAGAGCACTCCCTCAACCACCAAGGTGTACATGCAGAGTTAACACAGCAGGTCTGAGATACTGGCCCTGGAAAGGCCTGCTAACAAGGTGGGTCTTGGAACTTGGATTTCTAGAGATTTCCCACCATTCTTCCAATGCTAAGAGTGGCTCCCTGTGCTTAACTACACAACGTGCTTTACGCTGAAACTTGCTTTCCTTCTGGGAGCCTGGCACTTGGGTGTGTGCTAGGGAGGCATAGTCATGTGTCCAGCGCCCAAGAGACACAATGCCATGTCACGACACACTGCTGGAGGACTTCAGTGAATCCAGCCACCCTCACTGGGCTTCCTCAGGGACCCACCCCATGGCCTTTTCTCCTGGCAGATTTTGCTTTGTATGCTCTCACTATAATGAGCCATTTGGTGAGTAGGACGACAATGAAACGGGGGGGACTGGGGACACCTGATACAGTGGGACCTCCCACAGTGTCTCCAGACCTTGCCAATGAGAATACAAGGCTGTGCTCTTTAAGTTTTCAGGCACATGAAAGGCAGAGAAAGTCTCAGCTGGAGGAGGCTGAAGAGACATGACAGTGCTCTACGACACACGTCCCCGGCCTGAGCTGGAACCAGCAAGGCAGCTGGGACTCCTGGCCCCGTAAGCGAAATCTGAAGGGCCCTGAGATGGGAGGGAGCGGCGGCACCGATGCTAATGTCCAGACCAGAGGACTGCAGGCTCGTCCTGCTGGAAAGTGTTCAGATTGCGGGGAAACACACCTGCGGCCTGCAGGGCACAGAAAGTGTGTGTGCGCGCATATCAAGGACAAAGCAAACAAAATACCTGAACCCCTGGTGAAAGGGGTGAAGAGGATACCAGAGTTTGTGGTACTATTCTGGCGCTTGTCTTTTAAGTTCTCAGTTATTTCAAAAGACATTATTTTTAAAAATCACACCAATCCCATTAATTGCTCTGCTGGGGGTGATCTGGCTCACTGTTCAGCTTGAATCCTCTCTGATATGCGACAGTTCCTCCTCCTACTCATTAACTTTTTATTCATTGCTCTTATGTAAAGTCTACATTGATCTGCATCAGAGCTGAGTGTGTCTCCTGGGTGAGCAAGGACCCCATGTGACATCCTCTGGCACAGAGTGGACTGGGACAAGGCAGGAAGGTAGCACCCCCCTCCCACCGCCCAGAACTCCATTCTGGGAACGTCTCCACCAAACAAGCTAAGAGGCTCTGCTTCCTGGGCCTCTGCTTCCTCCCCAGTCTCACAGGACTGTCTTCAGCTGTCCTGACCTCATACACTGTGCTCCATCCATCACAAACTACCTTCTCCCACGCCAGTCTCTGCACACGGCGCCCCTCTGTCCACAACACATTCCTTCCACCTCTTCCTCTTCCTCAACTAAGGATCATCCTTCAGACAGACCTCAATTCAGATTCACCTCCTCCAGGAAGCCTTCCCCGTCCCTCCTAGGTGCTCCCAGCGTTCTCTGAATGCCCCCCAGCATGGAATTGACTAATATACTCCTTCTGCGGGGGTTTTCTCACCCTCTGTCAGCCCAGCTAGAACACGAGCCCCAAGACTCTTCTGTTCACGACTGTATTCGAAAACAAGGCATGGCATCCTAGACCCAGTGATGCTCAAGAAATATGTGCTCACTGAATTACAATTTTGTGAGCCTTTGTAATATAATCACTTACAAATCAGTACGTCTAAGAGAAATCACGATTTAGGTTCCAGATGATGAAGTTCAAACCACTGGCAATATTCAGTGGGAGGCCGACACAAGTTTATATAAATAACAGGCTCGAATCTGCACCAAGGGCAGCCAAACACCATCTATTCGGAATCTACTGTAGTGGCATGGGCTCCAAAGTATAACCACAAGCTCTGAACTGTCACCAGGATTCCCAGGCCTTAAGCTGTCCTGCTCTGCAGCGAACGACACTTGTGAAGAGGGGCCTCTCCTCCACCCGAGCACAGCAACTTGTGCGGCCGGACTGAAAACAACTCCGCTTAAGAAGTGTGCGTGTGCACGCTGCCCTGACGGGATGACTCGAGTCCAGCAACCTGCGGGGGCCTTGGGCTGGAGCTCAGGGACCAACCATCACCACCACTGAGGGTGGCCACAGACAGGAGGTGAGCCGAGGGACTACAAAACCAAGGATCCCTAGCAGGAGGTTAACCCATGAGCTCTGGAATGGAGCGAGATGAATCACAGACATGGCACCCATTTGTAAACAGCGAGGCGAAGAAGAGGAGGAGGATTTCCAGCAAGAGAAAAGGACTGCTCCCCTCAGGAGAGACAGTCAGCTTCCCGCTGCGGGTCAGAGTGAGCGCGGCACGGCCACGACCACCTCCAGCAGAGAGACACCCGCAGGCTGCCTGACGACTCTCGACCAGGTGTGAAGTGCCCATGTGAAACCACCCAGCCAGCCGCCTTCTCTGCGCAGGGCACCCCTAGGCTCTCTGACCCAAGTGTCTCTCAAGTAGGGAACCCGGCAGCTTCTCCTGAGGCGATGGATCCTGACTGACACCTGCTCTGTTCTCCATCTTTCCCACCCTCTTTTCCTAGGTGCTAGTTTCCCTGTTTCCTTTTCTCACCATTCCACGCCTGCCTGCCGTCGACAGCCAGCAGCTCTTCCCTCACCGACTCCTGATGGCACCTCGTCTCATGACGTGCCACGAAGGTTCTCAAAGTCTCTTTAAGGGACAGAACGTGCTCCCCCATTCTCCTATCTTCCCCCCAAAAATTCTTACAAGGAACTTCACGCCAACCTACCCAGGCCTCTGCTCTATCTTCTCAGCAGGCCATCAGGTGCTCCGGAGGCCCGTGTCCCACAAACGACAAATGTGAAAGCAGCGAAAATTCCCGATTCTGACCTCATTCCAGAACTTCAACCCCACATTTCCAACACCTCTTCTGTCTTGGTTTCCACTTCTCTTCCCTCTAACAGTTCTCAGTGACTCGGGTTTTAATCTCTGGATCTTTTAGTCCCCAGACCTGAAATCCGTCTATTCTTTGTAGTTTCTCATATTGAGACCCTTTTGCTTTTTTATTCCTATTCCTGGGAAGCTTCGATTCACCCAGGCTTTTGTTATCACTAGCATGCATTAGAAAACTACTGTTCCAGAGCTAGCTGCACCTCCTCCAACCCAACCTGTACACCACCACCTGCTATTTTTACCAAAAACACCGCTCTTATGTGGTAATCGTGCAAAACCTTTCTCTACTCCATAACACTGGCAAAAATAAGTATAAAACTTGAAGGTGGTTACCATTCAAGATCTACAATGATCTGCCACAAACCCACTTTTTCAGCCTTCTTTTGCAAAACTTAAGACTCATCTGAGACTCTACACATAACTAATCATCCTCTTCCCCTAAAAAGACATCCCAGGCAAAAACCCAAATGCAGTCGAGTATTCTGACCCAGGGAAGAGGTCCGCAAAGGCAGGGCCTGCTTTTCTAAATTCAGTTCCCTGGAGCCCAGCTAGGCCCCTCCCTGCACTGCTGCCTGCTCTGCTTGTACCCTACAACGGGGAGAGGACCTGTGAAGAGACCACAAGCCCTCCACCTTGAGGATCCTGCCTCTCTCGGAATAAGTCTGCGGAACCCTGGACTGAAGGACTTAACGGGGATTCCTCCTATCACTGCTCTGAAAACCACCAGCAGGAATGTGGCAAAGGCGGAAGAGGGGGGTTCTCAGGAGACTGGAGCCAGAATCTCTGGGCCAGAGAGCACACTGGATTCACACAGGGCTGGAAGCAGCAGGGACCAGGGAGGAGGGGGTGGATCATGACGTGAAAGACAGGAACCAAGGATGACACCTATAGTTTTCGGCGAGGTGCTACTTTTAGCGCAGATGAGGACTACCATGGGTAGGCCAGGTTTTTAGAGAAAGACCAGATCCACAACTGAAAAGCGTAACTCACACCAGCTGCTCTCCTGCACAGAAGCCTCTGGTAACTCACCATCCTTTCAGAGTAAAAGCCAAAATCCTTGCAATGGTCTCTAAGGGCCCATACAATCAGACCCTTCTTTTACTGATGTCATCGTACCTCCTGACTGCTATAAACTGTTTTTGTGCCCCCCTCCCCAAATTTGTACGTTTAAAGCTAACCCCCCAGGTGACACCTTTGGGAAGCGATTAGGTCATGAGGGCAGAACCCCCATGAATGGGATCAGTGTCCTTTAAAAAACACCCCAAAATGCTCGCTTCCCCCTTCCATTAGATGATCCACCAGATGACAGGGCGAGAAGACAGCGGAATCAGGCCCTCTCGGACACCAAATCTGCCCACGCCTCATTCATCTAGGACTTCCCAGTTAACAGAACCACAAGGAATAAATTCCTATTGCTCATAAGCCACCCAGTCTATGGCCTTGTTACAGCAGCCCAGAAGAGACTAAGACATCTACATTCACTCCACCCCAGCTACAATGGCCGCCTGCTCTTCGCAAGCACGGCAAGCAAGCCCAGCAAGCCCCTGGGTCAGGCCTCCACGCCTGACCTTCCCACTGTATGGAACGCTCTCCTCTTGAAGGGTTTCCAGACCTTATTCTCTCCCCTGCTCTGCTCACATATAACCTTCTCAGAAAGGCCTTCCAAGGACTTCCCACATAAATTCCACCAGCCGGTAGCCCCTTCCTCGCCCATTTGTCCTTTCCACCCTCTCTGCTTCATTTTTCTCTACCATATTATCTTCTCATGTCATTTGTCCGATCTGTCTCCTGCCGTCTCCTGGAATGGAAGCACCAAGAAATCAAGGATGTTTGCCTTTTTTCCTGCTGCTATCATCACACTGCCTAAAACACAGCATGGGACCTATAAATACTTGTTGGATGACACTGGCACAAAGAATAAATATAATTTTTTAAAGATTCAAGAGAACTTCACTCACGCTCCTAGGGCTTTAAGGAGGGAAACAACACGTTACACATGCCCATACAGTACAGCTCAACTCAAACAACAATTTAACTCAGTTCCCTCCGTCTGGAATGCCAGTGCATGATCCCTTTCTCTCTCCCCTCTTCTCAACACTTACAACATTTGGGATCAGTTCATAGATAATGCACTTAAAAAAAGCCCCAGCTTATCTTGATAGCCTGTAGCCTACATTCCTTTCTGGCCTCCTCTCTGCAGCCACTCTCCCCTGTGCACCGTGTTCACGTCAACCAGATACTGGCCTGCTCCTCAAAGGCACCCTGCTCCTCCTCACCTCGTAACGTTCCCACCTGTTCATCCTTTCATGGAGGACGATCTTCCCACACCTCTTCTGCTCCACATTCTGATCTCCCCACCTCACCTCCCCAAAACATCCTGCCCACCAACCCAGCCAAGACACAAGACCACCATTCCAACTCCTCCTTTATTTTCAGAACATTGGAAATCTCCTCAAGTGTCATTTGAACACGTGTCTTACTTCGAAGGGCAGATCGTCTATTTTGTTCATCACTGTGAGCCCGGTGCCTAGAACACTAGGTAGAAAGGGGGATAACTGAATTCAGTCTCGGAGGGAGGGCGGAGTCCTACGTTGCCACTAAAGGCACTGACCCCAGAAGTTAAGAAACTCTCGGTATCAGCGAAGAGGATCGAGTTGGAAACAAGTAGCTGGGACTATTTCCACCGCCTCTCAAGACCCGGAGCCGGGCTCGAGGAACGCCTCCTGTGTCCCCGGAGAGGACAGTCCATCCTGCTGTTAGCAACTCCCAGTGACTGCAAGCCTGTAATGGACGGATGACCCTCCCAGCCAGCCCGCACGTCGCGCCTCCAGGAAAAAACATCTCAGAATGAACCAGAGCAACCGAAAATCTCATCCTCGGAGAGGCAGCTCCCTCTGCGTTTCACGCGTCACTCGTCAACCCCCCGGTCAGCCCTGCGCGGCCGTGAGACGGGGTCAGGGAAGGAAGAGCCCCCCGAGCTCGCTCGCGGCGCCCCACCGGCACCGCATCCCGGCGCAAGCAGTCCTGGTTGCGGGCCTAACGGGAGCACGAGAGGCGTTTCCCCCCAACACCTGCAGGAGCCAGGGGAGCAGAGGGGAGGAGGCGGAGCTTCCGCCGCGGAGCCCGAGCAGCGCGCGGGGGCGCAGCCCGTGCGGCCGGACCCCCAGCCCGGCGCCCCGACCGGCCGACCGAGCCCCCCGCGCCCGCG
>LNAC01000118.1:2596504-2807593 GCA_002007465.1 Ailurus styani
CCCGCGAAGGCGCCGCACCTGCTGCAGGGACGCGCAGCCCTGGCACCGCGAGAGGTCCGCCGCCGTCCCGGGCGCCGCCGAGTGGGTCTCGCCCGGCATCATGGTGCCAACGCCGGGCCCTGTGGGCCCGCGCGCCTCAGGGACCCGCGGCCTTGGCCCTGTCCTCCCTCTGCTGACGCCGCCGGGGCCGCCGCCTGCCAGGCCGCTTCCCGCCGGGTCCGGGCGGGTCCATCCGTGCACAGACGTCCCCGTGGAGCTGGCGAAGGGCTCTCCCGAACGGAGCCGCCTCGGGCACTGGAGAGAAACGCGACCCGGCGCGGCCCCCGAGCGCGACACCGCCCAGCCAGGCCCCCGCCCCGCCCTAGCTCGCCCCGCCCCTCGCCGCGGCGAGGGGCTGCCCGGGGGGCCGCCTGAGCAAAATGGGAAGGGGAGCCGGGCCGAGGCGGCCGGAGAGGCTCCCACCAAGGAAAAGCCAGATTGCTCAGAGGCATCGGAGGTGCACCCTTGGGCTGTGTAAGGGGTTAATCTTTTATTGCCGGCTTTCTGTGTGACACTTTCCATAGACACCTAAAGCCTTCCGCGGGGGGGGGGTCGGTGACGCCCCTGATGACGTCACTCAGGCGCCTGCTAGACCGGAAGGACCCCCAGCCGGACAGGCAGGTGTGCGATTTGTAACCGGAGGGGACCGCTCTGTGCGAGTCCGGCCGGGTACCCGGAGCTGGTGGAGGACTACGGTTCCCGACGCCCCGCGCGGCGGCCGCCCCCGAGCGGTCCTCAGGCCCTGCCGGGTGCGCTTGGGCGCCGCGGACCTCGCGACCGTGGTCCGTGCGTCCTGCGGGACCGTCCCCGCGGCCCGAAGCCCAATCAGGGGCCGCAGCCCGCCGGCTCCAGCTCCCGCGGTCCTGCCTCCTGAGACGGGAAGGTAAAAAATCCCGCCCGGCCGCAGTCACGCCGTGAATCGGGGCTCGAGCCTCCTCTCGGACTAGGTCGGTCGCCGGCTCTGCCGCCACCGGAACGTCTGGGATCCCTTGCTCCGAAGCCTCCCGCGGCTTCCCGGCGTCCGGTGCCCAAGTGCACAGGCTTCGCGTGCAGTGCGAGCCCCGCAGGGGTACGAGCCCCGCGGGGGTACGAGCCCCGCAGGTGTTCAGTAGACGCGCAGGTGTACCAGCCCCGCAGGTGTACGAGCCCCGCAGGTGTTCAATAGACGCCCCGCAGGTGTACGAGCCCCGCGGGTGTTCAATAGACGCGCAGATTTCACCAGCTCCGTCCGAAACGTCCGTGCGCAGCTGCCCCTGGACGCTTCCCTTCCGAGGAGGCGGCCGGGCGCCTCGCCGCGCGCCGCACCCCTGCCCTTCGGTGCGGCACCGGGGCTGGCGCGCGCTGGGCAGGGCGGACCAGGCATCCGAGACCCCGCCGCTGCGCTTCCTGTCCTGACACCTCAGGGGCACCGGAGAGCCAGTGCTCCGATGGGTCCGTTCACCCTCGAGCGGAAGACACGGCCAGGCTTTCGAGGGAAGGGAGAAGTGCGCAGCAGGTGCCCCTGGGCAGACGCCGCGGGACCCGTTGGAGAAGCGGGCGGGGTGCCGTGCCTGGGTCCTGATGACTTCCCGTTTCTGGCCTCCGGTCCCAGACACATCTGTTCTCGAAGTAACGTCCCTTTTATTTAAGGGTTCCCAAAGGAGTGGTTTGCCTGGTTGGTTGGTGTTCTTCCAGATCACGTTACTGGAGGAGACACCAGCCTGGCCTTCAGCCCTTTCTCCCTCTGGGCCGGCTGCCCACACCCACAGCAAACCTTCTGTCCGCGCGCAGGGCTCTCACTGCTGCCTTGCGGCCCTTGTCTTTGCCCATTTCTTCTCTGCCTGGTACCCTGTCCTCCCAGCTCCGCCAGCTGGACTCAGCCAGGTCACCCTTCCAGGTCCCACATTTTACCTCCACCACCCGGAGTCACTCTCACCTTGCTTTCTGCACTAAATTTTTTTTTTTTTGGTAACAATTTATTTTGACTTGAATCACAGTGATTTTCATGTCTTCTAAGACCTCTGTTTTCCTTTTAAACCTTGTGAACTAAAAATAAATAAACCTTGTGAAGTGCTGTACACAGTAGATGTTCACTGAATGTCACACTGGACCAGATTTGCTGCACTTCACTGAAGGTAAAAAAGAAAAAGCACTCGTTCAAAAATGAAAGTTCATTTGTTTCTACTTCTGCCTGTTTCAAACCGTCCTTAAGTCATTTAGAGAAATAAACAAAAGTCCTGTTTGTGTAATGCAGTATGAGCAAACTCCCTGTAAAGGGCCACACGGTAACTGTTTTAGACTTTGGGGGGCCCTACAGATCTCTGCTCCATGTTTGTCATTAGTTTTTGGTTGGTAAAGAACCACCTAAAAACATAAAACTTGGGCTCCTGCCTGGCTCAGTTGGTGGAGCATATGACCTTCGATCTTGATCTTGATTATGAGTTCAAGTCCCAGGTTAGGTGTAGAGATTACTTAAAATCTTTTTAAGAAATGTAAAACTCGGGTGCCTGGGTGGCTCAGTGGGTTAAAGCCTCTGCTTTAGGCTCAGGTCATGATCTCAGGGTCCTGGGATCGAGGCCCACATTGGGCTCTCTGCTCAGCAGGGAGCCTGCTTCCTCCTCTCGCTGTCTCTCTGCCTGCCTCTCTGCCTACTTGTAATCTCTCTCTCTGTGTCAAATAAATAAATAAAATCTTTATTAAAAAAAAAAGAAATGTAAAACTCATTCTTACCTGTAGGCTATAGAAAAACACATCATTGATGTAGGCCACTAATCGAGGAATGCTGAAAAAGGTTTTTCCTTTTTCCCACACCTGTTCTCAGAACACCTGTTGATGCACCTATCCATAAAAAAATAAACTACATTACATAATTTATTTTTTTTATTTTTTTAAAGATTTTTATTTATTTATTTGACACAGAGAGAGACCAGATCACAAGTAGGCAGAGAGGCAGGCAGAGAGAGAGGAGGAGGAAGCAGGCTCCCCGCCGAGCAGAGAGCCCGATGCGGGCCTCGATCCGAGGACCCTGAGATCATGACCTGAGCCGAAGGCAGAGGCTTTAACCCACCGAGGCGCCCACATAATTTCTTTTAAAACCCCTAGATATGTTTCATGGAGTCGTTGACGGCTCTAACAGTTTATGATTCAATGACAGTATCTGATTAGGTTCTATGCATTTTCCAACCCGTGATGTAATGCTAACAAATGGCCACAGGATGCCAGTCTTTCCCTGTGTCCTAGAGACAAAGGGCCCTCTCCAACAGATTTCTGTTCACTCCTCTGAGGCTTCCCAGGGGGAGGCACTGTGCGGGTTGCCTGTGCCCCTTCACTGTCCCCCACACATGGCCCTAAGTTACCTTTGCTCCTCTGTTTCTTACTGTCCTGGATCAAGCCGTGATCTGTCCCCATGGGCAGCAGTAGGCGCTGGAGCCTTGCTTAGAGCCCAGCTCCCACCCTGGAAGTGATACAGAGTTGGGGGGAAAGGTGGCTGCTTCCTGGAAGATCAAGCTCACTCAGCAGGCAGAAGAATCCATTTCCCAAAACAAGCATTGTTTGCAATAGAGCACAGAACCAACATGACTGTTACTAACAAATAAGTTTAAAAGGACTCTCATGGTTGTGTGACCCTCTTCAGGGGAGTAGGGGATCTCTCCCCTTGTGGGGTATTTTGTGAACACCAGGCAGGTGAAACAGCTTGTCTCCAAAGATGCTTTGTGTGGCTCCCAGGATTTAGAGAAGGGCGTTGGCCGGAAGTCTCAGAGAGGGGCAAGGAAGAGAGGATTCTGTTAAGGAGGGTTGGTGGGCAGGGTGCAGACATGTGCCCTGGTGTGACTCCAGGGAAACCCGGGAAGGCCAGAGTGGTGGGAGATGCCCGAGGCTGTGGGAAGGAGACGGGGAGCACTGGGAGCAAGAGGCACTTCGGCATGGGACAGAAAGGAGGGTTTTCTGTGCACTAGGTATGGTGGGCCTCTAGGTGGAAGCAGTCCAGGGACTCAAGAGCACAGCCAGGTGGCAGGTAAGATGCCTAGCCCATGTTCTAGATGCCTGGGGCCAAGGCAGAGTGGAAGCAGGAAGCAGGAAGCTGCAAGTAAAACGTGGCTCCCACACCCACCGTCAGAAAAAGTGCAGCCGAAAGGGCCCGCTCTGGCCACCTCCTGGGTCTGCTACCAGCAGCAGATCACAGCAGCTGCTCAGCAAAGTCTGTTTCTATTTCTCCGAGGCATTGAAGAACTCCCCTGCCCTCCTCGGGACAGGCATGCAACTCTGTTCTCCCGATTCACAGTCAGCAGCAGGGGCCCAGTTTATAAGGCCCTTCCACGCTCTTTACTTCCTGCCCAGGGGAGCAGAGATGACCCCCGGGGCACCGAGCCAGTGAGGAAGGTACTGTCTCTCAACCCCAAGCCTCCCCTTGCGTACCCTGCCTTGTGATACCGGGACCGTAGAGCCACGCGGCCCCCTTGCCTGCTGGTCCCACAGACTCTGCTGGCTGGTGGTGCCCTGGTCCACAGTGATGGGAAGAGGGGAAGGGCCTCTCTTTTCCTCCCATCAGATTCCGCGTGCTCTCCGTGTCACTTGTCCCTGCTTTGTCCCAGGCCACATCTGGCTCCATCTTCAGTTTCTCTGACATGTGCCGAATCAGCCTCTGAGACACGGGGGACCCTGCCTCTGAGTGCGGAGACCCAGCACCAGCCCACCGGGACCACTGTTCGGATGTCGGTATTTGACCTCCGGGCACGCCCTTCAAGTGTCCGTGTTCTGCTCATCCCATCCTTTCCCCTAGGTTGCCTGCAGCCTGAGGGGTGGCAGGAACATCTTGCAGCACAGAAGGTCCCTGCAAGGATGCAAGGAGGGTCTCACCTCCACAACCAGTTCGTCAGGCTCGCACTCTGATCCAAGCAGGTCCCAAACCCAAGTCACAGTGGAAGTGGGAAGACAGGGTGCCTTTGTCTCCTCGTCCCCACCCTGGAGGGGCCGCACCCTGCCTGGGGATGTTGGAGCAAAGCAGAAGCCCGAATGCCTTCTCTGCCCCCCACCGCTCCTGCCGGCATCTGAGAGCAGACCAGAGCTTCAAGGATGGGAAAAGCTCCAAGCTGAAGACCGGAGACGAGGGACCAGTACATCGACCTGGACGTGGTGTCTGCGGGGAGTGTCTGCGAGGCCACAACTCCGAGACGTGGTCAAGGGTAAGAGAGGCCCCCGAGAGCCAGGGCCGCAGGGATGGCGACTGAAACACCAGAGGAGTGGCCTCACGGGGCCTTGCGTCACCACTCTGTGCGCTGTGCGGCCCTCTTTCCCACGCCCGCCGAGCCGTGGGCCCCGGGCACCTGCACCCCGCACCGCAGCCCGCACACCTCGCCACGCTAGGCCCCTGCTCGGAGTGCTGGCGCTCGGCGTCCCAGCTGGTGTAACCGCCAGTTCAAGGCTCCTGCCTGCACACCTCCTCTGGGCGTCTCCCTGGGATTGTTCTGCAGGTCCCTTTGTTTGTCAAGATTTATCTGTTTGAGGGGGGGTGCAGGGAGGGACAGAGGACAAGGCAGTGAGAATCTTAAGCGGGCTTCACGCTGGGCACAGAGCCCGACGTGGGAAGCTCCATCCCAGCCCCTGAGATGATGACCTGAGCGGAAGTCGGACGCTCATCCAACTGTGCGATCGCGGCACCCCTGCACGCCTCATCTTATTGTCTTATCTTGATATCATTCCTGCTCCTCTCTCTCCCCTCGCCACGCCGCACAGCTGAGCATGCCTGGGCCCCGTGGGGACCGTGTCTCCAGCCATACACCTCCCCGCCCCCACAGCCGCCACTACCCTCCAGGGACCCCCAGCTCCTGGATCGCCCGGGAGCCCCTCACAGCGACTCCCACCCTTCGCCACCAGCATGAGTGGCGTCCAGGGGCTCACGATGGTGACGCGGCCGAGAGAAGAGAGGTGGGCAGACTCCAGATTTGTTGCATCGCCTCCACTGCTGCAGAGAGAAAGTTGGGACCCCCTTCCATGGCCCGCAAGGCTCCCCTGGATCTGGTCCGTGCCCTGCTTTGTGCCCACACCCCCACTGCCCTCCAGATCTCCTGGGGCCGGCTTGGTCCCCTGCTCCGGATCTCAGCCCACGTGCCCCTGGCATATGGCTCTTGTATTTCCTTCCCAACAGTACCCACTTTTCCCGGGAAGAAGATAGACATGAGAGATGTGACGGGGTCATGCTTGATCCAAGCCTCGCCTTGGATCCCGTCCCCTGTCCTCCGGGGATAGAAGTCAGGGAGCGGGCACCCGCTCAGCTTGTGTTTCCCAAGTGTGGAGCGAAAAGGAGTGTGGGCCGCCTGGAGCACCTGTTCCACGAGGGGCAAGTGTGCTCCTTCAGCAGCTCCAAGTGGATGTACGTTTACAAACCACGAACTGAGACTTGGAGCCATGAAGTGGCTTGTCTCCTACACTGTAGGGAGGAGGTGGCAGAGCCGTGTGCACGGGGCTACACAGCAGCCACTGCCTGCCTCCGTGTCCCATCCCGGCCTCCACGTCCCATCCCGGCCACCGTGTCCCTTCCCTGCTCCACTCCCCGTCCCTGCCTCTGCGCCCCGTCCCGGCCTCCGCGCCCCGTCCCGGCCGGCGCGCCCCGTCCCGGCCTCCGCGCCCCATCCCTGCATCCGCGCCCCGTCCCTGCCTCCATGTCCTATCTCAGCCTCCGCGCCCCATCCCGGCCTCCGCCTGGCTCTTCTCTGGACTTGCCCGGCTATCCCGTCATCTCCCATCTGCAGGTTCCCCAGGGCTCTCCCCACCTCCACCGGGTTCCCTCCTGCATATCCCCGGGTGCACCTGGGATCCGCTAGGATCTTTCCAGGAGGGTCTTAATGCTGAAGTTATACATTAACATGGGCCTGCTTCCCTATTCACGTGTGTGCTCACAGAGACCAGAGACAGAGACCACATTTCCATTCCCTTCTTCTCGTATCTTTCCCAGCACTCATTCATCATGCGGCAAACGCTGCTGGATGAGAAGGTGTGCCGGGGTCACAGGAGAATGGGAAGCCTCAGGGAGGGGACATGGGACACACATCCCTGCCCTTATGCAGCTCTCTGCACCCCCCCCCAGCCACTTTGTCTCTTTGGACCCGCCTCACCAGGCTTGCTTCTTAAAAGCACCTACGCTGCAGGCCCAGCTAACTTACAGCTCCTTCCAGCACCAAGCCTGGCTACACAATTTGTGGGGCCCAGGGCAAGATGAAAATCCCAGGCCCCTCGTTGAAAACTTACGAAAGCTTTTAAGATGCCAGCAGCAAACCCTGAGAACAAGAGTTTCCTGGCGAGAACACGTGGCACAGCCAGGCGGAGGCACGGCTAGCCCCCTCCCTGCCCGACCTGCTCCCAGCCCCCGCGGGGTCCCCCTCCTCCCGGGCCGGAGTCACGGCCCACCCGCCCTGGGTTTCAGACTCAGCGCACTGTAAGGGAGCGATGCCCGTGTCTCCCCAGCCCTGCTCCCCGTGCTAGGCACCGCCCTCTGGCCCGTCCAAGGGTACTGACCGACTTTTCCCCCTCACTGGACGCTGGTTCCAGGCCTCGTGCTCCCCGTTTCTGTCTCTCTGTCCAGGCCCTTCCCAGTTCTGGCTGCACAGGACCCCTCGCGCCCATGCTGTGTGTCGCTCCTGTCCCCTGGGGCTGGCTGAGGACTCCAGGGGGCCCCGGGTCAGCTGCCGCATGACCCAGGGAGTAGCTCAAGCACGGGTGCTTCTTTTTCTTTCAAATTTAATTTTATTTGCTTTCAATTAATGGACATACAGTGCACTGTTAGTTTCAGAGGTAGAATCCAGTGATTTACCCAGTGCTTCGGACGTAAAGGATGAACAGTTCTAAGAGCGATCATCAGCGGGAGGGGCCTTCGGGCAAAACTGACCTCACAGGATTTTTCCAGAGGCTGCCAGCCTGACCAGATGACCAGACGTCTCCAGGAAAACAGTGGGTTAGATTCAGGAGGTCAGATATCGAGGATGTGGGTTCCGGTTAGACTGACTCAGTGGGACTCTGGATAAGACGGGACGATGCAGAGACGAGCACAGGAGCCCCGGAGTCCGGGCCTCGTTGAGAAGGGAGCTCAGAGCGTCACCAACATCGGGTCAGGACAGACTGTCAGAGCCAGAGACAGCGACCGGCCCCTCAGGCCCACTTCTGCCTGAGCCGATCAGCCACTGGGCTTCCTCCGAGATGCCCTCTCAGGGAGAAACGGGGTCCTGTGCCAGAGTCGAACTGAGGCCCGTCGAGGGGGACTCTGCGCCTAGGAGTCCACCAGACACTTCCAGACCAGATGCCTTATGAAGAACATTCCAGTAGCACCACCTCAAGGCCGAGAGAGTGGTTCCTGTGCCCAGTGATGGGAACGAGGCAGACGGCACGAGAGATCCGAGCTAAGAGCTGCCGTGAACTTCAGGCCGGGCACTGGCGCCTGCCACAGGTTACAGCTGCCCCCATGATCCTTCCAGGTGGGCCTGAAGGAGGGCTCCCTAGCTGACACTGTCCGGGTCCGTGGTGCTCCTTTAGGGACGGGGCCCCGGTGCTGCGTCCCGGGAGCCATGGCCGCTGCGTGGAGGCGGCTGCGCCAGGCCCGGGGGAGCTGTTCCGGGCCGGGAGTCCCGCCCGGCCGCGCTGCCCCCTCCCCCTGCAGCGGCCCTGGGGAGCTAGCTGCCCTGGGGGCTCCATCCCCATCCCGGGGTCTGCCGCCCCTCCCCGTCTTCAGCAGATAGTCTGGGCCCTCGGCTCACGCTCAGCTCAGCCGTGGTTCTCACGGGGGCCGCTCATTCTCTGCTCTACTGTTCCCTGGAGCCCGTGCGACTTCCAGCCTCTCTGCGCTTTGGGCTCGCTGGCCGTCCCCCCACCTGCTCCCACTGTGCGGCGTCACAGCCAAACGGGGTCGGCCCCAGGGCTTTGGCCCACGCCTCCTGCCTCCTCGTGCCCCCCGAGGACCCACTCCGGAGATGCTCTGTGTCTGCACCGCCTGCCGATTCCGGGGCTCCCCTCGCTGAGCACCCCTTCCCTGCTTGCTGTCATCTAGAAGGACTCCTTGTCTGTTGAACTAAACCATCTCCTCGGGGTCATCACACCGAACAGCGGTTCACCGTCATCTTGTTTATTAGACGTTGGGGTCTGGTGAACCCCCTTCGAGGCTTGACCCAGGCTGGCCCGTTGGTGTCCTCCGTCCCACACAGGGAAGTTCTTCCATGGATTTGTGAGCTGGCTGTGGACACTTTCCCCTGGGCTCTGCCAGGAGGGTCTGGAGCTGGCGGCTTCTCCTGGTGGGTCTCCTGGGGCTCTTGGGACTGGAGCTCCAGCTGGGGGGCTGTCCTCTGCCCCGTCCAGCCACGTCCCTCGACACCTCACACTCAGTGCAATGCCAGGAGAGCCCTGGCCCGGCACCACCGAGATTAGAGAAACTCCCTCGACTTTGCCCCATGTCCTGGGCGGGGGGGGCGGGGGGGTACAATTGCTCCATCTCAGCAGTTGCTTTTTAAGTTTATTTGGTGGCTGGAAGGGGAAATATGGAATAAAGGGAGAGATTTTTTTTTTCCTGGAAAAGGAGGAGAGAGGAACAGGATCCAGTGCAACATGTCTTGTCCGTGAACTTGACCACAGTGTAAGCCCGTGGGGCTCCTCTCGTGTCATTCTTAACGTTGGACCTCCTCCTCAGAATAAAATACAGACACTTACCAGGGACCCAGAAGGCCCTGCAAGACTTGTCCCTGGCCCCGAGGGACAGGTTGGTAAAGCTGGGGGCACACCTGTCGGCCTCGAGCTGCCGTCTGGCGTGGCTCAGCAGGCTTTGTTACGGCTGTCACCCTTCCTCCTTGAACCTGTGTCCTCAGGGCCTCGGGGGCTCTGGCTCGATGCCCCCCACACCAGCTGCAGGCTGCTTCCTCCCAGCTCTCTCGCTGGCCCCTCTGCGCCGTCTGTATCCCCAGTCGGAATAGGGGAGGGCTCCGGAGCTCAACCCTTGACTCTCTCTACCCCTTCCCACCCAACCCCAGGTGGTTTCCTCCAGCCCTGTGACCTAGAGTGACGAGGTTCAGCCTGGGCCTCTGGCCTGGACACTAGAGGCAGGCGCTCAGGGGCCCGTGTGTTCTCTCCCGCAATGTGTGTCAGGAATCCGGAACATTCCCCAGCTCACTGCATTGCAGGGCGGCACATTCTGCACGTGCAGGGCCCAGAGTTGGGGAGTCTCCCTCACCCCTTGTCCGGCTCCCCGGCAGTTGGGCAGTCAAAGCACCTGTGGCCCCCACCGCTCCCACCCCTGTGCACCACGTCTGTCCCACATACTCATGCAAGTGATGCTTTCTGTGGACCAAGAAAGAGGAAAGTCTCAACCTTCCTGGAAGATCTATGACCTCCCTGTCCTCCTTCCCACCCCACTTCCCCATGCAACCCCCATCATGGCCAGGGGCCTCTGGGCTGCAGAGAGGCACCAGACACCCCCTGCCTCTTTGTGTTGCTTTTCCGTCTCAGAATGCTCTTCTCCCTGATATAATTTGGCCTCTCTCCTTACCCCGTTCTTGTCTCTGCTGCAAGGTCATGTGACCACAGATCTATCCAAAGCAGCGAATTTGGGCAATCTCTGTCCCTTTCCCTGACCCCTTGTCTTCCGAGCTCTCAGTAGCACCTGTCATCACCCATTTGTGGAGGGCTTTCCTCCACTGGAACCCACACTTCGTGGAAGAGATACTCAACCTTAGCTTACTCCCTGCTTCCCGCCCCCCCAGTACCTAGATCATGCCTCACATGTGGTGAGCAATCAACAAATAGTTGCTGAAAGAATCGCTGAGAAGATAAATAAAAGTATAAAGCTGAATAAAAGTATAAAGCTAGTGAGATTCAGAATCACGAGCTCCAGCAATCACACACCTTGATACTGAACCAAATGAATTGAAAACTTATCTCCACATGAAAGCCTGTACGCACACTTAGAGCAGGTTTCTTAAAAATGCCCCAAACTTAGAGGCAACCAAGAAGTCCTTCAGTAGGTAACAGATAGCCCAGGGGCCATCCAGACAGTGGGATATTATTCAGTGCTAAAAAGAAATGACCTATGAAGCCATGAAAAGACACAGAGGAACCTTAAATGCATATTCTTAATGGACAGAAGCCAGTTTGACAAGACTCCGTATTGTAGGGTTCCAGCTCTGTGTCATTCTGGAAAAGGCAAAACTATGAAGACAGTGAAAGGATCAGGGGTTGTCAGGGGTTGGGGGAGGAAGGAGGGATGAACAGGCGGTGCAGCGAGAACGTTCAGAACAGTGAACCTGTACTGTGTGGTACTGTAAGGACACAGGCATGTCAGTGCATGTTTACTCAAATCCATGGGCTGTCCAGCACCAAGAGTGACCCCTAATGCAAACCATGGACTTGGGTGACGATGACGTGTCAGCGTAGGTTTGTCCACAGTAACAAATGTACTGCCCGGTGCTGACAGTGACACAGGCTACACACCGTGCGGGGGCAGGGACATGTGGGGACCCTGTACCTTCTGCTCTGTTTTACTACGAACCTAAAGCTGCTCTAAAAAATAAAGGCTATTTTTAAAAAAGGAACAAAAAGTTGCAGACAGTGAGGATAGCAATAGAAAGTCTCCAAGTCAGGAGTGAATTTAGCCTATCGAAGCATCAGAAATCTGCTCAGGGTCTGGAGTCTAGGGGCCGGGGTTGCACAGACCCATAGCACAGGGTCTCGTAAGCCAGGATAGAAATGTTTTAGATTCTAAGTGTAGAAAGCAGCCATTAAGGAGTTTTAAGAAATGGAAAGGCATTATCTGATTTGCATTAAAACCTTTTGTTCTGGTCATATGGAAATAGAGTGGGTTACTGGTGTCATCTCCCCATTTGGGAAAGAAGAGTTAGCACTGGGTAGGAAAGTCAAGGATGTGTCCATTCAGACATGTATGTAACTTTAAAGAGGCTGTTTACCTTTCTTCTGGAAAAAAGCACACATTAAAATCATCTAGACTCCAGGGTCACGAAAAGTTTTCGAAAAGCGATGTTTTGTGTTTCTTACTAGTCTTAAGAAGCCACGATTCTCAGAACTTCCTTATTTCTGAAATTGATGATTCTGATTGTGAGTTGGAATGGTTTTATTCTAAGATCATGAGAATATAGTACATTCTGTAATTTATCCAGGCAGAAAATTATTGCCAAGAAGGGAGGGGGAGAAGTGTCTTTCATTTAGAATAAGTTGTCTAGCAATTGTTTGAATTTTAGACAAAATGATACCAAACATCTTCGGCCAGAAATTTTCCTTTGGGCTCATCTTCAAACCCTGCTATAAACTAAAACAGTGCTATGCTTGAGCAGTACATTCCAGATCTGTGGCGGGTGCTCCAAGAATCGGAGACCATCCTTCAACATATCCTAGAATGAAAAAAAGCTGAGCTTAGCTTAATGCTCTTCATTGGAAAAAAGATAGGGAAGTATGACCCCCAAGTATCTCTTGGATATATCCTGCTGAATCTGTTGTTATATTCGGAATTTCTATTAGAGATGAGATTTTCTATCCAGTGGGGCATTTTATGGTTGATGATGGGAAAAGATCAAATATGTAAGCACAGGTTTTGTTCTTCCGTCCTGCAAAGAAGATGGAATCTCTTCTCCTTTGTATGAAGGATAAATCTGTTACATCGGGCAGAGCGTTGGGTGTGCTCAGGGTGGTGTGGAAGCTTCGGTGTATGTAGATTCTGATTCATGGTGCACTGGCAGATGGGCACTCAAGGTCCATGCAAGACTCATCCTCAAGTGTCTTCCCGGAGGTCTAAGGTTGAGACGGTGTTTCTGTCCTTCCAGACCAGCTCCGTCCTGCACGCACACTACCTTCTGAGAAGCAGGCGCTGTCACGGGCACGCTGTCAGGTCGGGGCCGGGGTGCCCAGCTCACAGCCGCCTTGGCCTTTGTGGCTGACATGCAGGACCCAGATGCTGGGTTTCTGCAGCCCCCTGTCTCAGGCCTTGCTTGCTGTACCCCCAGGCAACTTTCTGGTGTCTGGGCTGCAGCTAAGGCTGCGTGTTCCTGAAACAGAGATCCGGGGGTGGAACTCTGCCCCACCTTCCTCTTGGTATATGATGCAACTCCTAGAAAACCTTCCAGACTCATTCTGCAGCCTGGGGTATAGACCACTCCTCCTTCTGACCCTAGTGGAAGTGCACAGTTTTCTGCACTAAATCTGTTTAAAATAGCTAGGAATTCCTGCTGCTTGCCTGTTAACGTGCTGTGAGCTGGTTCCCTGCTCACCTTCCTGATTTCTCCCCATCAGCCTGCATCTCACCTGCTCCCTTATTCCTGCCTCTACTTCCCTGCCTTGCTTCTCATCACAACCAAGTGTGCACCTGCCACTAGGTTGTCTGCTGACTCAGTGCCACACTCGACTCGTCCACTCCCCTCTGACTGCTTTACACTCTAGTTCTCTTAAAGAGTTGCTTTTTTTTAAAGCAAGTTACTCTCTTGTCCTAAAAACTGTCACTAAAGTAATGCACAAGAGAACGCCTTGCTGCCTAGAAGGAGGTTGACATCCTCGGCTCCTGCGCTCCCCCAGCCTTCTGGAAGTTCTTTGAAGCTCGGTTATCAACTAGATCATTAAATCAACCCTCAGAGTCCCAGTTACGTCTTGGAGGATCTTGCCTTTCGTTCTAAACCTCTCCCTCCTGCCCAAACTTCATCCAAGAGCTGCTGCCTTTGACTTCCGGCCCTAGTCCCACAGGATGGGGGGGGGATTTTACAGATACAGATGGGGCGCGCGCCGGGGAGAGGGGCGGCAAGCATCGCCGTGGCTTTCTGGAAACGCCGGGGGCCGCACGGGATCATGCGGGAGCTGAGTTTCTGGTTCCGCTCACCGTGCGGCCCCGGCCAAACAGCCGCGGCGGGGGTTCTTCACGCACCTGTAAGATGGGCGACCGCACGTCTCCGTGTATGGACTCAGCTGCACATATAATGTGCCTGACCTGCAAGGCGGTACTGAGGAAGTGACAGAGGCTGAGCTATGAGGACACAGCGTGTTCCTCATAAGGTCCGTACTCATGAATTTCTCTCCACCCCTTTCCCACAGGCTTCGATCTCCCTGGAGGCGGGTCTCCACGGCCGCCGAAATGCTCCCCTTGTTCTTCCAAATGATGAGAAGGGCTCGCACTTTGCCGACATGCGAGCTCGCCCCAGCGTTACCCCTGGCGCCCCGGCTCCCCGGTGCAGAAGGCACCCCTCTGAGGTTAGCGGCGGGCAGCACAGGCCCGTGATGGGGCTGCCACAGATGCCCTTGTTCCTTTCCGAATTCGTCCCCCTTCTGTCTCAGCTCCACACTTTCTGTCATTTGGACACACTCTTCGACGTCATGCAGGGTGTGGGTTTTGGAAGTCACGCAGAGAACAAGTTCTGCTCTGACAGCCGCCTTCCTTGCAAACTACCCAGGTGACCCCCTCTCGTCCTCACCATTGGACGCTCTCAGTGTGCAGGGGTGACTTTGGGGTTTCCTGTGCAATGCAGGCCTCCCAGAGGCGTGCTCTGCTTAATTGGATCCAGGAATTTTTGGTGGACTGAGTATCAAGCACCGAAGCATCTACACCCATGTAACTGACCATCAACATTAACATGTATTAACTATACCACTATCTTAATCAATCTGACCTCACTACTCTAGGTAACTGTTGCCCAGAAAGTTAGAACTTGCAAATAACTTTATTGCTAATTTCAGGAACTTCCCCAATATTAATATAAATGGGTTCCAGGCCACTCCATTTACAATGAACAAATTGCATGACAATAGGCTCTCAAGGCTTTCTGAGTCTGTTTCTCCTCAACTACAGGTGACACTTGAACAATGAAGAGGTCAGGGGTGCCGACCCCCCACCCAGTCGGAAATCCCCCGTGTAACTCTGACTCCTACAAAACTTCACGACTCATAGCCAGCTGTGACTGGAAGCCTTGTCAGTAACATAAACAGTGGATTGACACATATTTTGTGTGTGACCGGTATTATATGCTGTGTTCTTACAGTAAAGTTAGCTAGAGAAGAAAATATTAGGGAAGAGAAAACACATTTGAAACCCTCTATGGTATTTATTTATTTTTAAAGGTTTTATTTATTTGAGAGAGAGGGAGAGAGAGAGAGAGAGCATGAGTAGCAGGAGGGGCAGAGGGAGAAGGAGAAACATGTTCCCTGCTGAGCAGGTTGTTTTCATTCAGTTTCAAGTTAGTTACACCGTGTTAGTGGCCATAGAATGAAGTCCCTCAGGGTGCCTGGGTGGCTCAGCGGGTTAAGCCTTCGGCTCAGGTCATGATCTCAGGGTCCTGGAATCGAGGCTTGCATCGGGCTCTGTGCTCACCAGAGAGCCTGCTTCCTCCTCTCTCTCTGCCTGCCTCTCTGCCTACTTGTGATCTCTCTCTCTGTCAAACAAATATTAAAAAAAAAAAAAAGAATGAAGTCCCTCAATTTGTCTTAGTCTTCCACGACTGATTTTCTCTGGATGTGTAACCCAATGATAGAAGAAATGGTCTGGGTTGGCATGGAATGGAAGGGGCCAGAAGAAGTGAGGAAGGGAAGGGGCCAGATGTGGACACTTAGCTGACGGTGATAGAGAAGTAATTCAACTGTCCCACCTGTGGTCATGAAACTCTGATTAATATAGCGTCCTCCAAAAAAACAGAACCAAGAGGAGATGATGGATAGATGGATAGGTGGTTGGATGGATAGGTAGATAGATAGATGATAGCTAGCTAGCCACATACATACACACACACATGCACACATACATGCACACATGCATGCATACACACACACACATACATACATACACACATACTATTGGGAAGGAGGGCAGGAGGGAGAGGGATTGTAAGGAATTGGCTCACGTGATTCTGGGACTGCATGTCATAATAACTCTCAACTAAAAGGTGGAAAGAGCAGAGTGAGGCTGATGCTCTCTGCTTAAAGAGCAACAACCACTCACATTAGCCAGGGTGCAGGGACATTTAGTCCTGTTTGTGGTTTTGACAGGACTCTTTGCTCGTGTCCGGACTGATTGCAGAGCGGTCTTCATTTTGCTCTGCTCCAGCATGCCCACAGAGTGGCCTTCTGTGATGCTGGTGCTCTGAGACACTGTTTAACCTCAACAGGGGCACAGGCATGGCCAAGGTGTCAGGAGTCTGCCAGCACCTGGAGGCTGCTTTTCTCTTCGGATGTATTCATAGGTGCCGATCCATCAGGTCTTGGATAATTAAGGGCCCACTATTCTCTCTCTATAGAGATAGCTATAAGACTTAAGGATGTTTTCTGGCTCATGTGTTCTCAAAGGAGAAGGAAGCTTCCCACATTTTTTTTAAATCTATTGTTGCATAACAAATCACCAGAGATTTAGTGACTTAAAACAACACACATTAATTATCTCATACTCTGTGCTGGTCAGATGTCTGGGCATGGCCCAGATGGGTTCTTTGCTTTGGGTCTCACCAGGCTGCAGTCAGGCCTTGGGCAAGGTCATGGTCTTATCAGAGGCCCAAGTGGGGAGAGATCAGTTTCCAAACTGTCTCGTCTCAGGTTGCTGGCTGGGATTGCAGGATGGAAGTTCCCATTCTTGCTGCTGGCTGTCCCTTAGGGAACAATCTCAGCTCCTGGAGGACTCTCTGTCACATGGCCTTCTCACAGGTGGCCTCACAAAATGGCAGCTCGCTTCTTCAAAGGCAGCAAGGGAGGGTCTTTCTTCCTCAAAGTCTTATACAACCTATAACCACAGATGTGACCACCCAACACCTCTGCCATATTCTATTATCCAAATTAATTCACAAACCCCACTCATTTTCTTTTCTTTTCTTTTTTGCCCCACTCATTTTCAAGGGGTAGGGATTACATAAGACATCAATCACTGGGGAGGGTCACCTCATGGTATGTCTACCGCATCACCTAAGAGTCTATTAAACAGCTATGTGAACCTTTCCATTTCTTAAGCATTGAAAAATTACAAAAGGAATAAATATGGAAAATGTAGATGACATGAATAAATCCAAAGAAGGAAATAAAATCATTCCTAGTTATGACTATTTCTACCATGAAGAAATAGTCACTTATGACACTTACATGTCATGGCTTCCTTGAGTCATGACTTACTGCTCAGTGTGACTAAGGACTCTTCACAAATGCAGTCGGGGACCAGCCACTGTAGGGCACAGAGAGGAGGCTTCCATCTTCACTGGGCAGAGAAGCTTCTGGAGCTCCTTCTCCACCTGCTAGTGGAGGCCTTTAGCCAACTGGGTCAATAGAGCCCAGGTGATGGGACAATTTTTGAATTTCTGATTATCATACTGTTCGGGGTGGAGGGCGGGCTACCGGCATCTAGTGGGTGGAGCCTAGCGATACTGAAGGAAATCGCACAACAGCACTGTCCCACCTCACACAGCCATGGTGCCAAGACCAATGCCTGGTCTCAGTCCTTACATGAGAACGTGAAGCTGGAGATGCGCCAGGGCAGGGAGGGTATTTACAGAGACAGAGGTGTTCCTTTCTCTCTCCATCACATCCCCTGGTAGCTTAACCCAATGGAAATGAAGAGTGACTGTCAGCTGGTTGCAAGCACCTAGCCAACTCCTTACATTTTAAATCCCATAGCAACCCTGGGTAGACATTCACACTCACTAGCTGACGAGGTAAAATTCTAAGTGCTGAAGAGTGGGAAAAGATTTATTGGGCCTGAAGGAGTAAGAGGAAAATTATGTTATCAAGTGATAGATCAGAACCAACCCAAAACTAGAAAACGCATGAGAGAGCCAGCCTCCTCCACTGCCTTCTTCCCATGGGAGCCGTAGGGCTGGCTGGCCCTCTGGATTTCTACGCTCACAACCCAGACCTTGAGAACGCTTTGTAGGAAGACATTCCTTTGGGACATTTGGGGCCCAGCACTTGGAGAGAGGTTTACCTAAATTCTCCGCCCTGGAGTCTGCGATCATTCAAAAGTAACAGGAGAAAGCTGTCAGGCCAAGGGGATGATTTCAACAGGCCCATCCACAGTAAGGATGTAAACCATTCGTTCATTGCGAAATCCGGGGACAGACAAAAGATGAAGAAATCACAGGATCTGAGCACTGAAAACACCCTGGAGACAGCCGGGTGGACGCACTCATTCTGCAAATGAGGAGCCTGGGATCAGAGGCAGAGCCAGGGTCGGAGGCCAGATCTGGGAGAGACGGTCCTGCATCTCCCCACCTCTCTGTGCCTTCTGCTGTCAGGCTGACGCAGTGAGTGGACAGACAGCCCTGGCCTCTAGGGAAGGCAGCAGGACGGGCCTCATCTCTTCCCTGTGCTGCTCAGAGCTGGGTCCTTCTCGGGAGCAGCGCCAGGTGGAGGGGCCAGTCCTAGCTCATCACCACACCTGTCTGCCCCTCAGGGCGGTGCTGAGTGACGGGCAGGCCAGCCGATCCAATCAGGTGCTGCATAGGCAGTGCCCCCAGCTGATAAGGAGTCAGTGGGCCATCTCCCACTGACACATGCAGATTTAACGGTGTCTTCCTTAGAGACAAGGGTCCTGCGTGGTGGGACCCCAGGCATCAGCACACCTTCCAAGAAAGCTCAAATAGAGAGAGGGAGAGAAATTGGAAAAGGTGTAGAAGAATAAATACTATCATATGTGTGTGTGTTTTATATATATATATATCTTCCATACGCTACTTTCCATAGAGGTCTATAAAAATACATTCGTTCTATGGAAAATGTGAAAGACAATATTCTATAAATATGTATATATTCCATTAATATATTTATATTTTCTAGCCATGTGACTGTCACAAATATAATTTGATAATCATTTTTTCACTTAACACAGAGTTCTAAGCATCAGTGTGAATAGTAGTTTCTCCTGATGGTTGCAAAACATTCTACTTAATCCATTTGGCCTCGTCTCTACAGTTGTGGACTTTGGACAAGCTGCGCTCCAGGCTCTTGGGTCTGGATCATCGTGTGCGGCTGGCGGTCCGGTGCACAGCAACAAGAAGCATCCTTGGCCTCTGTCCCCTGGATGCTGGGGACCCTTTCCAATGGGACTGTCACAGCTGTCTCCACCCGTGGCTGAATGTCCCCCAAAAGCAGAATCACCCAAGGTTGAGAACCACAGATGTAAGTTGGTTTTTTTTGTTTGTTTTCATTTTTTTGAGCGCGGTGATGGGTATTAAGGAGGGCACGCATTGCATGGAGCACTGGGTGTCATCCACAAACAATGAATCATGGAACACAACATCAAAAATTAATGGTTCAGGGGCGCCTGGGTGGCTCAGTGGGTTAAAGCTTCTGCCTTCGGCTCAGGTCATGATCTCGGGGTCATGGGATCGAGGCCCGCATCGGGCTTTCTGCTCAGTGGGGAGCCTGCCTCCCCCTTTCCCTCTTCCTGCCTCTCTGTCTACTTGTGGTCTCTCTCTCTGTCAAATAAATAAATAAAATCTTAAAAAAAAAACCTAATGGTGTACTGTATGCTGACCAACATAATAGAAAATTATTTAAAAAATAAAGATTTTATTTATTTTTTAGGGGAGGGGGAGGACCAGAGGAAGAGGGAGAAGCAGACCGTGCTGAGTGTGAAACCCAATGCAGGGCTCAATCCCATAACCCTGGGACCAAACCTGAGCTGAAACCAAAAGTCAGACCCTTAACTGACTGAACCACCCAGGCACCCCCCTTTTTAAAAAAAAAATAAAAATTAAAGATTTTTTTGTTTATTTTTTAGAGAGAGCGCATAAGTTGTTTTATTTTGTTTTTTGCTTTGATGATCATTGCACAAAGCCGCCTGAATCTCTACAGCCCCCTTTCTGTTCCCATCCAAGCACACCCAGAGGGAACCTTCCTAGATGCTTAATTACTATTGCAAAGAAGAAGCAACCATTGAGAACTCTGACCCATTTTTATCAAGTTTCTATCCAAGTGTCCTTTTAAAAACGTGAAAAGCACAGCCTCGCTCACACATATAGGGAGCCTACGTCAAAGAATTCTTTGTCTCATTGGCTGAGACCTCCTGCGGCCACGGAGGCTGGTTCGGAGAAGCACAGAGAAGGGGCCCGAGAGCACTGTGGAAAGGCTGATGGAGGGACTTGTTCCATCACAGGCACGAGGAAGCTCTAGCTGGGGGCTCTGTCCTTGCGCGAGGCTCCAGACCACAGGTCGTCTGCGCTGCGGTCAGCCTTCCGTGTGTCCGCATGGACTCTCGCAGGCTCCGAACCACGCTCATCAATGGAAATGACAAGTCAAACCGAACATAGCTACTTCTAATGACTCAGATAGCTCACGGGAGGCTATGGTGCACACCCCGTGTGTCCTCGAAAAGACAGAGTCATCCTCTTGCCCATTTCTGCGTTTTGATCTTTTTGTCTCTTACTCTCAGCTTCCTGACACTGTGCAAACTCTCCTCTCCCTTCGATTGCAAGGCCCCCCAGCCACCACCTGCAAGGCAGAGGGACATTCCTTTCCCTTGGCGCCCATCACCCATGGGGCAGGTGCCCATCACCCATGGGGCAGGTACCTCATGTCCTTGCTCCCTCTCCCTCACCGCTGTGAGCTCCAGGATGTCTTCACACATTTATGGACCATGTCCCCTCTGATTTCCTCTGCCTGCATGATTTTCCTTTTAGAGAGTCTCACTTTTCCTCATAGACTTGCAACCAGTTTATCTATGTGTCATTTGTCTCTTATAAATATTAGAGCTGCTTTTTTTCCAAATTTCCCTTTAATAGAGAAATGGATATAGACTGTCGTCCACCAGTATCTGTCTTCATGGGTTCGCATCCGAGATTTTATGTTGAAGCTCTTTCTCAAGCCTGGGATTAAGTCTTCACCTCTGCTTCCTTCTCATATATTCAGAAGTGATTATTTTATACTTAAGTTTGTGTTCCATCCAAAGACCCTTTCTAAATGATGAGAGTTGGAGATACTACTATTTCTCCCCCGAAGAATTAACCAGTTTTCTTGGCTCTGTTGAATTATTCATGTTTTCGAGTCCTATTGCTCAGATGTGAACTCTCTGTGCGAAGAGTCTGTTCCTGGACTCCCTGTTCTATTCTCTTGATCTGCCCTGCCGTCTTGGCCCCAGGCCACAACATGTAACTCACTACTGATACATCATACACTTTTTTATCTGCCAGAGCAGGTCTCATTCCAAATGTCACAGTTTTATTTGCAAATGGTAGAGTGACTCTCTGTATAGAATTTAGATAAGCAAAAAGTTCTTTTTTATTTTTTTATGGACAGTGGTTTTTCATTATCTTATCATTTTCATTATCTTATCATATTTTCCTATTAAAGAGATATTTTTACTTTTTTGTGAATCCTTGGAGGGCATGGAATTTCCTTGTGTGGAGTGAAAGTCCGTGCCATTTGTCTTAAATGTTCTTACCAGGCACACTTTTCCTATGCCTGAGTGTCTGGGAACGTTTCGGCCCAGGATCATAGGGCGGTGTGCAGAAATCGGCAGAGGGAGGGCATCTGGGCCCTTGAGAGTGTTCAGACACTCCTGTGCTCATGACACCGCGTGATCAGGGGGTTTGCAATGAGGAGTCAGCTCTGTAGTATTTGTTTGTTTATATTAACCTCTGAACCCAGTTTTCTCAAACTGGGCTCCTCCAGCCCCCTGAGATGTATCAGAGTGGCTGGAGAAAAGTTCTTTCAAAATAGGAGGGTTAGAAAATGCCCCCTTACACCATGTTGAGCAAGGTTCTCTGCAGCAGGACCTTTAATCTGTTCATATTCTGTGACTCTCCAGGAGTGTGACGGTTATTAGACCTTGGCGTCTTCTCCAAGATCGCAGTCAGCACTAGGCTGTCTACGTTCTGCAGCCTGGCAAGCACCATTTCCCAGATACTATTATTTTTCAAGCAAAGCTGAAAAAGACAAAATGTCGCCAACTGAGCAAAAGAAAACAGCTATAATTAATGGTAATCATTGACAACAAGAGCACGATCCCCTCTATCTTTGGTGGCAGTTTTCGGTTTTCCCGAGTGAGTTCTGTACATTTTCTTGGCAGCCCTCCCTGCTCCCCAGTAAGAAGTGCAGGATAGGGTTGATCATGTCTCTCTGCCGAGAGCGCTGATGGCCCGTGGCCGTGGGACAGGGGCGCCCACGTCAGAATCTGCATCTGTCGATTGCACAGCAGATTTTGTTAGTTTCCCTTTGCTGTGGAAAGTGACAGAACTTAATGGCATAAACCAATAGTCACGTGTTAGCTTACAGTCCTCTGGGTCAGAAATCCAGCACAGTTCGCTGGGTCCTCTGCTCAGGGGCTCACACGGTGAAATCAGGGTTGGCTGTACTTCCTTCCTTTCTGGAGACTCAGGGGAAGATTCAGCTTCCAACTCATGTGGGCTGTTGGCAGAATTCATTTCCTCATGGTCGTAGGACTGAGGACTGCAGGTCCTAGGAGCCGTGCACGCTCCTGGCCATGTGATCCTTCACAACCCGAAGCAGCCACTGGGAATCTTCTTCATGTTCATCCCCCGCACGCCGAGTCTCCTGCTTCGGGAAGAGCTCCATCCCTTTTATGGGCTCACCTGATTAGGTCAGGCTCACCCAGGAGAGGCGCCCTGTCTTGAAGTCAGTGTGTTTCGGATCTTAATCCCGTCAGATCCAGGCATGGCAGTACTTAGATTAGTGTTGATCGCATATCTGGGAGACAAGCTGTGATGGCGGTGGGGTTGGGGAAGGGGTGAGGGAGTCTGGGGAGGCCGGTGAGAATTCCGCCTGCCACCTCTGCTTCCTGTGGGGTGGGGCACCGGACTGCAGCCATTTTCGAAAGTCTCTGTGCTGCTAAGATGGTCCGTGTGTGTTTGGGGAAATACCACATGAGCCGGAAGAGATTTGGTCTCCGTGAGACCTAGCTGAGCACGTGAGACGCCAGAGAGGCTCCCAGGAAGCGGATGCTGATGACCGGGCCATGTTCTCTCCGTGTCTGGCAAAACCACGTCCCTCTGCCGCCTGCCCTCCTGTCCTGGGGATGGAAATCATCTGTGCAGTGGTTCCATGGGCGCCTCTGGATGAACATTTTAAAAAGACTCTATGTTAAGCTCTGTTTATTGTCTGGGGCTGAAATAATGCTCAATGTGTTAGGGGCCATTAAATCATTCACAATTAATGGCACTGCTGTTCTTCATAGGATGTGAAAATCAAGCAGGTTTTGTCTGTCCTTGACAATCCGCTGGTCGAGACCATCTCGCCACTCCCGAGCCCCACACTGAGACGGCGTGACATGGGTGTCAGATCCGTGTCCTCCTGGCTTCCCCCCCTCACCCGACCATGCCTTCTGAGTTCCTCCTCAAAAGGTTATAAACATCACCCTACATTTTCCGTGAAATTTAGCAAGTGAAGACATTGAGCCAAACTGGACTCCACGGGGGAGCCCTGATCGGTGGGTCACAGCTCCGCGTTGCCGCCAGTGTCGGGGGGCGGGCAGGACTGGGGACTGACTGCAGAAGGGACAGCCCCCTCCGCTCTGGCCACACTCCCCCTGCAGGAACCGCCCGCCTTCCCGCTGACTTCCCACCTGCCGGAGGAAGAGGCCACGGCTTTCCTGCTACAGCAGGGAGCAAGCCTCCCCAGGGGGCTGAGGGCACAAGCCCACCACAGGGTCCCCTGCCCCAGGGCCGGTTACCGCGTGCCCCCCCACCCCGGCTCTGATGTCATGGGTACCTCGGGCCCAGAGAGTGGGACCGGGCTGAGTTTCTCAAGCCGGCCACACTAATATCATTAAGCCGCCTGGTTTTAATTTGCAACCACTTCCCAACTGTCTACTTAGATGTGTTCAAAGCCAAACTCTTTCATTCTTTCCACCATTTACTGGTGATTGGAGAAGTTTAATGACTGTCTTGTGAGGAGGAGGAAGGGACACGGATCAGGCGCGGGCCGAGAGTGATGAGAAAGAAGAATTACAAGCTGGAAGAGAAAGGCAAGATAATAAAAGTGTAATTTAAGACATCATACTTGTACAATTACTGTGGTGTGTCACACTTAGCAGGGAGTCTAAATTTATCTCACTGCTGATAGTCCACTGTGAGAAATAAAACGGTACGGAAATCTGGGGGGCGTTCCAGAATTTCTCAACAGCTCTATCTAGCGGTTCAGCGTGTGGGCAGGCGGGCGGGGGGACCCCAGGGCCTCCCGCGGTGCTCGGCCCACGGCGACCGGGCTGTCGAGAGGAGCTGGCTGCCCCCCGAGCCTGCAGAGCCCCCCGCCTCCGGGGCAGAGCACAGCCTCGCCGCGGCTCCACTTCCCCGGCCGTGCCCTGTCCCGGCCGAGAGCAGGGTGGTGGCTGGGCGAGGTCTGCTATTCCAGACACATGCCCACGGAGGTGCCCCACAGGCGTTGGCGACACAGCCCCCCTCCCCGCGTCCCCCTCGGCGGTCCCCAGCCCTCCCCCTTCTCCCCACTGCCCCTCACACCTCACTCGGGGGTTGGTCCTGAGTTTCTCCCATGTTCTCGGATCTCAGCTCCCATGATAGGAAGTCCTCCTGGCCACCCTCCTGTCCTGCCTCCCCCCGCCTCCTCCCGCGCCCGGGCCACCTCTCAGCCGCAGACCCCGGGAGAGATCCCACCCTGATACCGCGTGCCCTCCCCGAGCCAGGGGAATGAGTTCCAACCCCAAATAACCTCACTTTGTGCCCCTGCCTGCTAAAGGCCCTCCAGCAGCGGCCCGTCATGTTTAAAATGAAATCAAATATGATAGCTCGCTGTCTCTGCACTGCCTCTTCCCCGCCCCGGCCTCCAAGGGGCCCCTTCTTTCTGCCCATTCAGGCTCCGTCCATCGACCCGGAGCACACAGGCCTCTGCTCAAACGGCCCCTCTCCAGAGCCCCCCACCCCACTGCTGTAGGATGGGAGCCCCGGGGGGCACGAGTCCCCAGGGCAAGAGCGACCCTGGCTTGCGCAGGGCAGTCCCACTCACGTCTGGAAAAGGAATAAATGAAGACCTGTCACGTCCCTGATGTCTTGGAAGGTTTACCTCTTTAAACTAAGAGCCAAGATAGTCTCTCCTCTTCAGTTCAGTTCGGAGCTAAATACTCTATTCCAAGTAGTATGGCGGCTTCTGGAGTCGGGCTGTCCAATCTGGGGGTCGCCCGCCACGCGCGACTATGGAAATACACATTTGATCGACTTAGGGTGAACCACATGGAATACTCAGTCCCTCAGTCACACTCTGCACGGTGAGGATCCGTACAGCCACACGTGACTGGGGGACTAAATGCCCTCCCCTTTCATGTTGAGACACGAGCCCCCAGGGAGATGGCATTGGAGGCAGGAACTTGGAGGGTCAGTAGGGTCACATAAAGTCATGAGGGTGGGGTTCCCATGACGGGGTTAGTGCCCTTATAAGTGCCACGTGGCAGTGGGCTCTCGCCGGACACTAAAGTGGTGGCACCTCCCTCTCAGACCTCCCACCTCCAGAACTGTGAGCGATGCTTGCAGGGCTTGGTCCCGACAGCCCGAGTGGCCTAGGGCCTCGGCTGTCCAGCTCCCAGACGTGTCTGCGCCGCTCCCAGGTGCAGACGTGCAGCTCCCCCATGGCTGCCGATGTCCTCCTGCCTGGAGCGGCCACGCCACGTGGTCGGGAGGGGTTGAGGGTCTGCTGCCGGCGGACGGACGGGGAGACGGTGTCCGGGTAGCCCCCGGGGCTGAACGCACCAGTGCCAAGCACTCGGCACCGAGACAGCGGTGGGCCCAGCAGGTGCCGACTCTGAGCCAAGTTTTCAAGGATGAGCAGGAGCCACCAGGTGGAGCAGAGTGTGACCTACCAGGTCTCCCGAAAATAAATATAAATGTATCCAGGTGTAAAACCTCAAGCGTGTGTCCGCTTACCCATCATCCCACCACTTCCTCGCACACCTTGCTTCCAACAAAAGAGCATGTCTCTTGTGTTCCCTGGCAAGATTAATACCTAGAGAGAGGCACAGCTCAGCCCAAATGCTGGGGTGTGGAGACACGCTACTCCGAGTGGAAGCAGCTTAACTGGAGTCCGTGGGATAGGAGAGCTAGTGTGAGACTGCGGGAGGTGCCGGACCGTCACGTGAACAAAGCACCTCGAGGTGAGACCGTCAGGGCCGTGGAGTCCACACCGCCCGCAGACAAAGCAGCTCATGGGAGCAGCGATCACAGCTGTGGACTGCGGTCCATGCACACGGGGGGCCCCAGGCGCACCCAGCCTGCCCCCTGGGGGAAGCTCATTCAGCCTCCTCTCTGCTCACACGATACAGTCCTTTATTCCCAGGGGAGTTGGTTACCAGCTTGCTCAACCACCAGGAGTCTCAACTCTGCACGGGCTTTCCCCTTGTGATTTTGCCTCCGTGCTGTCCAAGTGCCGGCAAAGTGTAGGCAACCATCTCCCGCCTGGTCTTCCTCCCTCCCCAGTGTTCCCTTCCTCCCAGATGCTTGCCGGGAGCAGGCGTCTGCCACGGGAACCCAGCCCTTGTAGCAGGGTAAGTGCACGCCAGCCTGGCCGGCTCTGCACCTGCTCTCCGCGGGGGGCTGGCCTTGCCCGGTTCCTCCCGAACCCCATCCACAGCGACTGTGGGGGGCAGGGAAATAAGACCGAGGACTTGAGATTCCCCGAGAAGCCTCCAGAGGGAAGCTGCGGTAATTCAGCAAGGATCTGCAGGGATCTGCGTGAGAAGAGCCAGCCGAAGAGGGAAGGGGTGGCCAGCTGAATGCGGTGTGTCTTGGGGTTGGTGGGCCGGAGAGGGGCGCACAGCATGGACTCTGAGGCTGCTCACCCAGAGTGCAAGTCCTGCATCCGACTCCAGGCGCGGAGGACGGTGGCCGTCGCCGTGTGCCGACCCACATACCCACGCGTTTCCTTGCCTGCTCCGCACGGACCATGCGTCAGAGCTGTGGGAGCCTGTGCTTGCTGCCACTATATGTTGTGAGTTTGGTGTTGAATAAATGTTGGCAGCCACACAGCTTTACATCGATATCAATGTCAGGGTTGCTTTTTATAGTTTTCCTGAAGGCTTTCGCGACAATAGATCCAGGCAAGCTTCATGGTACCTGAACCCGACCAAGCCCGCATTTTTCTGATGTGTATTTAATTTGGTCTTGGCACAGAGTCTCTGTTTTTCTTGGGTTTTACATCATTTATGAGGTTGCATGGATACACTCTAACAAAACATCATCTATAATCAAACGAGGCTCACAGAAGAAAGAAATGCATGCCAATTCCGACTAATCTTAGCCTTTATGGGAATAGCTATTTGCTCTGAATGATTAGCCAAACATCTGTGTCAACACTTTCTGAGCTGGACAGAGAGACATTAATCGCCACATTTACGATGAGATTTCTAGTTCCAAAGAGGGGAAGTGCTCATCGCAAACAAATGTCTCAGCTAAGCCCTTCCGAGTGAAATCGCCTCTCCTAATTAATTATAATAATTAAAGGCACAGATATTTGCAAGGGGCGTGTGAGTGTGTATCGGGCAAACCCCATTTGCCTGGCCTCACACTAAACTTTCTAAGAAGATGCCTTGCAGTCATCCTAGGGAGACATCTCGGGAAGAAAGCCGTTTCCTTCTCTGCATGAGACAGAGGTGGTCTCACCTACCTCCCACACCAGGCATCACTCAGCATTTTCAGGGTTAATAAAAAGACATATGTGCTCATCAAGGTTGGTTTATGTGATTAAGGATGACCGAAGAATGTCAATAATTGGATCCACAGTGAAACATCTCCAAGAGTCAACATCTGTGCTCTGCTGTTGCGCACACACGGGGCAGGGCTCGGTGTTTGCTGTGGGGAACACGTGTCTCCTGGAGATCGCAAACACACAGCTGCAGACCAAGCCGCCTCCTGAGCACACACTTGCGGCCCTGAGGGCAACGGCGGGGCTTGGGTGGGCTACGTGGCAGGGAAGGGGCGTCTCCTGTTCTGCCCTCAGCTTTGCCTCCGGGGGCGGGGTGCGCTGGGTGGACCATCAGCTTCGCTCATCTGTGACATCCGTGCATGTAGCCCTTCTGCAGAGTGAACACGGAAGGAAGGGACACGGTCACGAAGTCAGATCTGCCCACATGTGGCAGCTGGGTCAGCTTCTCAGTTTAGAAAGAGTCGTAGACGGGGCTGATGGAGAACCAGGACACTGCTCCTGGCCTGGGGCGAGGCTCATGCTTCTCTGTTTTCCCACACCGAGGGCTCAGTGCGCATGGGCCATGTGCATCCCATCTGAGCCCACGGGAAGTGCCCACGGATGTGGGGCTAAGCCGCGTCTCTGTTTTATCAGCTGTGTCCTCTGTGGGCATGCGAGGCTTTCCCAAGCCCTCAGAGGAGGCCGACATGAAACCTTTGAGTCACGGGATCAAGTTTCTAAACCTAGAGACAAATTCCTAAGTTTAATAAAATGAAGTTTTAAATAAAATGAGGGCTTTTTTTTTTTTTAATCTTCAGTGTCTGTCTCTATTGAATTTGGCTTCTTCTTAAGCCCCTGAACTGTGGTATGGAGCAGTGAGCGATGGAAATAGAGCAGTCTGAGATACTTCCTTCTCCGATTGGGTTCTTTGAATTAATCATGCCACTTGGATGGAACCCGGTTTCAGATTTGATGTCACTCTGAACAAGCAGTTTTATCTTTTTGTTTCCTGAAGCCTGCCTTTTTTTGACCTTGGAGGCAGGTTATCCTGCAGCACAACTAAGGAAAGCAGCCCAAACATAGCCAGGTGAAGTCGGTGAGGCTTGCAGTCTCTTTCCAGACTGTTCTGCTTGCTCCGAGAACACGCTGGCTGTGACTGAATTCGTTGCATCTGTGGCTTTGCGATCAGCTGTCCCAATGTCCTAGAGCTTTCATCTGGCCCTCTGGGTTTTCCCCCATTTGGGTCATTAAAAATACCCTCATACTGTTCTGGTTTTTGCAAATTTAACCAGGAAAACCATTTATCGACCTTCACCAGGACGCTGAAAGCTGACAGGTGAGAAGATTGGGTTTTCTTTTATTTCAAGGTTGGCCGGTCCAGAGGCTGGGAGACAATGCATGTTTCCAGGTTGAGTGAACCCCGACCTCTGGTCCAACGGCCAACATCACGGGTGCCCCCGACCCCTGCACTCCTGCCTGGGAAGTCAACTGCTGAGCCAAAGCTTGGTCTGATATGTCTCCATGGAAGCAGATAGACCATCAGCACCAAACCGACAAGGGGAAAAAACCTACCTAGCTGGAGAGGACGTTCAGAAGCTCGAATAAGTTTCATGAAGATGGAAGTACTTCCCGTTTTCTGAGCAGTTTCATGGTGCACCCTCCGGTCCGTCGGACTCCCCCCCCCGCCAGGTGTATTTGTGACTTTGCTGCAAGGTATCTGGAAGACTTCATCGGACTGTAGCCGCCCTCAAGGATGTGTTTAAGGACAAGGTGACTGTGAAGCTGCGCTGTGGTTCGAAGCCCCACATCCCGCTCCCACCCCTTCCCCGGGCTCTCAGAAGATCAGAGCCTTGGGCACCTGCCTCCACTCTCCATTTAGCACACGACTACTTCCAAATCCCTTGGTTTTGAAAACACTACTCATTGCTAACAGGTTTGATCAGTGACCCTCTTGCTGTTGAAGTCCACAGAAACTCAACAGATCAGTTTGGCACCTTCTCCTTGAAACAAGTTACTTTTGGGTCAAATCTACGCCAGGCCCCCACCTCCCAACCCATTGCTCGCCTGTTCGGGAGCTCCCGGAGGGAGCACAGGGGCAGGGGGAGGGGGAGGCGAGACGACACATCCAGCCAACGTCCCCCGGGGCTCTTCGGTGTCTCCCCCAACAACCTTGCCGACACAGTATTGGCACAAAGGCAAAGGGGGAAGCCCATAAGCTATTTACTGAATTCATGTATTTGCGTGAAAGATTCCAATTTTACGGGAGTCTGTTTCTAGCATTTGGACTAAATTTTGGATGTTTTAAACCAGTTAATTGGAGTCATTCAGGAAGTATCATAATTCACTCCATTTCCTCCCAAAATGTCCCCTTTTCATCAAATCAGTGACATGTAGAGTTAGAGTGATCCACAGTCAGCCTATTGAATTCACAGCTGCTATCTTTCTAGTTTAAGTATTTCACTTTGAGATAAAGAAATATATGGGCGCCTGGGTGGCTCAGTGGGTTAAAGCCTCTGCTTTCGGCTCAGGTCATGGTCTCAGGGTCCTGGGATCGAGGCCCGCATCGGGCTCCCTGCTCAGCGGGGAGCCTGCTTCTCCCTCTCTCTCTCTGCCTGCCTCTCTGCTTCCTTGTGATTTCTCTCCCTCTGTGAAATAAATAAATAAAATCTTTAAAAAAAAAAAGAAATATATGAAACTGTGAATCTTGGAAGCTTGTTGTCTAGAAGTTTCAGTGGTTTCTTTTTCTTGAGACATTGTTCTTAATTTCTGACTCAAAAGGGCTGGCCAACCATGCTTTCAATAATACCTTAATGACTTTGTGACTGTCCCAAACTAAATAGAAAAGATCATCAAAAGGGAGAGAAGTGTTGATGGGACTTCTCTGCCTTCAGTGGCCGTTGGTTCTGGAAATGTGTCCGGAGGACAGGGGTCTGTCAGGAGGGGCTGAGGAAGGGCAGGGAGGAAGGAATGCTAGACCACCAACTGCTCCACAACGCCGGACAGAACGACAGTGGGAATAATTGAGGAGGGTTTGTGTCCCGGGACTGGGCCTGCAGGGGCATGGGCCGGTGAAGGGCAGGTCCCTCTTCTCTGAGCAGGTAGGAGGGGGCTGATGGCAGAGGTAGGAGAAGATTCAGCAGGGCGAGGAGGTTGAGATGAGCATCCCAGGCCAGGAGACAGCATTTGTGTTTGGATCCGCTTTGCCTTGGACCCAAGTCCGTAACCCTTCATCTGGGAAATAACCAGGATCCGGCCATGTCCCCAAGTCCCCTGGGCCACCATCCTGTGAGCCGGCCGCAGGGAGGCTGTGGGCCAGCATCATTCCGCACACTCCCTGATCTCCCCGGGGGGATGTGGCTGCTCCTCTCCTTGGTCGCCCCATCGCCCGCCGGCATGTCCCACTCTCACCACATGCCGTACGTAGGCAGCATGAGCCGGCCACCAGCTCGTCTGATCACCTCTCTCTTCTTCTTCCATATTGAGTTCACTGCCTTCCCCATGCAGCGTCCCCTGCACTCACCAGAGCTCAGCACATAGTAGGTGCTTAGCAGACGTCAACGGAGTGAATGGAGGAAACACCCACCAGACCGCCTCTCACTAAGTCTCAAGGGGTGGAAAGAGATAGGAGGTTGTCCACACTTGCCCCAGGAAAGAAAAACCTTGTCCAGATGAGGACTCAACATCTCAGTAACCCTTTCATGAAAAGAAGCAAGTATTTTATTTTTAATATATACTTTTTAATTTAAGTGATCTCTAGCTCCATCTTGGGGCTCAAACGGATGAGTCTGAGATCAAGAGTCTCGTGCCCTTCTAACCGAGCCAGCCAGGTGCCCCAATAACCAAGTATCTTAAAACTTACTCATTTTACCAGGGATTTCTGTTTATGAGCCGCTTCTCTGGAAATGAAATATAACTCACTTCCTTTGGACACAAGCAGTCCATCCCCTTATCCCTGGCCACAGATATGTTCACCCTTCCCTGGAATCACAAAGGACGCTTCTCTTCTTTTCTGCCTGACACAGCCATTCCCCTCCCATCCCGTATCCGCAAACACTTGCATGCCTTCCCACTCTGCTCCAGATCCCTCTCACACTCCCCATGACAGCTGGATGGGACCAGCTCATAGTTTGGGGGATTAGGTCACTGTGGCTTGCCTATACAGCTGTGTTTCTGGCAGGGCCGCAGAACCGCTAATCCCATCCCTCATGGTGGAGCCCATAGTTTAGTCTCAGGCATGCTCACACTCCTGGAAACATGACATATTCATAAGAAAGTCAAAACACGAGTCACCTCGCCTGTAAGCCAGCCCCACTTCCAAATGTCTTCCTGCAGCTTCCATGACCTGGGTGGGAACTCTGGACGCAGGGAGTCCTCCCATTTGCTGGTGGAGTGGCCACTGTTAGGACCACCACGGCTGGTGACTGTGTGGTCTGAGGACGTGGGATGGGCTCTTCCGGAGAGGACAAGAGCAGTGGCTGTCATTTCAGTGTACAAGAGGCCTGGCACGCTGGCCTCACACTGGCCGCTCCTTGTAATGGCCCCTAACACACCTAATTTGGAATTTGATGGGTGCAACAGGACCCATAGATTGAGTCCAAACCAAAAGAATGTGAACAGCATGCCAGAAGGGAGTTGGGGATTAAGTAATAGGGAGGGGAAGGGGCTAGTCCATGACTGGACTCTCTGTCCATCTGTGGTCACCAACAGTCATGGTCGGCTGAGGGCTCTATGAAGGTAAGGCCATGGTCATCAAAACAATGACTCTGGTCAAACACGGACCACACAACCCCCCCCCCCAGAGGAGGAGGTGACTGACAAACTAGTCTACAGTCCATGAGGTCAGGACAGTTGCCCAAGTCCCCAAATTCCTTCCCTGCTGGTGACCTTTCCACCATTTGTTTAAACACCACAGTGCAGGGACACCTGGGTGGCCCAGTCGGTCAAGCATCCTACTCTTGGTTTTGGCGCAGGTCATGATCTTGGGGGCGTGAGGTTGAGCCCCACATCGGGCTCTGCATGCAGCACAGAGTCTGTTCTTTCTTTCTCCCCACTCTCCAAATCAAATAAATTAAAAATATAAATAGATGCCACAGTGCAGACAGCTGAATGTAACACAAGGAGGTGATGCTGGCTTTTCTCTGATTCATCGCTGCTATTACCCAGGAACTGTCGGTGTTGTAATATGGTTCTGTAGTCACTGGAAACTTTACATTCCAACATCACTTAGAAGAAAGGAAGTAATTCATCTGCAACACCGGAGAACAGTGAGCAGAAATTCAAGCAACCATTCTTGTGTCTGCCCAAAGCTCCCTGGCCTCCTTTCCTCTGCCTCCAGTCAGAAGCTGTCCTGTTCTTTTTGAGCCTGTCTCCTGATTTATTCTGATCCTGCTGTTTAGAGGAAGGGGTCCGGGCTCACGGCAGCCCATGGACAGAAGCCTGAGAGCATCTATGTCCAGGGCTCAGTACCCCCAGGTTCAGAAGCACTGCCCAGTTCCGGGGGCTGGATGCTCACCCTTGCTTGGTTCTGCCAACCGATTAGCTGAGGTTTTCCTTGTGCTTGTTCACGGCAGGTTTTCTATTTTTTTTCCACCAAAGGGGTCCTATCGGATTAGTAGCTTTGCATTGTAGAGTCTAATTGCTTGTTAAAGAAAACTGTCTGTAGCACTGAAGTAAACCCAATCGATATCAAACACATTATTTGAGTCATAAAATTGGCAGATGCTGGATATGGGGCAGAGAGAGAAGAAGATGAAACATGGGACATCTTATTGTGTCAGAAAGAAGGGGGGCTTGTGGCAAGGACAGAGGAGCTGCTGGATGGATCCCCCGCTACCCAACCTGGGACTATTTGCATCCAATGTATTTAAGGATGACAATGAGTTTCTGCAAAGTATCCATGGGTCTATGTCAGTAATAAACAGACGCCCTCCAGCAGAACGCCGAGTCAGGCTGGTAACTGAGGCAGGTGTGCTGGGTAGAAAAATCTCCCGCTGGCAGCCACCGCCGTACAGAGAGCTTCAGGCACGAACCCTCAATGGACGCTCCGTCCACTTGGGAGCGGGGTTGGGGTGCCATGAGGAGCGGAATATGGCCATATCTTAGAGCACCTCTGCCCAGATTTCTTATTAGATGCAAGGGCAAAGCTAGTCCGTGTGAGCGGGCACAACCAGACTCCGGTCCCACGCAAGCTACCGCTCTCTGAGAACGCATTCCGTGAAGACAAGACGTGCCCGATTCCGACCCGTTTCAGGGGAAAAGAGATTGACACGCCTGACCGCTGAGGGCAGGGAGTGGTCATCACCGGGGCTCCGCGACGGGAGGGGAGAGGCCATGGGGAGCATCACTGGGCCCGTGGCCGCAGGGGGAATGCGGCTTGGGGGCCAGATCAGAGAGTCACCTCCCCGTTGACAGCCACTGCTGGTGAGCACTGTGCCGTGGCCGGGAGAACGAACATCCACTGTTTGGGGGTAGGAGACGAGCTGTATGCCAGCTGTTCTCGAACCGCTTGGAAAATATTATATACAGAGAGAGAGAGATCAAAGAAGCTGATGGATTAAAAGGTAACAGTCGTTGATTCTGAATACAATGTATACAGACGTTCTTGTTCTGGTTTTAAATTTTGTCTCCAATGTTGCAGTTATTTCATAATCAAGTATTAAAGACAACAGCAGAAGCAGAGCGATCTATTCCCAGAGAAGGGACCCCAGCCCGGCCTGGGGGTCACGTCCACGCTGGGGCACCCGTATTTGGGAGTTTTGCTGTTTGAACTTGGTAATGGTGCAGCGGGCCCCTCACTTTTCTGCCACATGTCTGGGGACTTTGTCCTTTCTAGGATGTTTGCTTCAATTAACCTGCAGGTAGCAGAGGGCGGAAAACACCCAGCTGTGTGCCAACAATAAGGCTTGGCTTTCCTGCGGCCTCAGAAAAACTGTGAAGAAATCAGAACGCGGGGGATGTTATTTGATCTGGGAAAGGGTTAGTTAACTACTCCGGGATGTTGGAAACAAAAGATATTTTAAATACCACAGGGTGTTCCAGAGTAATTTAGACGATGTCATTCTGCCCAATGTCAGCTGACATCGATTGGAAGGAAACCGTAGCTAAAAACTAAAACCCCAGATATCAGAGGAAGAATAAAAGAATCCAGTGTCTTCTACCCCAAAGCTTCAGGGATCCTCGGGTTTAGGAACAGTCTTAGGATCAACCTCTGTGCAAACACCCTTGAGCCCCACGTGACCCATCAGCCACTCCTGCAGGCATTACTTCCTTCATCACCACAACGACTAGAGCCTAGAGGGCTGCGGAATTGTGTGGCCGAGCTGAAGGGGTGACGTCAGGGCTTCGCAGGTGGGGGTCGGGGGGTGTCCCTGCACCAGCGTCATTGGCATCATGGGGAGAATTTGAGAAAAGTGTATGACCGGGGCCCAGCCAGACCTGCCGGATTCAGGCTTTGGGTGGATTTTAACAAGCCCTTGGGACCCTTCCCAGGCCACTAGGGTTGAAAGTCACTGGGCTACTTCTCTTTCCCTGGTGTTTACTTTCATGGGAGTATCACCTGCTCCAGGAGACAGGATTTCATGTAGCCGCTATCGCTCCCTGTGACCCTGGGCCCATCAAGTCAAATTACGGGGCTGACTGTGAATTCAGGGAACTCGTACAGATGGCTTCTTTTTTTTTTTTTAAGATTATTTATTTATTTATTTCACAGCGGGAGAGAGATCACAAGGAGGCAGAGAGGCAGGCAGAGAGAGAGGGGGAAGCAGGCTTCCTGCTGAGCAGAGAGCCCGATGCGGGCCTCGATCCCAGGACCCTGAGATCATGACCTGAGCCGAAAGCAGAGGCTTTAACCCACTGAGCCACCCAGGCGCCCATACAGATGGCTTCTATGTGCCACCTCTTTTTTCTATTTTGTTGATTCACAATTACATCACACTCGACTTACCTACTGCAAAGGTGTTTTCAACATTACCGCTCCACAACAGGCGAAGAACTTGTTCTTTTATTGACGTCTCAACAGACCGGCCGTCATGGGGCATGTCGGATTTCTCTTTGACGGGCACCTGCAGAGACTGGCAAGTGTGTGAAAGCCCCAGACGGTCCCGCCCCCCAGGGTCTGGCGGGGACTGTGCTAGGACCGGGGGCTGTGTGATGGACAGCTGAGGTCACGCCCCAGCCCCGAGTGGGGTCGGCCACACACACCATTCAGGTGCACACGGGCACCGGGAGAGCCTGGCCCGAAGCGGGGTGCCCACCTGCAGACTGCACTGGGTGGGCGGTCGGCACGCCCGGGGGTCCGATGTGGGGAGGTGGGTCACAGTCCTGTGCTCACACATACAGGGCCATGCTTCCCTCCTTGAAGGGTGCTCTTTGGGGAGCTCCAGAGCCACGGGGGATTGGGGATCAGGTTCCATCTATCCTCTGTCTTTGGGTGCCCTGTGGGGTCACAGGGACCACGGTGACCCATGACGGAGGCCCCTGTGGCCCGTCTAGGGAGGTGGAGACTTCCTCCTCAACTGAGAGGAAAGACATGGGGCTAAGGAGCTCCCTCATCCTCTCCCCAGTGTCCCCGCTCATCTCCCCTGGCCAGAGCTCCACCTTGGACCCCTCCCCGGGAACAATACACCTGCTCGGGCCATGATGGGCATAGAAAGTTCTTTTTGAAGTAGCCCCGGAAGCAAGGCCCTGTCAGCACAAGAGGGAGGAAGTCAGGGAGGGGGGTCGTAGGCTGGAACAGCCTTGTGTCGCTTCCCCCTGCTCCCCCTGAGGAAGCACTGCAAGCCCAGGGCTTCACCCATCGCCCCCAGATCCAGGCTTGTTCTTCCCTGCGGCCACCCCGCCCTCCCCCAGGAGGGTCCCGCAGGTGTCTCCCCGGGTCCAACGCCCTCTTCTTCCACCGTGAGCCTCAGGCTGGGGGACAGGGAGTCCGTGTCGCCCGTCTGGCTGCGTCTGCCCCAGCAAGCGCCGCATCTGCCTCTCTGGGCACTCCGTGACCCTCCAAATCAGCTCACCTGCAAAACTGCGAAACAAACCTAAAACACCCCATAACGTGGCTCTGAGCAAAACGTAAGCTTCTCTGACTTCCCTAAATGCTCCCTCCCTGATTCTGTGCCCCCCCACATCACAGGACCCCGTTGTTGCTGGGGGGGGTGTTGGGTCATTTCTGTGGCAGCAGGGACTCCGCCGAGTGGGCGGGGAGTTGGGACACAAACGTGTCCTGTGCTTCGTGGCTTCTCTTTTTATGGCCTTGGGAAGGGGGCTTCCTTCCACCCACTCTGGTTTGGGTTAATCGTATATTTCGCTTCACTGTGAACTGAGAGGACTTGACGGGTAAGTTGAGGGAAGCGATAGCCCCTGGTTCCCTGGTTTCTACTTAACAAACCGGGAGATGCATCTGGTTTCTCCTGGCGGCACGACCCTCTCCCCGGGACGCTGGGCTCCCACGCACGCCGTCTTGCCACCCTGTTTCATACCCCGGTGCGAAGGGCACACAGTAGGTGCCCGATAAATACACCTGAATGAATCCATGCTAGCGGTAACATGTCATTCTCCTGCTTCTAAGGGAAAAGCAACACTTACGTGTGAAACGAGGTAAAACGTAAGCTATAAACCAGAACTGTCTCCCTAGTCATTTTCAGAGCCCTTGACCTTCCTGTGGATGCCCCACCTCCTCCCCCAAGTCACAGCCCACAGGGAATGAGGAGGCCCCCGTAGCGTGGTGGGGGCCGTGGCTGGGGCCCGGCTCCACCTGCCAGCAGACGCGCGCCGCTCCAGAGCCTGGCGGCAGACGTCAGGGGAGGCTTTGCCGGGTCTAAGGGGCAAGGGCCGGAATGCAGGTGGGAAACGAGAGGTCTGTGAATGTAGGCACGTCTCCACTCCAGCTGGTTGGACGTAACAGCGTAGTCACGCACTCCTTGCAAAACACGCGTTTCTTCACCCCTCAGTTGTCACCACTGGTTTTCTTCCACCTAAATTTACGTGGCTCGTGTCTGCACGGCCTCCAGGCAGGGGCGACGCAGTGCCAGGTCAGCGGCAGAGGGGCGCGGGCCGGCCGGCCCGGGGAACAGAGCAGGCGCGGCGCACAGTCGGGAAGCGGCTCGCGCGGGAAAGGAGGGCACGTGGTCCGCGGACCCTCGAGGGCGGCTCCGAGGGAACCTGAGACCTTCCTCTACCTGGAGTTAACCTCGGGCTGCACTCCCTCCCTCAGAACTAACGCGTTTACTGATGGAAAATAGACCTTTGTGAAAAAAGGAACAGGAGGGAAATGGCTCGTGGGGCTGGAGAGGAAGAGTCCTGGGCCTACTTCGGCTCTGCAAAGGGTGAGACTGGAAGCCAACTGTGCGTATACGAGATTGCGTGTGCACACGTGTGTGCACGTGTCCGTGTGTGCACATGAGTACGTGAGTGTGTGTGCTTGTGACGTGCGTGTGCATGGTGCATGTGTGTGTACGTGGTTGAGAGTGTGTGCGTGCATGCGTGGGTACGCGTGTGTGCCTGTGACATGGGGAGTGTGTACGTGGCACGGGCAAGCACGTACGCATAGAAACGTGTGTGGTGTGTCTGAGTGCACATGTGAGCGTGCGTGCACCTGTGTGAGCGTGTGCGCACTCGCTTTGTAACTGCCAAACACGCACAGAGTCTCAGGGGGCGCTTTCGAGTGGGAGGGACGGGAGGGGGTGCGGCAGGGGCCCAGGCCGGCCCGGCGCGCTGTGATGGTGGAGCGGGCTGCCCGGGCAGGAACGCCACCCACGGAGGCCTGTCTCTTCTGACTTTGTTCTGCTCTGCTTTAGTAGAGGACGGACACCTGACAGATCTGACAGATGTCGCCCGGGAAGAAAGACAACATTTATTTATGCTTGCTGGGAAGGACAGTGGGGGCAGGTGGGACCCTGAACTCTGACGCCGGGCTTGCCGGCAGCCAGCAGGGCACCTGACTCCCCCTCTCTGGGTCAGTTCTTCATCAGGCCCTGTGGCTATCGATAAGATGTTATTGATACTATTATGGGTCAAAAGCACACATAGATGACATGGAAGTGTGTGTTTCCTCACTCCCAAACCCCCGGTACAGAGAGTTCGAGGCACACGTCCCTGGGGTTGGCTACTACTTTCATATCCTTTCTGATCGGAACATGAAGTCAAACCTTGTGCTCACATTCAGATTTAAGAGTTGAATTAAGAATAAAACACCGATGTGTTATACAGGAGCAGGCTCATACACTGAAATAAAAGGGGAATGAGCAGCATGCTACTGAATTACATATTTGAAACTCAGAAAAATGGTGACTCTTTGGCTATATGAACGTCACCAGAAGCTTGGTAGATGCCACACAGTACACTACCCTGCCGGAGCGGTAGCCGAGGGGTCGCCCTCAGGCTGGGCCACGGCTAGAAGCAGCAGCGCCTGCTTCTGTGGACGGCGTTAGAACCTTCCGGAAGGCTCTGCCCTTCTCCCAGGCAGCCTCCGCCCCTGTCCTCCAAACTGACTCTGTTCCCAGGGTATTCTCTCTAGTGCCCCCTGCACATGAATTTCCACCTCCATCTTTTCCTCAAATCCTTTCCTCTGTGTGGAACTTTCTTCCCTTTACCCCAGTGCCTCGGACCCACCAGCCCCAGGATCTCTGCCCAGGCTCCTTCAACACTGGCATTTCGGAAAAGAACGCCGATGCCGGGTCTCTCCCCCAGAGACCCTAATTCGGTGACCTGTGGGGGACACTGACCTAAGTCCCATCAACCCCCTCTCCCTATAGAAATCATGTGGCTACCTGGGCTCCGCTTAGGTACAGAATCCTTAACCAAACCTTCTTCTTCTTCTTTTTAAGATTTTATTTATTTCTTTGACAGAGAGATAGGGAGAGAGCACAAGCAGGCAAACAGGCAGGGAGAGGGAGACGGAGAAGCAGGTGCCCCGCTGAGCAGGGAGCCGCGGGGCTCGATCCCATGACCCTGGAATCATGACCTCAGCCGAAGGCAGATGCTTAAGTGACTGAGCCACCCAGGCGACCCTTAACCACAGCTTCTTAAATATGTGCTACTTTTGTAGCGAATTGTGTCCCGTGTGATCAGGCCTGCGTGTGGGTGCTCGGTGCTCAAGGCGGTCTGCCCAGATCTCTCTGCGTGGCCCTGTGTCTGTGGCCAGTTTGGGGCCTTCTCCAGCTCCAAGGCAGAAGGTCACTGCTTCCCACAAGGAGCCTCCCCTGGCCTGTCCTGGGGGCTGAGACATCTCTGACCCCTACCCACTCAGACCACCCTTGGCTCCCACACCCCCACACTGGGTTCTCCTGAGCCCATGACACCTCCTTAGAAAAGAAAACACGCTTTCCCTAACTCTCAAGAATTGTGCAGACCCGATCATCCGAATGTTCCCCACGGCGCCATGATCCTTTTGAATAAAGTCTCCCCTTACTGAGTCTGGGTTAGTTTTTATTTGATGTCACACTGAAGCCGCTTCAGGGCAATGCCACATCAGGTTGCAGAAAGCCTGCCAGCTCCCTACGGCCCACCCGCTGAGAGGTCGAGACCTGTCCCGCGGTGGGCCCCTCCGGCCTGGGGCTGGCCGACTCTGACGAAGCACAGCAGCCTGGCCACTGGAGCGGGGAGGTGAGCGGCGGGCCCAGCCCCAGGGGGAGGGAGGGCCCAGGATCAGGCTGGCTTCAGGTGGAGGGACTCGGGATCCTAAATCACCCAGCCGGGCCGGCAGAGCCCACACGGGCACCGAGGAGGCCTGGCGGCAGGGACGTGCCCAGGGCTCGGGCAGGGCAGCCCTCTGGGGATCGTGGCCCCCTAGACTCACCTCCAGCTCAGGATCCAAAACCGGAGTTTTGTGGGGGGCGCCCGGGAGGCTCAGTCGCTTAAGCATTTCCCTTCAGCTCAGCTCATTATCCCAGGGTCCTGAGATGGAGTCCCGTGTCGGGCTCCCTGCTCAGCAGGGAGTCTGCTCCTTCTCTCTCGCTCTCTCTCTCTCTCAAATAAATAAATAAATAAATACATAAATAAGTAACAATCTTTAAAAATCAAAACAAAAATCAAAACAGAGGCTTGTGGACACGAGGACCGAAGAACTGACCCTCTGGGTGACCGTCTGGGGGGTGCTTACAGGCCACAGATGTCCATGGACAAGACAGCAAAGAGGTCAGGCGCCCTACACTTAAGTATTCAGGCTCAAAGGGACCCCAGGTCGCAGCAATCCCAAACCCCTACTTTTTGCTCAGGAGAAAATGGAAAGCTCGTTCCTGAGGTCAGATGGAAGTGATGCAGAACAGCAATTAAAATCCCCCAGTGAGCTCTGACATACACGGCTCTTCACTCAGCCCATCGCCTTTGCCACCAGGACCCCTCGGAGCATGAAGTAATGAGAACACAGAAAAGATAGGCACAGAAATGTGACCGTATTCAGTAAAGCTCTCCTCAGACGTCATGGTCTGATAAAACAAATTTGTTTGCAATGGACACAAACCTAACTCAAATTTCTGCCAAGAATGGGAAATATTTACACGAGGCAAAAGAATTGCAATGACGTAGGTTTCTCCCAAAGCGAAACACCTAATACATCTATGAACCCATCTTGCAAACGAGACTTTTTCATCATTCCAGGAACTTTAATGGACTATAGTGTCGATGCCTCGGAAGAAATTTATAGTGAGCAGAAGTCAAGCAAGACAGGAAGTCCTGAGTCTGTGTCCAGGTTCGGGTGGCTAGACTTCACTCCCTTTACTCAGTTTTACTTGGGAACTCCTTTAAATAAACCACGTGGCTTGAATGTATAAATTGATGTAAACTATACATCTTTTCAGGCAAAACCAGACTAACCTGTGCCGATAAAGAGAGGACCTCTGATAGAGCAGCATTGTTAACTTTTTTTGGTTTTTACTTAAAGGAAATTTTAACATTTTTTCTTTTACTGCCACACACAACCACCATCTGAGCCTATCACAGAGGAGCAATGGTTTTAGAGCAGAACCAACCCTCAAGAAGCAGTTCCCCATTCAGTTGGGATGTGGTTATTTATCATTTTTTTAATGACGTTTTGGACACGGAATCCCCAGCCTCAGAGCTTCGCACTGGCTGAGAGTACCTCCGATAAGTCTCAGTCTCTGCGTTCAATTTCTTATACGGTAAGTATACCCCCCCCCCAGAGGCCCTGGACTGGCCAGGAGTCCGGGATCCGAATGTGCATGCGCAGGGCGTGGGGGGAGCAGAGGGACTGGGGTGCACCCAGTCCCTGCCTCAGCTGCCCACATCCTGCCCTGCCTCCGTCCCGAGTTCCAGGTGACGGTCCCCAACAGAGACCTCTGCCTCTCTGGCAGAGGAAGGGAGATTACGATTTGGGGGACTGCATCTTCTGTACACGGCCCGCTCTGCCTGCCGACCGGGTCTGGCCCGCCTGGTGAGGCTCTTGTCGCCTGCACACACACCGTGAGCTTTGAGAGGCAGAAACAGCTGTCCTCGGGGTAGGGACCGCCTGAGCCACGACGATCTCAATTTCGCAGGCTCTGAGCCTCGTATGCTCAAAGCGCACTGAGCCCCTCGCGTCCTAAGAGACCCCTCCCAGAGCCTCAGTGTATTTTAGAGAAAGCACTTCCCTCTTTTCTGTTATCGAGTTTAACTCTCTGAATCTGCTCACTTACCCCTTCACTTAGGCGAAACTCTGAGAACTTGTCATCTAACAGCCGGTTTTGAAACGTCTAAGTTTGGATGTGATGTTTTGTGGAGTCGTCTTGTGAAGATTCCGGGGGGTCAGGGAGCGGCAATCAGGCAACTCTTTCTTCTGTTGGCCATTTTCCATCAAATGCGACTGCGGGTCTCAGCCTGCTCTTACAAGTCCAGGTAGTGGGCGCCTGGGTGGCTCCGTGGGTTAAGCCTCTGCCTTCGGCTCAGGTCATGATCTCAGGGTCCTGGGATCAAGGCCCACATCGGGCTCTCTGCTCAGCAGGGAGCCTGCTTCCTCCTCTCTCTCTGCCTGCCTCTCAGCGTACTTGTGATCTCTCTCTCTCTCTCTCTCTCTGTCAAATAAATAAATAAAATCTTTATTAAAAAAAAGAAAGTCCAGATCGTCCCTGCAGGGGGAAAGAGCCCTCTGCAAGCCCACCGATCCCACTCGTGTCTGCTGTCTTGGGAGTGAGATGCAGCCCCCACGCGGGCCTGCTGTCCGCGAGGCAGGATCGTGAAAGCAGGATTCCGTAGGCAAGGATTTGTGGAACTTAGAGATGTAGAGGTCTTAGTGCAATTGTCCCCGTCAGTATAACATACCCGGCAGCTTCGTCGTTTCTGTGGCTTTGAGCAGGTGCCCTGGACGCATTCCCGAGCCACGTCCCCGCCCTCAGTCCTGTACCCGCAGCCACGTCCCTCCTCTGTGGTGGTCCTCAGGCTGCGCATCACCTCTCTCCCGCACACCTCTGGCTTTCCGCTGTGGATCTGGGGTGTGGCTGCCCCCATGGTAAACCCCAGCCCCTCTCCCGTCCCAGGGGAGGTGCCCTGGGGAGGGGGCACCCGGTCACCCCTGGGGGGGGCCTTCCTACCCCTTCCTTTGTTCTCCCTTCTTCTCGCTCGCCTCGCCTTGACCCTGTGAAGTCCCTTCTATTCCCAGCCCCTCTGCGGTCTTCGATGGTTTCCATCACTTAGACCCCTGGGTTGAAATCGTGCCGGGAGAAGCACACGGGGTGTGATGGTGGGTGAAACACATGCTGGGAATTTATGGGGTCTGGCAAGTCCAGAAACTGGGGTACTGGATCCTGCCCCGGACCGGGCAGTGGGGAGGTGAGAGGTGGCTGCTAAGAGCCCTCCTGAGCACACTGCCACCCTCGACATCCTAGTAGTTACAACTCACGGCTTAATCCTTGTTTTCCCCTGTCAAGAACCACGCACGTGGAAGGATGACTCCATGGTGTCGTGGACTGAATGTTTATGTCTTCTCCGATTCCTAGGTTGAAATCCTAATCCCGCTGTGCTGGTTGGGAGGTGATTAGGTCATGCCGGTGGAGCCTAATGAATGGGATTAATGTCCTCATAAAAGAGACCCCCGTGAGCTCGCTAGCCCCCTCTGCCAAGGAGTTAAGCAGTGTGCCAAAGGTTTCCCCCACCAATTATTATAATTCCTTCTTAAGTATGGCCGTGAACCTGCTGGTCGGTAGTAGGACGGCAGCCCGGCTGTCTAATCACAACGCAGTGATTCAGCTGCTCTAACTGACCTGACGAGCCAAATCGATGTTTTTTAAAAGGCAGCCCAAAACATTAAAAACCCGAAATAATCATTCCATACATGTCCTTTTTAAAAATTTCTCCTTGGAATGTCAGAGAACGTGGACACTTCATCATGATGTGACTTGAAAGGAATTGTTGCATTAGTGAGGATAATCAAAATGTTTTGCATTGACAGGGCAGCTTGACTCTCTGGGCTGTCTCTCTTTGTCTTTACACCCACAGGGTGCTGGCAAGATCCTTCTGTTGCTCAGGCTGCACGGGGCTGCACAGGGCTGCCCAAGGATGCAGGGGGCGCAGGGGGCTGCATGGGGCTGCCCAAGGATGGATAGGGGTGCAGGGGGTTGCCCTAACTGCAGACAAGGTAGTGTTCATATGTCTACACCTTTCACGACCTGCAGCAAGATAAGAAGTCTCTTAGTGCCTCCCTGGTGACGTTGTGCTTTGTGTTTGTATATTTGAGGCTGGTCTATTTTGTTTTTAGATGTAGGAGTAGTCCACGTCCAAAAGTGAGTCTCTGTTTCGTGATCATAGACTATTTACATTTTAAAGTATTTCACGGAGTAGAGTTCACTCCGGTTTCTCAAAAATGCCATCCTCTTTGCCCTCTGAGAAAAGACCAGGGTGTTCCGTGGTAAGCATTCCTAGGAGTTGACAAACTTGCGGTAACAAAAATAACATCTTTCTGAAGATAAATGTTTCAAGTCTGTGGACTTGACCTTCAAGATGGCTGATTGGCTTTTGTATTTTGTAAAGAACTAAATATTAAACATAATGATCATGGTTTATTTCTAAGACTATAGAAACACATACAAACATATATAAGTATATTCATAACTGTGATTCTTCATTGTTGAAAAATGGGTTTTCATTTTAAAAATGAGCAACTAATTCAGGCATTTTACAGATAGTTTACGATGCTTGAATAAGGAATGGCATGTTGTCCAGAATTTAGCAACATTGAACTTTAGAGGTGCCTGGGTGGTTCAGTCATTTAGCTCAGGTCATGATCCCAGAATCCTGGGATCGAGCCCCGTATTGGGCTCCCTGCTCAGCGGGAAGCCTGCTTCTCCCTCTCCCACTTCCCCTGCTTGTGTTCCCTCTCTCTCTCTCTGTCAAATAAATAAATAAAATCTTAAAAACAATCGAGCTTCATTTTATTCCTACAGGAATGACTGTGGAATTTGGTGAAATGATTTGTACAGAAAAGTAAAATATAATTTTGTCCTCAAATTTCTGATAATTGAGGAATTGAAACCTCTGTGACCTTAACTTCCAAATATTTTGGCCCTATTAAACCAAATAAAGTCAATTTGCCAAAGGCGTCAAGTTCTGTGGCTACAGCCATCCATCCACCCTTTCATTCACCCACCATTCAGTCATTTATTCTCAAAACGTAGTAAGTTGGCTTTTCCTTCTGTTGTGGGAGATAATGTGGGGAAGTATGGACCCTGAGACATAGCTCATTCCTCTCATTCCTCCTCTCAGGTCAAAATTCATTCAACGTCAAGCGTTAGAGGAACATACGGAACTACAAGAATGGTGAGGAGCTTGGAGGGGGTCCGAAGCCACCGAGGGCTTGCGGGTGGGGTTTTGAGGACTGACGTGGATGTGGAGACCGCGTGATGTGTCCCCCCTCACGTCATACACTGAAGCCCTATTCCCAGGGCGGAGGTATCTGAGCGGGGCCTTTGGGAGGTGAGAAGAGTTAGGTGGGGTCGCGGGGGGGGGTGTCCCCTAAAGGGATTGGTGCCCTGACAAGGGGAGGAAAGGGCTACTCGCTCTCTCTGTGCCATTCGAGGTCGCAGCAGGACGAGGGCCCCCTGGGAACGGGAAGCGAGCCCCCGCTGGCCTCCTGCTCTCCGACAGCCACCCTCCAGAGCTGCGGGGAGCCCACGCTGTAGGAACTTGTTCGAGCTGGCTGAGCGGCTCAGGCCCAGCTATCCGAGCAGGGGTCTTGCCAGAGCCTCCTCGTCTGACTCTCGGAGTCGGAACGCGGGCTGCAGAGCAGGTGCCTGACCGCCTGGAACCACAGGCTGTTTCTCACGGTGCCCGGGGCGCCGAGGACCCCCTCGCCGGCCCTGGAGCCTGCGCTGGCTCGGGAAGAGCGGCTGGGAAAGGGTTGAGGTTGACCGTGAGGAACCCATGCTTGTCCACGAGCAGAGGCTCCGAGAAAGCAGAACCAGACGCTCTTGGGCACGGCTGCGGTCAGCATGGGCGTCGATAGTGTAGCAAATGACGGAGGGGCGAAGTTAGCGCCCACAGCACCATCCAACTGCAACAGTCCGGTGAAGAAATGTATTTTCTCAAGAAAGAGGAAAAAAATCAGTCTGTGGGCTAAGTCCAGTGTTAAATGCACCGTTTAATCCTCCAGGGAGAAAGATCAGTGGTTCATGTTAGGCTAGAGGCCTTTTCATTGAATCAAAGATCTAAAATGAAAGGGATCACGTATTTCTGGGCTTCCCCGGCAAGTATTTCTGTTGAGTGATTTAAGATGAAAAGTCATTTTTAAATAGCTGAGCCCATGATTTTCTTAAATAAAGAAATATCAGAAACATGTACAGTGACGGGCCTTTAAAAAATCAGTGGGGTGTCACCATCCCATGATTGATGAGCCGTGTTTGGGGCACGGATGTGTCACTCCACAGGGGGCAACAGTGCCAGACTGTGTTTATTTATGGAAAACTTAAAAGAAGTACAAGGCCATTGGGATGCTCATGATTTTACAAAGGGTGAGATCAAATAGGAGGGGGCTTTAGCACACGGTCCAAAACCAATGTTTAGAATAGGATAAAGGAAGCCCAAAAATGCAACAAAATACAAGTCCCTGGGCTTTTTCATTAAGATGTTTACCCCGGGTGGGATCGCGTTTCCTTTCTTCTGAGAGTAAAGCCTTGGCACCAGAGGAGGCCCCTCTCTCTTGGTCCCAAGCAGGGCCTTTTCTTCATCTGAGGTGTGGGTTGGCCTCTAGGGGGAGCTCAGGCTCCTGCCCTGCCCTCCCCTCCCCACCTTCTCTCCCCTCTCTCCCCACTCCCCCGCCGCCCCTCACTCCCTTCCCCGTCTCTCCTCCCCCTTCTCTGTCTTGCCTCTGCTTCCCCCTCTCCCTGGGCTGAGGAAAAGCAAGCCACTGCCAGCCTTGAGGGCTGCAGGTGTACAGGTGAAGGATAGGCTGGAACTCGGGGTCCCGTTTAGCTCTCTGGTGAGCTGGCCATGCGACCAGCCTGCTGGGGCATCCCCAGCGCTGCCTCCAGTGCCCAGAACAGTCTGCTGCGTGGAGGCCGAAGAGAGCGCCTCAGCCTGCGCGCTTCCTCACTGCACCCAAGGTGGAGCGCGAGAGGACGGGGGTCAGTTAGGTGCTGCGTGGACCCTCGCTCTGCCTCTCACTGCTGGGCGATCCCGAGTAACCACTCACACCCTCTGCCTCGGTGTCCCTGACTGTCGCAGAGGGAGGAGACCGACCGACAACCCCCTCCCCCCTGCTCACTGGTTTGAAGACCAGGAGGAAGCTTCCGTGAGCCCCTCGCGCACGCTGGGAAGCTGTAATAGGTAATGTGAAAAGCAAAAGCTCTTCCAACAAATGCTCCTGGAGCCACGCGCGTCCTTCCACCAAAAGTAAGCCTCGCGTCTCAGAGAAGAGTCGCAGAGTGGGTCCTGGACCTAAGGGGAACACCTAGTTCTATAATGCTTCTGGAAGAAAGCAGGAGAGAGAATATCTGTTATCTCGGGTTAGGCAACGACCTCTCAGATACAACTCCAAAAGCAAAATTCATAAAAAATGAAAAATCAATTAATTCATCCAATGGTAAGTTTCTGTTCTGTGGAAGATGCTGTTAAGAAAATGACGGGGAAAAAAACCCCAAAAATAAAAAAAACAGGCCACAGATAGAAAATACTTGCCAAACCCATATCAGATAACAGGCTTCTCTACAAAATAGTCAAAACTCAAAACAAGAAACTAAACAATCTTATGAAAGTGGGTGAAAGATTTGAGAAGATGTTTTGCCAGAAAGGTGTGCAGATGGTAAATGAGTGCACAGCTTACAGGGCTCAACGCCCTCAGACGCCGGGGAGAGGTCAGGAAGCCGGGAGGAGATGCCGCATGTCTGTCTGGTTGGCGGGATGGGACCTTCTCGGGCCCGGAGGCCCAGGACACCGCAGGCTGCCTGGGGACAGGGCAAGGCAGCGGGAAGCATACGAGGGAGGGAGGATGTGGGGGCTGCAGAGTCCCGGCTCCTGGTGGCATCTTGTTAGATGAGGAAGCCGGGCAGAGAGTCCGGTCCCTCATCAGCTGAATGGACCTCTTGGGAAAGCGGCAGCGAAAGCAGTCTGAGCGAGGGTTAACTATCCGGCCTCTGACGTCAGCAATGTGACGGGCATTCGGAGGAGCTTGGGTCATCTACGAAGAAATAGAGGGGCCACGTCGATTGCACTGAGCGATGGTTCATAGGTAAGGTTATATTCATTTCAGGTGTACAACGTAACGATTTGATATTTGCTTATATTGTGAAATGCTCACCATAATGCATCTAGTTAATACCAACCACCGCACATAATGGCAAGTTTTCCTTGTGATGACAACCTTTAAGACGTACTCTTTCATGAAACACCTGGGTGGCCCAGTCGGTTAAGCCTCGGACTCCTGATTTCAGATCAGGTCATGATCTCAGGGTCGTGAGATCAAGCCCCAGGTCGAGCTCCACATCGGGCTCCATGCTGAGGGTCACATCTGCTTAGGATTCTCTCTCTGCCTCTCCAGCTAGTGCTCCATGTCTCTCTCTGTAGAAACAAACGAACAAACAAAAAGATCTACTCTCTTAGCAAGAAACCCTACCTGAGCTGCATTTCTACATCTCGCCCCGGCATGCTCACGCAAATGCTTGATCAGCACTTTGCGTGCATCCGAAAAATTAAAAAACAAATTCTCTCCACAAAACTAAATTTCCAGAAAGCTAGAGTCTCTTTGTCTCCTGCTGTCAAATGTGTGACCTCGAGACCCAGCTCACAGGCGTGTGGCAGGTTTGCCCTGAGTGGAAATGGGCTGAACTCCAGAGATAGCAGGACAAAGTGCGAGTCTCTGCTTCACTAAAGGCAAAAAGCATTTTATTTTTATTTATTTATTTTATTATTTTATTAATTTACTTATTTTACAAAAAGCATTTTAAACTACTCTGTTGTAATGAGCTTTAGAGAGAATTAAGCCCTAAAATCCTTTTTTCCAGATAGAAGCATGCACGGAACCCCAATACACAGGCGAGACAGAGGGGGCATCATCGCAATTCCCAAGCTCTCCTCCGACAGCCTCTAGGCCAGAGAACCTCGTCGGTCTCCATCCCCAGGAAGTCCTCTGCATCCCACACCAGTTGGGGCGATGGCTTTTGGAATGGAGGAGGACTCTTCACATCGACAAGTTTGCAATCACAAAATACTTTTCAAAGGCTGGGAGGAAATATACAAAAAATTTAGGAGTGATTATTTCCAGCTGATGGGATAGTGAGGATATTTCTTTCTTTTCTTTTTCTCCCCCCAGGGCTTTCCAAATCCACCTACGGGGAGGATGCGATAACTCATAAGGAGGGAAAGTGGAGGGGCTGCGTTATGTGGCAGGCGGTCCCGCGGGTAGGCGAGCAGCGGCGGGGAAGCGCGGCCGCGGGGGGCTGGCGCGGCCCGAGCCGAGGGCTCCCGGAGGGACTGTGGCTTGCCATGATGGCTCAGCTTTGCTCCCAGCAAATGGGGGTTTTACATTAAAGATCCTCCAAGGGGCCGTTTTCCTAATGGGTAACCAATGAAATGGTCTTCAGAAAAAACAGTTTTTCTGCAGCCTTTGCTTTTCTGTTGAGTGAAATGGGAATTGGGCATCCACATTCATTGCTGTTCGCATCTCAGGGACACAATTCAGAGGTTTTGGTAACAGTCACTCCTTAGGGAGACTTTGTTTTTATTAGAGTTATCGTTGCGTAAACGTTGTGTGCACACGCGTGTGTGTGACTGTGTGAGTGTGCGCAGGAGCACGGCCCTGAAGGTAAGTACTTAGGAAAGCTGGGTGCTCTCCTCCAAGCCGAGGGTACTTCCTGTGGAAAGGCTTGCGGGGGGCAGCCTTGCTCAGGAGCCAGGAGGCTGCACTCAGCTCCCCGCCCCCTAGGGGCCCCGGCCCAGGGCTGGGCTCCCCACCCCGAGCCTCCATCTTCTCCTCTGTCCAAAGGGGCACCGCGTCCCGCCCATGTCCCCTGCTTCCTCTGAGGGTCAAATGAGCCGAAGCAGGCAAAACAGCTTTGCTCTGAGTTGGAACACGGACGAGCTGGCAGTGGCCAATGTGTGGCTGAGGAGCTGGACTCCTGAAATGCTGTATCTCTTTCTGCTCGATTCCCCGGGGGGTTGATTTCCAATGCACTTGCAGGGACCTCACGGTGCCTCGGTGGTAGTTCCAGCCCAACCACTTTCCAGAACCCATCGTCGGTTCTTGCGGACTCTGCTGAGTTTCTTGGAGAAGGGGCCTCCTTTGCGGGGAGTGTGGGCAGCGTGTCGACCCCCGCTCTCCCTCCAGGACCGGGTCCTGATTTCCGCAGAATCCCAGCGGTGGGACTTCCTCAAGTGCCAGCACGGCTAGTGTTTCCGTGACTCTATCTCCCTGATGCCCGAACCCCTAGATAGCAATAGAAACTAATTTTCTTGGCATTAGAAGGACCAAAAGGATCCTGATTTAAACTCAGGGAGTTTAGATGTGCTGATGCAGCCAGCGAGGAAGTTTGAGGTCAGAACAACAACGAACAAAAGTCTGAGTCAGCACAGAATGGCCTGCCCATCACCAGAGAATTTGGGCTGAAGGCACTGGCCTTGTTTGTGCAAAACGCCCCTGGGGTGGCCCAGGTTCCTGTTGCTGTTCTCTGGGTTGCTACACTGATGTGGTTTGAAGGTTGGGGTTCGGAGCTGATGGCCAAGAAAGAATTTTTGAGATGTCTTTTGTGCAAAAAGGTGGTTTTATTAAAGCACAGGGACAGGACACGTAGGCAGGACGGGCTGCCCCAGGGTCCTGAGGAGTGACTGATTAAATAAGATTGTCTGTCTTACGGAGGGGAGGGTGATGTCAGGGCTCCAGGAAATAGAGTCTATAGGTTTCTGGATATTGCTTTTTTCTTGTAAATCATTAAGACAGTTGCAAACTGACGGAGTTCCATCCTGCAGGACTGTGACTGATGATCTCTCTCAGCTAACCACTTGTTTCCCCCTTTCCTCTGTTCTCCAGCAGCCAGGAGGGCCTGAGGAATGTCCCACATGTCCCACTGGGCCTCTGTGGGGTGTTAGCTTCTGCTTTGCCCTCAGCTTGACTTCTGCTCCCTCATCTTGCTAACCCTTACCTGCTTAACCCAATCCTTGCCTCACGTCCCCCTTGCTTTAAACACTCAGCATGGTTTCCTGGTTGGACCCTGTCTGAGCCACGAAAGCAGCCTAGGCTCAGAGAGATCGAGGGAGCTGCCCAAGGTCACAAAGCTGGTACGCAGCCAAGCCAAGATCTCAGCAAAAGAGTGGGCTCAGCTCACATGTGGCATGGTCCTCTGTTGGCTCACGGGCACTTGTCAGAGGTGAACATGAGATGAACGTAGAAACGTGAACCCAGGTGAACCTTGCCATGTTGGTATCCACAGAATGCCTCCTCAGGGCCGTGAACACACCCCCTCTTCGTGTCTGGTGGGGCGGATGGCTCCAGCCCAGCTTCAGCCTGGCTCAGATAACGTGAAGAGAAGAGGTTAAATCCTACAGCCACATCTGCATATTTCGCCCGTTAGGCCACAACTGTACCCTGACACACCACTGTTGGTTTTGTGTGGAGGGTCATCATTCTGCTCCAAGTTCCAGTGGTGCGGGGGCTTGGGGGGGGTTTCCCCTCCGAGCAATTCTGCAACACCAGCTGGGGGTCCCACAATGCATCTCAATTCTGACACTACCTGGAGTTAGTGCCAGAGCCCACAGGTGAAGGACAGAATCCTGCAAGAATGCACCCCCCACTTCAGACACCCACGCCAAGTCCAGGTTGTTCCCGCGCCTCTGACCACCTGCAACAGATCAGAGATTCCTAGGACCTCCACCTTGAGTTCAATTTAATTCGCTAGAGCAACTCACAGAACTCGGCTCACCAGCCAGGCTGGAAGATCTCCCTGGGCCCCCGTGTGAGACGAGTCCGGATGGGCCTCATGGGTCACAGAGAAGAATGGCCACCAAGACACCATCGCTCCCTTGCCCGCCCCCCTCCCCCCTCCCCCGCCGCCAGCCACCTGCAGCCGGCGGAACGGAGAGGAGGTCAGACAAGCACACAGATATTATTGACATTACTCCTCGGCGGGATGAAAGGGACCTCAGACGTTTATAGCCCAGACAGAGATATTTGGTGCTGATTTATAAATATCACGTCAGCCCCGGAGTCCATTTATCAGGCATCTTGACAATTGCCATAGCTTGTCGCTAGGATGTCAGAACAAAGTGCCTGAGAAAGTTTACAAGATCAGGGAATTGAATCATGGGCACAAATAGAAAAAAAGAAAACCAACAAACCCGTGAAGACAGCTGCAGGGCTGCTCTGGCACGGTGACTCGGGCAGAATTTCCCCTGGAAACTCAAAAGGCCACGGTCAAGTAAAGCTTGGGAAAAACAGATTATTCCTGGGAGATGCCAGGAGACCCCAAGACTCTTGACTGTGGATGCATGGGAGTCCGGTAGCATTTCCTTCTCCTCATGCTACCGTCCATTCATCTGTCACCCTTCCCCCAGACTCTAGAGTTCACCCCCCTCCAGGCCCCCCGTCGCCCCAGGACAGACGCCACGTCGAAATAAGGCATTCCTCGTTCCCCTGCTCTCTGTCTGATGTTTTCCTCTTTCAAACTCCTGCTGAGGCCAGACCTGCCCTGTACGATGCTTCCCTTCTAATTGTCTCATAATCTGTTTTTTTTCCAGCTGCCCTAAGGGCTGAGGCTGCAAGTGAGCCCACTAGGTCGACCGGGGGGAGGGGGGCCCACGTGTAGCCCCGTGAATAAGGGGACATCAACACAGGAGAGTCAGCCCTCAGGGGCGGCCGATGGGAAGGTGCCTTGGATCCTGGAGCCTGTGCTCCAAATTACCCCCAAATTATGAGCTCTTCTCCTCTGGGAGGTTCTTGGTAGAGCTTCAGATAGCTTAGTTGTCCATAAACTTTGGACGAGAAAGGATTGGAGTCCCTAAAATTGTACAGGAGGGACAGACAATGCGTCTGGCAAGGAAGACAGGGCTTGCTTTCTGGAACCACGGAGAGGGACGCAGGACTGTAGGAGTCCAGCCTGCTTGGCCGTTCTACTTGCTGGAACCCCGGAGGGTTTCCAGCTCTCGGAAGCTCTTGGCTTCCGGTCACCCACAGACAGAGGAAGTAGGGTGTCTTCTTCTTTCTTTTTTTCTTTTTTAAAGATTTTCTTTATTTGACGGAGAGAGAGATCACAAGCAGGCAGAGAGGCAGGCAGAGAGAGAGGAGGAAGCAGGCTCCCTGTTGAGCAGAGAGCCCGATGCAGGGCTCGATCCCAGGACCCAGAGATCATGACCTGAACTGAAGGCAGAGGCTTTAACCCACTGAGCCACCCAGGCGCCCCAGAAGTAGGGTGTCTTCTGTGCACTCTCCCTTTTAAGATCCTGCCACAAAACCCTGCTTCTTCCCAAACACAATGGTCCATTTTAACTTTAAATAAATTAAATTGCTCTTTACGAAGTCAAATAATTTATACCAAGTCACTAACTGGCATTTTCTAAATGTACAACTTGTGTGTGTATGTGTCTGTGTGTCTCGGTGTGTATGTGTGTATGTGTGTGTTGCGTGTGTGTCAGAGGCACATTTGTGTGTGTGTATGTGTTGGGGGTACATTTAATTGTGTGTGTGTGTTTGCGTATATGTGTGTATTCGTGTGTGTGTTGGGAGTTTATCTGTTTGTGTATGAGTGTGTACATTTGTGTGTGTGTGTGTGTAGGATGTGAGGAGAGTCTAGGACGAGGACAAACCTCCAGAAGGAAATCTTCCTAAATACGGCTTTGACTTGTTTTTGTCGGCTGAGTTTCTGAGAAGCCCTTGAGTGGCCCAGAGCTCAAAGGTGTCTTGGAAGAGGCCTGGGGGCGGCCTCTCTATTTCACTAAGGGCGACTCGGTCAGGCTGCCTCCGGGCGGGCGGGCAAGGCCCCGTGAGGGCCCCGTGAAGGCTGAGAAGCCGGCAAGGTGGTGGTGGCGGGGGGAGGCGGGGAAGACGGAGCCCATGAGGGGGGGAAGCTCAAGACACTGAGAGCCCAGCCCCCACCCCCCACGCCCCACCCCAGCCTGGTTTCCCCTGCTCCCATCCTCTGGGGTCAGCCCTGACAGACGCTGCACCTTGGGCTGCTGGCCATTCATTCTGAGATTCCTCTTTGTGAAAAGCTATAATATGTGAAATGGGAATCAATATTTACAGGGAAAGACTTAAGCTACACTGAAATATCAGCCTAAACCATAGAGATTCCTGTTCACCATTCCCATTAGTCTCCAGAGATAACCCCTCAGCCTCCTTCATTTATTATGTGTTGGACACTCACACACACCGCACATGATACACCCACACGTGCACACACACATATGCACACACTCACAACACCATGCATAACACACTCACCATGCACCACACCGAAGACACTCACACATGTGTACATATGCACACACACACGAATGTACACACAGGAACACGCATACATACCCACACGTGTACACACACATATGCACACACTCACAACACCATGCATAATGCACTCACACATGCACCACACCGAAGACACTCACACATGTATACATATGCACCCACACTCACATACACACACAGATGTACACACAGGAACATCCATACACACCCACGCGTGCACACACATACACACTTTCTTTTATCTTCAGTTATAAATTACATGTGTGTATATTATTGTGTTATAAATTAAATTAAGATGCTGCTACTATTTTATGCCTTTTGGATCTCTGTTTATAAACAGCTGGCCTCTTGCCGGGCTCACAGTTAGAGGTCTATATTAATACGTATTATTAGTAATTTAATATTGCTCTGATAAGGTATGTGCCCTAAATATCAACTCAAAATAAAGGCTGTTTCCAAACCAGAGAAGAATATTTTCATGATAAGTCCTGTTAGTTCTTTTTTCCCCAAAGGGACCAGAAATACTTTTTCTTCAGATGTTTTAGAAATCTTTGCCATTTTATACTCACATATTCTGAGCAGACCTTGCAAGTACTACCTATCTTAGCCAAAGCTCACTTAGTGCACTTCACATTTAAATTATTTGATTGATTTTGGCCATCACTCCGCTCCAAGTGTGGAGAATTTGGACAAAGGCGAGCATCCAGGGAGTGGCGGGTCAGCCGTGAAGGCGAGGCTCCGGAGCGAAGCCTGAGAACGTTCGCCAGAAAGGAGCATCCCGCGTGGGAAAGGCGTGCGATAAGGACTGGGCAGTGATTGCAAACTAACAGGTCTTAGGGTTATATTTCTGATCTGATGACTGAGTGTATTTGAGCTGTTGTTACCACCGTGGGGGGTGTGTGTCCGTGTTTAAAATTAGCTCCTTCTCTTTCCTCTCAAGAGTCAGTCGGTGAGAGAGTTGGGGAGGACGGAAGGAGGAGAGGCAGAGTGTGAAGATGCCGGAATTTGGCTTTAACTGCCCCCTCCCACTGCGGCAACAGAAAACCAAACCGAACACACTGCAGGCGTCACTGTGTATTCACGAGAACTCCCGCCTCCAGGGGCAGATGTGGCAAAATCTGTGAACACTCGGGGCTGGAACGATGTTGCCCCAGAAAGAACAATGCTTGGGTTTTTCCAGCGCAGGACGTGTGGGTTGAATGGCTTTTTGTGTTATTTTTTCTTAATTTCCTGAATATGTGGGCAATAGTTGTGAGCCCCGAGGCCTGGGGTGGGCGTTGAGAGCTGCCTTTCCCTTTGCACAGACGGAGACGCGGGAAGGGTCGGGGGAGGCCCCTTTGTGGCACTCAGCCGGGCTCTGCGTCTGGGAGAGGGGAGAGCGGGCAAGACGCCACGCTGCGGGCTGAGGGCCTCGGCCATCGGGCACCTGCCGGGGCAGCTGGAGAAGGCGTGCGGTCTGCAGCCAGGCCTGGACCTTTCCTGCAAGGCTTTTGTTCCGCCGGATGATTTGTGTAGCTTCTATTTGGAAGAAGGAGCCTTCAGGGCCCGAGGTGTGGATGGAGTGATTTCAGGAGGCCCGGAATAAAGATGGATTCATCCTCCTAAAAGGTTCCAAGTTCATAGTATAATACGCAGCATAGAAACGACAGCTACAGTCTGCTTTGGCCCCGAGAAGCACGCCCGGGATGTCCCAGGCCAGCCACACGCTGGACAAGGGCCAGTCAACCAGGGCCGTGTTGCAGGGGACTCAGCAGCAGCAGGCGACGCTGTTGGAAAGGGTGACCAGGAAGACCTTCATCTGCAGAACCCTGGCCAGAGGGAGACAGACGCCATCCATTCAAGGCTGGGGCCTCCGGCTGCCTGGCCCCTATCTGGCTCAACCAAGTCACCCGCGAAATGCAGATGGTGAACATCTCAGTGGTGTGTCAGGACCAGACGCTGGAGGAGCGAGCGGGAGTCTCCCTAAGATACAAGGAAACCATGGCCCTGTTGCCTTGAGTCCTGGTCTTCTCTACTGCGCCAGACAATAATCTCTTAGGGCTCTTAGAAAACAATAAAATGAACTGACTCATTTTCCCAGTAATGTCTCCCCCTCCCCCTTACCGGTTCTCCTTGAAAAGTGTCCATCATCACCAGACTCATCAAAAACAAAAAAAGGGTTAAATCCTTGGAAGAAAACATAGACATCAATCTCTATACCTTGGATGAGGCCTCCATTTCTGAGATACGACACCAAAAGCAAAAATAAAATAGATACATTGGACTTTATCAAAAGTAACTTGTTCTCAAGAAAAGCACTCTCAAGGAGGTGAAAAGACAATCCACAGAGTAGGAGAACGTGTTTGCAAATCACATCCCTGATAAGGGATTTGTCCGTACATCCACAATACATGAAGATACATAAACACAACAATAAAGCAGACATGGAGGCAGTGGGACCCTCCCACCTCTCTGTTGGACACGCAGGATGGTACAGCTTCTTTGGGAATCAGTTTGGCAGCTCTTCAAAATGTTAAACAGGGAATCACCAGAGGAGGCCCCTAACTCTCGTCCTAGGTAAACACCCAAGAGAAAGAAAAACATTGGTCCATACAAAAACATGTGCACAGTCACTCATCAAACAAGAAGGTAGAACCACCCTCGCCTCCACCGACTGAAAAATGGATCCACAGAATGTGGAACTTCTGTTACCCAAAGTAACAGGGACTGACGCACTGACACAAGGCGCAACATGGATGAAAGCGGAAAGCACGCTCGGCAGAGGAAGCCAGCCACAGGGCCATCTGCTGTGCCATTCCCTCTGAACGAAAAGTCCAGACCAGCCACAGTCATAAAGACAGAATGTAAATTGGGGGTTATCAGGGGCCAAGCACCTGCAGACAGCACAGAGTTTCTTTGTGAGATGGTGAAAATGTTCTGGAGGTAGGAGGTGGTGCTGGTTGGACGGGTTTGTGAATAGGCTAAAAACTACCAAAGAATGAGGGTCACTGGGGGGTGGGAGGGTAGGGATAGGGTGGAAGGGTTATGGACATTGGGGAGGGTTTGTGCTTTGGTGAGTGATGTGAAAGGTATAAGCCTGATGATTCACAGACCTGGACCCCTGGGGCAAAGAATAAAACAAAACAAAACAAAAACCAAAAAAACAAAACAAAACAAAAAACCAAAAAAACACATAAAACTACCAAATAGTACTCTTTAAAGGTGTGGTGAATTTCATAGTATGTGATTTATGTCTTAATTAAAAAAAAAAAAGCAAAGAAGGAAAAGGCATAGTGTGTGCCTACGTTATCTGTAAAAAAGACAGTGGGAGCTTTATTTAAAGACCAGAGCTTTGGATCACCAAACATTTCAGCCAAACAATATATGAACATTTTGGGGGCTATCGTGGGCGACGGTGGAGGAGTATGGCTCAGGGGAGCTGCCCGGCACCCTCCAGTGCCTCAGGGGAGGAGTGATTCAGGGAGGCAGGGCACGGAGGCAAGGGTGGGTTGAAGCCCAAGACCCAGCCGTGAGCTCTGGATCTAGACCCGGGATGGGGTCCTGGACCCACTAATGCTCAGTCACAGCCTCTGACCAATGGAGTAGCAAACGGGGGAGCTTCGACCAGGAGCGGAAGCTCCCCCTTCTCCTGTGCCCGTCCACACTACCGACCGCTTCCATTACCGGGTCTTGATTGCTTCCTCTTGTGAAGGTGAATATTGTGGGCAGGTGTCTGGGCGGCTGTGCCATTCCTTTCCCTGATGAGGTCCTCGGTCACAGAGTGACTCAGTGGTCCGTTCATTCCTAGAGTTGCTCTGAGCTGTGAAATTCAGGTGTCAGTTCTGCAGAATGGGTAGCTTTCCTCAAAATCAACTCCCTGGTCCGTTTGAAGGGCCCAGTATGCTGATCAAGGACAGTGGTGTCCGTGAGCACTGTACTGGGCCCCTTGCAGGCATCGGGGGCTGAGGAATCCCCATGCAGGTCACAGAAAAGATGCCCAGGGAAGCAGCCCAGGCTACACAGTACCATCTGCAGTCAATTCTTCAGATATTGGAAGATAAATCCATCAGAAGCCATTACAAGAAAACGAGAGGTGAGGGTGCTCTGTTATCCATCTGGGGGCGTGAGGGTCAGTTGAGTGATGGTAGGATGATGAGTAATGCAAAGAGGAAGCACGCAGAGGGAGGCTTCCACAAACATGGAGGCCCAGAGGGGCCCAGAGGGGCTGCAAGTAGTGGGGGGTCTGGGAAAAGTGCGCTCAGCGTTCTTGGGACCTCCTGTCACTAATTACAATCTCCTTGCAATGCCACATCCCAGTAAGTTTTCCATAAAGCGATTGCTCGATGAATGTCTCTCCTCAGTTATTTGTCTTTGAGATCCTCCCCTCCCTGGCCAAGGATCTGGCTCTCTGGAGACCCATGCATTTTTCTTCTGGCCTCAAATCTTTAGGACAGAGGGAGGCCCCACAATGAAGCAGCCAAGCTTCATCAACTGCACCACAGATTGTTTGAATACAAATCAAAGAGGCAGAATGAAATCTGTTTCATGAATTTGGGCTATTTAGAGACTTAATGTGGACAATTTGAGATTGATCATAAAATACAGTCATTAAAACAAAAGGAGGCCTGCCCTAGATGTGGTTTAATATCTTGAGAAGAAAGGAAACCCACAAGTTAGTAGGTTTGCCTTTGAGTTCTAAACTCGACTCTGGGTAGTGACTGACGAATGTGTTCCAGGGCAAGGGGAGGGGAAATCTGGACCAGTCTCCTCCAGGTCCTGGGTTTGCCCAGTCAAGGAGGGACCGTGGTGCACCGCCCCACCCTGGGCTGTGTGAGACCTGTCCTGCTGCAGTGATCCATGCCAAGGGGAGTCACAACAACCAGAATTCCGGGGAATGGAGACAGAAGGACAGAACCGAGCTCACCCGGGCAGTCTCCAACATGGTGGCCAGAGGCTGAGGCACATGGCATTGGGCAGGCTCCCAAAACTGAGGCTTCCTTGATTTCTTAAAAGAGTGATGATTATTAGGCTCTCAATAGAAGCTTCCATGAGGAGAGAGAACTAGCACTGACTCTCACAAAGTCTGTTGTGTAGGTGACCCTCCAAGCTGGGCTTGGCCACCATGAACAACACTGCCAGGAATTGGTGCACATGTTTCTGTGTGACCAGGTTTTCAATTCTCTTGGGTATCTACCTAGAGGTGGAGTTCTCGGATTCTATGATAATTCTATGTTTAATCTGTTGAAGAAACTCCAACCTGTTTTCACACTGGCTGCAACACTTGACACTCCCACCAGCAAGGGTACTAATTTCTCCACACCCTCACCAACACGTGTGTGTGTGTGTGTGTATGTGTTTTATCATAGCCAACCTAGAGAGTGTGAAGTACTATTTCATTGCAGATTCAATGTTCATTTCCCTAAAGACTACTGATGATTAATATCTTTTTATGTGCTTATTGGCCATTTTTATACTTTCTTTGGATTCTATTCAAATCCTTTGCCAAATTTTAGCTTGAGTAATTTGTGTTTTTACTGTTAACTAGTTAAGAGTTCTTGATATATTCTGAATATTAGGTCAGTATCAATATATGGATTGATAATATTTTCTCCCATTTGTTGGGTTGTCTTTTCACTTTCTTGACAGTGTTCTTTGATATGAATGTTTCTTATGTTGATGGACACCCAATCTGTCTATTTTTTCCTTTGATTGCTTGTGCTTTTTGTGCTGTATCCAAGAAACTAACCCCAAAACCAAGATCATGTGGATTAACATCTTCTAATAGTTTTGTAGTTTTAGCTCTTTTACTTAGGTGTTTTATCCACTGTGAGTCAATTTTTTGTCTATGGTGTGAGGTAGGGGTCCAGCTTCATTCTTTGACACATGGATAGCCACTTATCCCAGAACCACTTGTTGAGAAGACTATCCTTTCCCCGTTGAATTGTCTTGGTTGAAATTTTACTGTAAATAAAAATTGAAATCTATTATCTGACTCATTTTTTTTTCTAATTTCAGAGTCCCATTAGAGTCATTTCTGGGTGGTTGTCACTGAATAGTATCTCTTAAAATTATCACTGATTTTAATTGTTGTGTTCGAAATGATCTGAAAATAGGTGTAACTGCTGAGTGTTTAAAACATTCTTTTGTGTCCCCTGTAAGTGAACACATATTCCACAACCCTGTGCCTTTCTGCACTATTGAACCACTCCTGAAATGCTCTGGTCTCCTCTTTAGGACTCAATTCCCATCTCCCCTGTAAGGATGAAGCCCTCCCAGGCCTTCTCTGTGCACCCAGCAGCTTCTGGATGTGATGTTTTATGTGCTTCCATTACCGGAGGGTAATTACTTGTTTATATCCCTACTCTTCTCCCACATTTGCCTCAGAACAGATGCCAACTAAGCCACGTGGGCTGGAAATGGGCACCTGAGCTCAGGCCAAATTTATGTCAGCAAAGACCCCTTAGCATGACCTGGTCGGGGCTCTCCCTGGGGCAACACCCCTGCCCTCTGAGGGCACTGGGAGTGCATGATGGGTCCTTGTTTGTCACAGCTCACGGATGGCGTCACTGGCATTCTGTGGGATAAGGGTCCTCACCAATCCGCAATGGGTGGAACCACCATTTATGGGTCAGAATGATCCTCCCGGAATGTAGGGGTGGCTACTTGGGGAAACCCTCCCTCCTCAAGGAAACCTCATCAGCAGCTTAGAAAAAAATCCTGGAGATTTCATCTAATGCTTGTTGAGAAACCATCAGTCATTTAATCAATGCAGGAGAATTAGGATTCCCGCCCGGAGAAAAAGGGTCATGCTGCCATCAGTCCAACGAGGCCCTCAGTCCTCTGTGATGAGGAGTTGCTCCTCAGGCAGCCTTTTCCCAGGTGCTCGGTAGGTTCATCCTGTCCTCAGGGAGTTCTCTACTTCCAGAAATTTACTCCTTAACTCTCTTGCTGGTGATCCATTCCTTCCTTAGCCCTTTGCCATGTCACTGAGGAGGGACCCCTGGATTTACTCTCTCTGTCCATCTCAAGTCACACGACTCAACTTCCTGACCCACCAGCCTGGCTCAGTGATGGATGGTGGCCTAGCTTGTCCTGGAGCCACACAGGACTGGCGAGAGAGGTGACCTTCCCACCCGGCCTCTCCTCCTCGGTTCTGGCCACGCATGGAGCCCGATAGCGTGATTCACACACTTCCACGCGCTTCTGACATTGAGCTCCTTTTGCTCCTCCTGCAGCATCAACCTGGAAAGCCTTTGTCTTTGCCCACCAGAACCTGGCATGTTCCACCCCATGTGCCAAGTGGCCCCTCTTCCTGCCCTAACCCCAACCCAAGCCCACACCACAGTTTTATTCATACATGTTCTCATGTGAGATGCTCACGGCTTCACACCTGAGAAACTGATTTCCACAATAACCGGAAAGCGGCTGGGACGGGGTCGTGGATCACACAGTTACCCTAGACTTCAAACGATAGCCCATGTGGTGCACACAGTGGGAGCCCAGACGGTTACTGATGAACCGGATTGAAGGTAGCCTTCGTGATTTTGGGGGCAACCTTATCTTACCTCATGGTGTTACTGGATATTTGCAAGTTTGATTGTCTCAAATGTCTTAAGATGGATAGAACCAGCTGAAAGAGGAAAGCGGAGAGAATGAGGAATGAGGCCATTCCTGGGGTGTAAAGTCTCTTGGGCTTTGTGAGCCTAGAACCCCTAAGCTTTGTGGTCTCAGCACTGAGGACAGATTGCTGATCCCCGGGGAGAATGTGTGCACACACACCCCTGAGCTCTGCGATCTGGGAACATCCACAGAGAATGTCTCCTGGGATCTGAACCAAAGTATGGCCTCCAGGATGGGGCTTCGTCGCACCGAGAAGCTGAGAGCAAATGCCAGGGAAGTGGGTTTTCTTTACCTAGAGTCCCATGTTAAGAAGGGTGCTTACCCGGTGTCTCCTGGCCATGCCTGCTATTCGCTGAGCCCTAGTTGGTAACACATTACAGCCGAGGAAGAGAAACAGAAGATACCTCCAGAGGTTAGTTGTGTTGTCCTTTGTCAGAAGACAACTACAGGATGACCTAAGGAGATCCGAAATGTGTAGAAAAAGATGACTTTTTTTTTACTTTATTTTTTCAGTGGTCCAAGATTCATTGTTTATGCACCACACCCAGTTCTCCAAAAGATGACTTTCCAGAATGGTAAGTCATCACTGCTGAGCAGTGACCACTCTCAGAGCCGGGCCCCATGCTGTGTAGGGCTTCCCAGCTACAAAGCATTTCAGGTTTGTCATGTGTCTGCCCTCCAGGAGAGAGCCAGATCTGGCCCCTGGCTTCCCGGGTCCATGCCTTCCCTGCTCCTTCCTCCTTCCATGGCTCTGCGTGCACACATTTGTAACTTGGGCAATTCCACTTACTTTCATGTAATCTTTATTAAATACTCAGTATGTGTTAGCTACTTTTATATTTGCTATTTCACTAATAAAGAAATATGAATCAAACGTACCCATTTCCTATCTGCACAATAATCCCCTCCTCCACCAAACCAACGTGCCAGTATCTATTTGGAAAACAACTTTGTTCTTCCATTCCGTACTTTTTTGCCCATTTATGATAGCTGTGGAAGGCAGGGAGACACTTTTTGCCCTTTTGTTTTGGCCACGAACGCCTCTACTGGTGCAAGGGGCTCGGTCCTCATTAAAACCACTTCCTCTGTTAAATGGGTGTTCCGCTGAGGCCAGCCTGACATGATCCCAGGATATTGAGGCGGAAGGTTCAAGTGTTCTGGTGAGAACCGGAGGGAGGGAGAGTGTTTGGGGGGGGCTCTTGGAGGCACCACAGAGTGGCTAGAGTGGGAGGAAGGGATGGTCAAGGTGTGGAGCCAGCGGGGGCAGGGACGCTGGGTGAGGCGGGGCAGAGGCCCTGGGCTCACATCTGGGCAGGAGTGGTCGCTCTGCCAGGACACCCAGGGGACCTGGCCCCACGGGCTGTTGTGGACCGAATGCCGTGCCCCCCACATTCTCACGGTAAAGTTCTAATCCTTAATGCAATGGCCCTGGGGGTGGGGCCCTGTGGTGGGATTGGTGCTCTAAAACCAGAGCCCTCTCTCCACCCTGGAAGGGCCCAACGAGGAGGAGGCTTTCTGCAGGCCAGTGGGAGAGCTCTCAGCAACACTGGTCATGGGCTTCCCAATCTGTGGTATTCTGACATGGCAGCTCGGACATACTCAGGCAGGGGTGAGCTGAAAAGAACCTTCTGGAATAAGAAAGAGTCTAAGGATGAGGATAAACAGGGAGCCTGTAGATGGGGCCAGGCTGTTCACAGACAGAGCAGAGAGGACGTGGCTGAGCTAAGGAGGTGGCCTAGAATTTTTCAGAAGGAGCCACATGGACCGAGAATGGGGGTTGTGGTTTTTCTACATCTTTCACTCAGTTGGACCTAAAACAGGTAAAAAATACTAAGGTGAGTTCAGGTTCCAAAATCACCATGGTGAAAACTTGGACAACAGGTCAAAAATTATTTAGGGGGCATTTCAGAGAGATCATCTCTCTAACTCAGAGCCTGAGAAGGACCTCATCCTCTTCAAAGACCTCAAAACCCACCAGATTCCTGATACGTGCATTTGGCCGCCCCTAGGATGGGGCTCATACGCTGAGGTCTTTTCAACCCACGACCAACCAAACACAAATGGTGACATTTTCATACACAGTCTCCTTATGCTTGTTCCCAGTATCTGCATCTTAATCCTATGGTCTTCCCAAAAATACTTCCTCCCTGAGCTGAGAGAGCTGTGAGCATAGAAAGAAAGCTTGACAAGTAAAACCATAACTGAGATAGGGACTCATCAGAAAACCCAGGATGTGTTGTCCCCACGCCATGGGCCAGTGTGGCTGTTGACCTCCTTGTTCAGTCAGAAGAGAGTGATGAATGTGAGCAGTAAGGACACCGCCTCGGAATTCTCTGCTGCCGTGAGCCGCACAAGAGAGGCCGTGAGGCTGACATGATCCCCCGTCTAGTTACCATCTTCCTTTTTGTCCAAATTGAACAAAGATGCTACCTGTCATAGGCAATCTTGACACCTGGCACCTTGTTAAGATAATAACAGAACCAAGGGGCGCCTGGGGGGCTCAGTCGGTTGAATGTCCGACTTGTGATTTCAGCTCAGGTCATGATCTCAGGGTCATGAGATCGAGCCCCGTGTCGGGCTCTGCACTGAGCCTGGAGTCTGCTTGTCTCTCTCTCTCGCCCTGCCCCTCGCTCGCCAGTGCTCACTCTCTCTCTCTCTTGGATGGAAGGGAAGGAAGGAAGGAAGGAAGGAAGGAAGAAAGGAAGGAAGGAAGGAAAGAGGGAATCTTCCAGTAATGAAGGGTTATACCCAGGACTTCAACACCTACTTGGCGACAAACTTTCTTTAGAGGACGAGAGCACACAATTTTTCTGTTTTTTTTTTATTCCTACTATCACTCCTTCCTCCATTTAAATTTGCCAAGAGCTGATTCGAGGCAGAGGTGACTGTGTAGCTCCCGTTCTAAACAACGGAAGAAAGAACAGGACAATTCTCTAGTATCTGTTTTTGAGATTAGCGAAAAAGAATGGAAAAAACTTGGTTTCTTGGAAATCTTACAATGTCCTCCCTTCTCCTCACCTGGACAGGCACAGTGAGTGTGTGTGTGTGTGTGTGTGTGTGTGTGTGTGTGTGTGTGTGTGCGTGTGTGTGTGCGTGTGCATGTGCGTGTGCGTGAGAGAGAGAGAGAGAGAGAGAGAGATCTGATGTCTCCGTCTTCCCTCCCTCCCTCCTTCCATTCTCCCTAATTTGGCCGGGGAAGCCTGGTAACCTCTGGTGACAGGATGCATCATTTTCTCAGTGGCCAGGAGCCCAGCCCCCAGTGCTCAGAGGTCGCCCAGCGGCAGGAACTTCCCGCCCGCCCCACTCTCTCCCAGCCGCTGCGTCTGCGCTGCTGGAAGAGCCCAAGACAGAGGGCCAGGCAGTGGGGCTGCGGCGGGGACGTGGACCTGGCCTCAGGGTCACCTCTCGGGGGCCACCTCTCAGGGGCCTGCCCCAAACGCAGGAGGAAGAGCCCGCCAGGGTCCTGTGCTTCTCTTCCTCTCCTGACGAGGCCATCATCAGTCCTGTGGGATGAAGCTTTCACCTAGGACCTCATTTAACCCACTTCCCTCCCCAGGGGTCCCCTCTCCACATGGGGGTTAGGGCTTTAACCTATGAATCTGGGGGGACACCGTCCAGTCCCTGGTGTGCCTGTGCTGGCGGAGAAGACTTTCGGGTGTCCTAGGCCGGGGAGTAGTCTTGAAGGGCACAGAAGAATGACCAAGTGCAGCACATTCCAGAGCTATTGAGCTCACTCAAAATGAGAGAGACTTAAAGCTGAACAAATATTTGGTCCATTTCCCCTGAGGCATGAGCCCGAGGGGAAAGCCGGGAAATCTAGGTGCGCCCCAGCTGCAGAAGACAGACAGAGCTGCCTGACCCCGTGCGCACTGGTGGAGGCGTCCCCCAGGGCAGGCTGCGTTGTCGCCTCCGAAGCCCCAGTGGGGAGGCCTGGTTTTCCACTCGAGGGAGGCGTGGGGGCCGAGGGCACTCAGTGGTGCCCAGTCCATGCGGGCACGAGCCAGAGGCGGAGGCAGGTAAGGGAGATCACCGAGACAAACGCGCCGGGCACACGGATCGGGGTGGTTTTGTGCCTGATTCCCCGGGGGAGACTGGCGTGCCCTGCTCAGGCCCCGAACACAAGGCGACTACCGGGCGGGCAGGCTCACGCTGCCTGTCCCCTCCCACTCGCTGCAGGCAGGTGCCCCCGGGGGGCTCGCTGGAGCCTGAGCTCCTGGCAGGGCTCCGCACCCACTCGCCTCTCAGCCACAGGAAACCCAGGTGTTGTGGAGTCTCTGTCCAGACTTCACATGAAAGCTCGTATAATTTGCAAACTCACCAGAAACCCTCGGGGGGTTTCAGACCCAAGCTAGGGAGTCAGCGGCCTGAGCCAGACATCCAAACCCCTGAGATCAGAAGAAGGAATCTCCATCACTCTGAGTCACGGGCGGGATGCTGGCAGGCGGGAGCCCCGGAGCCTCTGCCCAGCCAGGGACGGAGGGAGGGAGCCAGGGGGCTGCAGAGTGAGTCTGGCGGGCACGCGGGCCTGGGCACAGCTCCTGTCGAAGACCCCCGACAGGGAGACCCTCACCCCTGCCTTTGGTCTCCCCCCTGGCGGGCGGGCCTGGCCAGCCGGGTCTGGACTCACCGCCCGGCCTCTTGGAGAATGACCGGTGCCTTCTGCTCTGCTCCCCGCTTAGGCTGGGAGCGTCTGAGTGCAGGCGTAAGGACGGCGATAGGCATGGCCGAAAGGATCCCTATAAACTCCCTTCTGTCTGCTCCTGCAGGGCAGCAGGACCTCCGTCCTTCCAGGCAGAAGGCATGGGCGGAGGTCCTGTTCTCTGGGCCGATTCATGACCTCCAGGGAAGGGTTAGTTCAATCCTACGTGAAGGGGAAAGGCCAGCGCCTTACAATTCCCGAGAAACCTGAAAAGTCTAAGTAAGTTGTTTTGGGATAATGGAGCCAACAGCAAGAGCGGTGCAATGACTTGCGCTGGGCCACACCGGGGCGGGGGGCGGGCTTGAGGGAAGGGGCGCTCTGCGGTTCGGGACGGGGTGCTCTGCGGTTCGGGACGGGGCGGGGGGCGGGCCTGAGGGAAGGGGCGCTCTGCGGTTCGGGACGCAGGAGCCCCGGGTCTGGCGCGCAGCAGGGGTGAGAGGCTGTGGCTGTTCCGAAGGACTCACTTCCTTCCCCCCGGGCCTGGGGACCACCCCACAGCTGTCCTGGGCCGCGCAGCGCGTCCCTGCCCAAGTCACAGGGGCTTCCCATGAGCCTCGCTGGGCGCGCACAGGGGGCGTGGGCACGGTGCACCCTGCCCGTCCTGGGAACCAGCAGTCCGAGGCCGCTGCCGCTTCTGGTGCCTTCTGACTGGCCTCCCTCTGCCCTAAGGACAGCATGTCCCCGGGCGGGGCCGTTCTGCCGCCAGGACAGACCCACAGACGATGCGCTGTCGATGTGCGGCGGGACCCAGGAGCAAACCGCCTTGTTGCGAGGTCCCGAGATCTCGGGGCTGTCATTCCCGTGGCCAAGCTGACGGGTGCAGCGGGTGTGCGGGGCTGACGTTGAATTAACGGAGGCATGAAGGGGGGGGACACATCCGGGTCCTTTCGGCACCTGCCTGCTTTCCAGCCCTCTGCCCTGCGGAATTTGGATTTGCCAGCCCCCCATAACCGTGTGAGCCAAAACCCTAAAATAAAGCTCCCTTCGCTCTCTACAGAATACCCGTTTTCCTGTTTCTGTCTAATAAAGCAGGAATCACAGGGTCAAGGGGTGCCCTTGAACGAACCCACTCAGGCTGTCCCCACTCGGGTTCCAGCGGAAGTGCAAAAACCTTGGTCCCTGGGCTGGGAGGCCAGGCGTCCTGCCCGCCCCCACACTGGCCAGCGCCATCCACAGTCCCTGGCTGTCTTCCCCGTTGCCTCCTCACATGGGGGCACTTCGCCCTCAGACCAGTTCCAGCACCTTCTCCTGGATTCCAGGGCCCCAGCTCTGCCCCTGGACCAGTTCCCCACCTCCATGTCAGCCCCGGGATCTCAGGAGCAAATCTCGTGAGGAATCAGAGCGGGTTGGAAGCAAGTGGTACCACATAAAATTTATTATAAAACTTCAGCAAATATAAATATCCAGGTGCCCGTTCGGAATGGAGCCACATGGCAGGAAGGACAATGCAGAGCAGCCCCAACACGGCGCAGGGGGTCGGGGGTCAGGGGCCCGTGTGTGGCTTCATCCGGAAATGCTGGCCTTCTTTCTGAAGGGCTCTTACAGAATAACCAAGATTCACGGGAAAAAATGCAAACACAACACAACGCACGAAAAGAAAACATGGGGTTCTGAGGGTCCCCAGGTCCGTGGACGTCTGCCGGGGCTGGACAGCCGGCTCCCCATCGGGACGGCAGGGGTGCGGTGTGGCCTGTCGCTCGCTGACTCTGGTATGACCCGTGGTCTGTCATTCAGAGGGAAGCACTTAAGGAACGGCTTGGAATAGAAACGCTTGTCAGTACCGGAGAAGGATAACATGTAGGATATAAAGTTCTCTCCTGCAGTGCGTGGGTCTGAAAGGGACCGAAGCACCGTAACATGACGGATTTCCTGGTCCCCGTTTCTAGAGGCAAAGTCCCCAATCGGGACACAGAGTCCGGAGTCCAGTGTGTCCCCCTCCCACCGCCGCCCCGCAGGGCAGGCTCCCCGTGGGGCCACCGACTCTTGTCCCAGCAGAGAGAAGCTGGGCTGCTGGGGCAGGAAGAGGGGGCCCTGGGGACGCCGGCCGGGAGCTGTCGCAGCCCGCGGCTCCTCCAGAGGAAGCTGCTTAGTCCAGACCTGGGCCAGCGGACTAGAGGTGGGCCGGAGGCCGGCGTACGGAGCAGCAGATCTGCGGGACTTACTCCTCATTTCCCGGCCTTTCCTTCTTCCTCCAAAGCACCACAGTATTTAGCGGTGAGCAAGCTGGCTCCTTCTGGCCTTGTGACTTGATTCGGCTGAAGTACAAGTGATGAGCTTGACCCTGGGTCAGCCGCGTGGGACTCCCCGCCGCCTCCACGCTTCACCTGAACACGGGTGCGCGCGCGTGCCCAGGCATGCCCTCGGACCCATGATGTGCACGTGCGTGTGCATGCATGCACGCACGCACACACACACACACACACACACACACATACACACACACACTGGCCCAACACAGAGCCGGACGCCGCCCTGCGTCTCCCGGCGGGCCTCCCGGCAGCCGCGTCCTGACGCCCAGCGCACGGCTGATGCAGGCCGAGGGCACAGCATCCCCACTCCCGCCGGGCCTCACAGGTTGGAGGCAGCGCACGTCTTGCAGCACTGCTCCCCATAAAACCGGGGACTGCACATTCCGTGCCGGGGCACCAGCGAGCACCAGGGGAAGTGGTCTCTGCAGACGTCGTCTGAAAAGCCGCAAAAGCCGCGTTAGCCAGGGTCCCGGGGTGGGGGGGGCACAGCTCCGAGGCGGCGGAGGGCAGCCCTCCAGCGAAGATGCCAGGGGCCGTTCCCACGAGACCCTCCTCGGAAGGTCCCGCAGGACTGACGTGCCCTCCCTTCTGGGTGGCACCCTCCCACTCAGTGACACGGGGGACGCTGGCCGGGCCACCGGCTACTGGACTGCAGCCGTTCCTTCTCCGAAAGAGAGTGAGACCCCCGACGCCAGCGCTACTGCGGGGCCCCCCCACCCGTCCTCCGGCTCAGTGAGGAACTGGTCCGGACACGTGACAGCCCCCACCCCCGAGATGCCAAGGCCCAGCCGAGGGGTTCCAGACACTCACCTTTCTTCTCGGCAGTGGGGCAGAATTGGGTGTTACAGGCCGTGGAAGACGGGGGCTTCTGGTGCACGAAGCAGCCTGAGGCCGGCCGCCCGCCCGCCAGGCACTGCACTGCCCGGGTCTGCACGCCGCCCCCACAGCTGGCCGTGCACTGCGAGGAACAAGGGCACGGCCGTGACCGGGACCGCCGGGTCCCAGGGCGCCTGCTCTCCCCAGCCTCCCTGACCCAGACTCCTCAGCGATGCAGGGAACAGACCAGACTCTGGATTAGGCCCAGGTGTGGACGGGGGCACCAGTACTGCAGGTGCAAAACGCCCCTGAGTGCTCCACGTCTGATGAACACAAGGAACGGGGAGCATATCTGGGGGTACCAGGATCGTTCCCCGGACCGACCGGCCTCTGCGTCTGGCCCCAGAAACAAAGCCCTTCGTGGAAGGCCATCACCCAGGCACCCTTTCTGGGGCTCTTGCCGGGGAAAACCTTGACAAGCCACCTCTCACAGAGGCACAGTAAAACAAAGTCCCTCCCAGACCCCACGTTCCTGGACTCCGGATGCTGCCTGGAGGTGGTAACACAGCAGCCTGGACAGGCGGGCCTCCTCCTGCGGGCACGGCTCTGGAAGTCGCAGGCCCTGGCGCTCTAAGGCAATCGAGCCCGGCGGAGCCAGGGCACGGAGGAGCCACACGGCGAGGGCATCCTCCGCCAGCTGCCAGGCTCACAGCCCACAGACTCTGCGCAGGTCCATCTGAGCTTGACCGTGTGCAAGACACCGGGGGACGGGCAACCAGAGAGACGGAGGAACCCAAACCAGCAAGCACCGAATCTGTCCAAACAGAGAGCTCCCTGACGTCTAGACTGAATTATGTAAAGTGTGCTCCAACACGGCCCCTCGTTCAAAAATGTCAAGGATGTAGGCACTTAAGGACCACCTGCAAGAAGAGGGGGTCGGATGCGGTTGTGGACGTCGGGTGCATGGTGGGGACGCTAAATCTGGTGAAATACAAGGGCTAGATCTGTGCGGCACCGGCACAACCACGGCACAGGCTGCTTGCCAAAATGTACAAGAGGCAGGCCAGAACCCCGTTTGAGCAAGGGAACTTAGCAAGCCCAGGGCCGCCTTTCCACGGCTGGTCGGCCTGCAAGTGGGCAGCCAGCTGCCCTCCTGCTTCTTCCCAGGACCCGCTGCGAGTAGAGCCTCCAGAGAGGGCTTTCCAAACCCCCGGGGAAGGGGCTCCGACAGAGCGGGTTAACATCTCGGTGAGTCAGAGTCCAGGAAAGTCACAGTCTGAAGGAACTATTCTTTCTCGTCACCTCTTTTGGTCAAGGACGGCTGGGCCCCCAGAGGTGAAGAGGCCGGGCTCCAGCTGGTAAGCACGTGGGTCTGGAACGTTTCCATGAAGCTTCCCCCTTTCTCTTGAAGACCAACTTCAGCTAAAGTCATTCATAACTCAGGTTCAGTATACGACTGTAGCAATCAGAAAAAAAAGAACAGTGTGGGCAGATTTGTGTCTGGCTTCGGAATTAGCAGGCTCATCCATGATGGAGCCAAACGTTCCCCACTGCCTACTGCATCCATCTGAACATTAGGCAGCCGCACAGTTCCGGCTTTGCCTCCGAGACCCTCGCAGCCCCGGGCCACCCGAGACCTGAGGAATGCGGGCTGCACTGGCTCGGGGCTCACGGCTTCGCACTGGTCACATCTGCATCTGTAGGCGTCCACCACCTCTCTGTCGATGGCGAGCTCCTGTTGTAGGCAGCCGCGGGGCAGAATTCCTGCCTTGCCAACTATGTGTCTCAAGTGAAAAACAAGAGATCCAGCCATCATTTTGCACCACTTAAAATCACGAGGAAGTAACTTGATTCTTTTTGTCACGGACTCATTTATTTACAACAGGACGCACTCACCTCCCACGTACCAGGCGCCGATCCAGACACTGGATTCCGAGTGGACGCAAGGGATTCGCCCCTCTCTGGGGTCTGCCGTCCCTACTCAAACTGTGAAGAGAGGCTCCAGGGCTTGGATCTGGAAGTCAAAGCTGACTTAACTTGATGGGGTTTAACGTGAGCATTTTAGGTAATTCTTCCTGCGGACGGCCGGACGCAGGTGGCCAGTGTGCTGCAGAGACGGGGACCCGCCCTTGTCCACTGACCTCCACACATGGTGACTGCCCTTGGCTGCCCGTCCAGACCCCGCAGCTGCCCATGTGCAGGCCAGCCACCTGCTGGGCCTGCCCCACACCTGGAGCTTCGGCAGCCTGGGCGGGACCCGAGAACCTGCATTTCTACACGCAGGGCATTTTAGCCACAGGCCAGGCCACGCTGGCAGAGCCACTGCTCTGCTGACCAGAGCTGCGTCGGCAAATGCCCTTCCCCCTTGTCTTCGTTTTCAGAGCCGACCCCGGCCACATCGAAGTCTGACAGTGTCCACGGAGCCAGTGTGTGATCAGGTGAGCCGCTGTCCCATCGAGGGGCCGAGACTTCCCACGTGTGGCCTGGGTGGTCACTGTCACCTGGCCGCCATGCGGACTGCTTGCCGCCTCCCGACCCCCAGCCCACCTGGTTTCCTTCTGCCCACCTCTCAGCGTCCCTGCTGCAGACGCGGGAGGACCGGGTACCCCGACTTCGGGGGGGGGCTCTTCTTGTCTTCAGCCCTGGTAGGGCCATCCCCGGAGCTCTGCGACATTCACGCACGTGTTTCTTCACGGTCTGTGTGTCCTGCTGATGCCCTGACTCCCGGGGGCAAGGAGCCAGCCTGCGGTGGGCAACTCTGGGTCTGTCCGCTGAGGGGCAGTGAGGCAGCTCCAGCTCCCGTGCAGGTGGGCGTAGAATGCGAAGCAGGAACGTCACCCTGTGAAGAGCGTCCTGGGCTGCGCCTTCCAGGGCCACCATCCGCTTCCGGGTCCTGGGATCCCTCCTTTGCCTCTCCTCCTTCAACTCCACAGCTCTGCCTCCCTCATCCATGGCCTGGGGCCATGCACAACTGAGTCAGGGCGCTTTCCAGTGAGGGGGGATCAGCTGTGGTCCAGGGGAACTGTCCCCTCACCCTGAGGTCAGCAAACAGGGTTTTCTTGCCATTCCAGGATTACAACCTTGTCGAATGCGACGGCACCTCCTGGGAGCCCTCCGTGCTGACCGCCCTGGGAGAGGGCCCCTATGGGTGTATCAGGCTCAGACTTCCGGTGGCTCTGAGCACTGACCTGCTAAGTACACATTTTCTAGAACACTGAAATCCTGAAAAACCCTCTCCCTTCTGGGTGCTTTCTGTTTCAGGGACAATCCTGTGTTCTTTGGGACATTGTGCACCAGAAAGGCTACATGTGCCCTGAAGAGATGAGCTGGGAAACCTGATCATCCCTCTTAGTCATTATCAAAAGTCCAAAGACACGCATTTTTAAAATAACGTCTGCCTGTGGGTTTGTTTTAAATTACGGGGATGACTCTGTGTGTCACTGGCCCCGACAGCAAAAGGCTGGTGGTGGCTCCGCCCTGTCGCTCCTGGCTGACGCTCCGGTTGGCTTTATTCAAAGGCAAGCTCCCCTGGCCGCACAGCCACTGGACCCACGCGTGCCAAGGGCTTCTTGTAGGGCAGCTCAGCTCCCAGACCCAGGAGCAGCTAGTAAACCGGCCCACTTTCATTCCTGAGTCTGAGGCTTCCCACCTTCCTTGTCCCACTGGGATGACATCGGCCCCTCCTGGGAGACCCATGGATGCTTCTGCCTTTATCTGTCTCCTTCCCGGGCCCTGGGGGGCCGCTGTCTCTCCAAGTCTGCAGCTGCGGCCCATCGGAGCGCTCCCCACGGTCCCAGAGACCAAGGTCTCCTCAGGTCAGGCTGAGAGGTTACAGCCCTCAAGGGGCCTCATCATCACAACCTCTGCTCTCAATAAACGTGAACACAGCTGGAGCTTGGGTTTAATTTTAATGGCTTCCAAACAGAAACTCCGACTCAGGTGGCACGTGCCGTGACCTTGTCCAGCAACGTCAGCAGGAAGGTTCTCGTCTCCCTGTGTGCCACCCGTAGCTTCAAGGTGAAGATGGCAGATCTGCAGCAAGCTCTTAGACGTGGACAGGCAACTGGAGAGAAGGGGGCAGGGGGCCCGTGTATTCTTTGTGTGTGTGTGTGCCCGTGTGTGTGCTCATGTGCATGTTTGTGTATGTGTGCCCGTGTGTGTGCCCATGCGTGTGTGCATCCTTGTGTGCGCATGCCCATGTGTGCATGCTCATGTGTATATGCCCATGTGTGTGCACACTTGTGTGTGCATGCATGTGCGTGCATGCCCATGTGGGTGCTTGCCTATGTGTGTGCGTGCCCCTGTGTATGGCTGTGTGTCCATCCCCATGTGCACGCCCATGTGCGCATGCCCGTGTGTGCATGACCGTGTGGGTGCATGCTCGTGTGTAACCCCGTGTATATGCCCGTGTGCATTCCCCTGCATGCACGCTCGTGTACACATGTCCGTGTGTGTGTCCACATGTATGCCTGTATGTATACATGCCTGTGTGGGTGCGTGCCCGTGTGTGTGCCTGCCTCTTGCTTGTATACACATATACGTCCACGTGCGTGTGTGTTTGACACAACCTCAGTACGACTGTGGGCACAGCTGCCATATGGATCAGCAGGGACACGGCTCCTTGCCCCTCGGAGCCCCCGGGTTTCCAGGTCAATGGCGCCCGGTCCTGGGGAAGCAGCCCCAGAGCAAGCCAGGGCCCCACACTCCTGCAGTGAGGACGCTCCCATCTCCACCGTGCAGAATGAGACGGTCCAGCAAGTGCTCCCGCGCAAGCCCTGCCCAGACCAAATGAGCGTGTGCACCACCGGACGCTAAGCCCAGATGGCCAAAATGATTTAAGTCAGACCTACCAGGCAACCCACCATGGAATGTGATGGTAAGCAAAGCCATTGAAACCCGGAGGAACCCTCAAGATCCCATAATAGGAACTGCCCCCTTCCGCCTGGGACGAGAATAAACCTGCTGGGGCACAGCTCAGCCAGGCACCGCCATCCACGGAGCCTGACGACTTCCCACAGTTCGGGCGCCCGGTCGCGAGTCCCCGATCTCACAGCAAACATAAGCCTGTGAGTTATTACTCCCACACATTGAGTCACACTGGCTAAAAACTTCGGGCAGCTCATGATAAAAATGATTGCTGAGACATACACATTGAATATTTCAGACCGGAGGAGGCTAGGCAAGATGTATTTTAGGTTTGGGGTTAAATGAAATGATAAATCTCTGTTTTTCTAAATTTTCCCAAGGTCTCTAAATGAAGCCCAGCAGGCAGAACGCTGGCCCTGCCGGGGGCTGGGAGCTGCCTTGGCTTCGGGGGTGTCAGTGTAACGATCTCGGGAACCACGTTGTGTGCCTCTGAACCACACTACCCGAGGAACAGAGAAAGCACGGGCCCTGCCCCAGAGTAAAGTGGACGCCCCTCTTCACTCACCCCTGGCTTCATCTCCCTGCAGACACTGTGAGCGCACAGGAAAAGGAAAGAGGTTTCTCACTTGGGAAATATTGTAGTTATTGATATAATTTGTCTACTTAAATTAGAAAATGCTTGAAAAGGATATAGTTCATATGTCCCCTGCTCCAATCATTTAAGCTGAACCATTTCTTTTTCTTATTAGGTTATGTTAGTCGCCCTACAGTACATCATTAGCTTTTGATGTCATGTTCCATGATCCATTATTTGCATATAACATCCAGTGCTCATTACAACACATGCCTTCCTTAATACCCATTTCTCATTTAAACACGTTGGGAGACGGGCTCTTGTATTTCTAATGCAAGCGTTGCTGCAGGTTTGAAGAGCCGCAGAGCCAGAAGCCGAGGGGGCACCTAGGGACTGGCCGTCACCACACCCCGCCATACTCCCTCCCTCCGTCTCCTCTGCCTTCGTCTTTCACGAAGAGGAGACTCAGAGACGGGCTGCCGCATGCAAACAAGAAAGAGCTCCTTTCTGTGGTTCTGCCCCTCTGGCCAGACCAACAGACCAGAGAGTCAGAAGACGCTCCCCACTCCCACTTATGGGGCCGGACCGAGGTGAGCACCTGTCCTCCTGGGCCGACGGGCAGAGACCAGACTCCTCGGGGTCTGGCCAGTGGTAATGGTTCAGGATGCCTGAGCCCCACACAGCCCCCCAGCCGGGGCCTGGGCACGTCCCGAGCCAAGAGCAGAAGAGCAGCAGGAGCAAGGGCAGTGAGGGGACCCGGGAAAGGCAGGAATCAGGGAGCACGGCCAGAGGCGCAAACCACGTGTGGGGAGGGGAGCCAGACCCCAGGATGAGGACTGCTAGGAACCCAAAGCGGGGAAACGGGGCAAGGTAAGAGACGGTTAATGACGCTAACAGAATTCTTCCTAAGAGTGGAAGGTGGTGTGGATGGAGGAAGGGGTGGGGGCGCGGAAGAGCCCGGGCAGGCGTGGACAGGCTGGGTGCTCCAACCCCTTCCCAGGTGCACGGCCTTGGGGTTACCGGGATGGAGTGGAGTCACTGACCTATTCCAGATCCTGTACTTCTCCGTTCACATGCATCTCTGGGGGAGTCTTCCCAGTTTTTACAGAAAATCAGACGTTTTCCCACACTTAATTGGGCAACGATTTAGAACCCGGCACACGGGCCCTGGACACCAGCCTTGGAGAGCAGCACCCACACCCAGAAACACGGGCCCCGTACCCACTCTGGAGAGAAGGGTCAGGATCTGGCTCGGTGGGTTTGGGGGTACACCCTCGCAGAAAGTTCCCCACCTAAACCAGCAGCCAGCTCCCAGGCAGGAGGCTCGACCCGCCCCTTTGGGGGAACTGAGTGCCAGCCTACCTGAGACCAGGGCGAGGCAAACCAGCTGGCTCGAGGGGGGCCCGCAGCTACGTGCAGGGGGTGCCGGGGGCAGGGAAACAGGGTGCAGGTGCGCTCCAGCTCCATGCCGGGCCGCGGCACGTGCACGCACTTCTTGGAGGCCAGCTCTCGGTATTTCCCAGAAATGTGCTTCTCAGCACACCGTAAGAACCTTTTCTGTGTTCCTCTTTCACATGTAACAGAGCACTACAAATAAAAACAAAAGACGTGAGTGAAAGATATTTCTTGGCTGGCGGCTGTGTCCTTTATACCATCCGAGAGTCAATATCCGCTTGAACATCAACGGGAAGTGGAAAAATTCAAGGAGATTTATGAGACCTTGCGTTGCCAACAGGCATCGCAGTATCTCTCTTTTAAGAAGGAGGATCTGAAGGCGCAGGCTTTGGGGCACGGGGAGGGCAGGGCAAACACAGACCAGGAAGGCTGTGGCTCTGAAACTGCCCTTCCACCGAGAAGGGGACACCCTGGGCTGCTGCTGCGATTGCAAAGGGCAGAAACCTGATCACAGGGAGGCGACCACCGCCCCGGGCTCACCCCCCACCCCCAGCTGCGGCATGATGCCGGCGCCCAGAGTCGGGGCAGGTGGAGGGCACCCAGGGCTCGCAAACCTCCCTCGGAAGCCGAGCCAAGGCAGCACCCATGCCCGGGGCACAAACCCATCCCTTCCTGACCAGGACCAGGGAGGACCCGGAGCCGGGGCTGTGGCTCCTGGGGCCCCCGGGCACACCGGGCAGCGAGCTGGGCCGCAGGGGCAGGCAGAGCACGGGGAGAGCGAGGGGCCCCGCGGCCCCGCACGGCCGGGCTCTGAGGGTCTCGGGACAGAGGTCCCCGCTTCGGGCGCTGCCGCCTCAAGTGTGCGGCGTGGGCGATGCTGAGCCCCGCGTGTGGCTCCATCTGGCTGGGTGTCTGCAGGTCACGTACACGGAGGAGCCCTGGTTCCGGCCTCATGCCCTGTGCATGGTGAACAGGTGAGCTCGGAGCATCCCCTGCGCTCGGGAGGAGCCCTGCCCTGTGCGTGGGCGTGGAACATCGGGGTGAAGACCTTCCACCTGCAGCCGCCCCCGGATTGTGCAGCAATGAACGGTGTCCCCCACCCGTCCTGGCCTCAACACCGAGCGGGTGCTGGTCCTGTGGATGCCGCTGGGTGACACGCCGGACGGACAGACGTGACTGGAAAACCCCGAGAATGCCCCGCAGCGCTGGGAAGGGGCTGAAGCCCAGAAGAGAGGCCTGAGCAGGGAACCGACTCGGAGGAAGGAGGGTGGAGGAAGAGGAGTGGGAAGCAGTGAGCCCGGGTGGGGGGAGGCAGCCGCCCGACGAGAGCTGGCGACCTGGTTTTGTATGGACCAGGCACACGTACCTGGAAATGGGAGCACCCAGCTGGTACTGGGAGCACGTACACGGTGCGGGAGTACCCAGCTGGTACTGGGGGCACCTACCTAGACTGGGAGCACCCAGCTGGTACTGGGAGCACATACACGGTGCAGGAGTACCCAGCTGGTACTGGGGGCACCTACCTAGACCGGGAGTACCCAGCTGGTACTGGGAGCACCTACCTAGACTTGGAGCACCCAGCTGGTACTGGGAGCACCTAACTGGAGCAGGAGTACCCACCAGGGCTGGGAGTACCCAGCTGGAACCAGGACTGGCAGCACCCACCCAGGACCAGGAGCACCCACCTGGGACCCAGAGCACCTACCTGGGACCAGGACCGGGAATGCCCACCTGGGACCTGGAGCACCCACCTGGGACCGGGAGCACCCAACTGGGACCCGGAGCGCCCATCCGAGACCTGGAGCACCCACCCAGGTCTGGGAGCATCCACCTGGGATCTGGAGCACCCAGCTGGGACCAGGAGCACCCACCCGGGACCCAGAGTGCCCACCTAACACCCAGAGCACCCACCTGGGACCAGGCAGACACAAGCCACTGCAGCTTCTTGTGCTTGTGGCAGCGCTTGAGCAGACAAACTTCGTGTGTCCTGGGCTTGGGCTCTGAGCCACAGACGGCGTCTGGCAGCAGCTGCGCCCTGGCCGAAGGGTTGGTGCTCTTGCAGGCCACGGACCTCTTCCTCCATCCCTTCCCGCAGGTTCGAGAGCACTGCCCGGGAAGAAAGGGGGCAGCAACCAGCAAGGAGTCCATCAGACCTCGCCCAGGGGTTCCAACCACAGACCCTGCAAGGCTCGCTGAGAACCCAGCTCTGCCATCCTCCAGAGCGGGCCCAGCGGCAGACCCCCCCCCCCCATGCAACCCAGCCCCACTTACCTCTGCCCAGGGCCCGGCGCTCCAGGCGGGCGGGCAGCTCTGAGAGTGGCAGGCCTGTCGGCTGGAGGGCACGGGCTGTGGACACAGGCTGCCTGCCACCCGCTCCGACACGTAGTGGGCCCGTCGTGTGCACTGGACGGGCCGGCTCTGAGTGCCCCCGCCGCACGTCCGGCTGCAGGCGCTCCAGTTCCCCACCGACCAGCTGGGAGGGGACAGAGAGCTCGGTGAGGGGCCACCTCTCCCGGGGCCACGGCGGCGCTAACCCCAACCGCCCCAGGCACGTGGTTCTTTCCAGTCGGCCTCCAAGCCCGTCCGGTCCCGTGGCTCCTGGCCGCCGGGACGAGCTGTCCTGATGGTCATTCTCCGCCTCCTGCTTTATTCACTGCACACCTGGAAACGACGCCCCTCAACACAGCGTTCAGTTCTCCCCTCTGGCTTGTTTTCAGGTGGGAAACTTTACACATGTGCAAAAGGGAAGGCACGCGTGTCCCCAACCCTGCAGTGCGTTGAAGCAAATTCCAGACGAGTACGTGTTCCAGCACCCGTCTCCAGGAGATGAGGCTTTGGGTTTTAAAACAACCATAATACCATCGTGACCTCTAAAACATAAACCATGATCCCTTCATGTCCTCGTATTCACATTATTATTGTATTATTACCCCATTCATGTATTTCATATTGTATCAACTCAGACGGTATTCTTCAATACCGTGTAATTCACGACTACCACAGTATTCAGTATTTCGTCTCCAGCCGGGTCATGAATGTCCTAACTGAAGTTCATCTGCTGGTTGGGAGTCCAGAATCCACAAAGAGTCCACTGTTCAGGACGGTTAGAGGGCCTTTCTTCTCCTTCACTCTATAGGCTCTTTCTTAATCTATTTTTCTATTCTATTTACTGGCTTTGGAAATGAAACTGCCCAGGGCGCTGGGTCTCCAGAGCTCTTTCTGATGATCACAGGAGTTGGCCGATTACATCTCTGTGGTTTTGCTTTGGGTGTCCCTCCGCCCTCCGTACTTCCTATAACTTGGCCGCTGGCTCCAGGGGCTAGGTCACAGTTAGGTTCTATTTATTTACTTATGTAGTCCTTGTATGATGACCTCAGATGTGAGAACTTCCAAAACGAGGCCCATAATGTCTGACCATCTTTCTTTGAATTTATTAGAAGCTGTAGAAAATATTCTTTCTCAAAGCAACCTTTATTTTTCTTTTCTGAGAATAAAAGTATTTTTTGGTTGACATGCACGTCAGCAGCTGACGGCGGTGGGATGGACCTGTCCAGGTTCAGTCGGGGGCACCGACACCGGGTGTTGGAGAAGCCTGAGATGGTCTACAGAGCGCCCGCTGGCTTTGCACGCACCCATCGCAGGAGGCCCTAAGGTACACGCTCTGGGGTGGGAGGTCACCAGAGGCAGGAGGGGCAGAGGTGAAAGGTGGCCCAGGCACAAGGGTTCTTGCGGTGAGAAGGCCTCGGGCTCCCCCGAGGAGGCAGCGATTTGGCCTCCAAGAGGATGGGTCGAGCCTCACTCCTATTTGTCTTCCCATGCAGGGTGTTCAAGCAAAAACTGGCAATTCTGCAGCTCATGTTGGGGCCCAAGGGGCTCCACAGCGCTGGCGGTGGAAAACCTGCTGTGAAGGGCAAGGAGAAGCATCATCTTCACGACTCAGGTGGCGCCGCAAGCCCGTCCTGCAACGAGGAGCACACAGGACCTGGCACCTTCCCCGGCGCGCGCTCCCAGTCGGCGTGGGTCCTGATGCAGGGACGTCCCGCGACAGCCAGTGAGCCTGTCCCTGACTGAACCCATGAGAGCCTTCTGTCTGCCTCGCAGCCGGCCCTGAGTATGAGTCAATCCAATGGTGATTTTCTCCTGAATCTTGGGGTAAAACAGGGGATTTGGGAAAGTGCCCTGCTTTGTCCTTTGGCTTTCCGACCTGCCCTCCCACACGCACACTGTCCCCTGCAGTCACACTTGGGTCAAGCAGCAGCACAGACGCCTGGTGGAGAGTTCACGAGACGCCTCTCAGAAACAATCTGTGCCAACGGGAGAGGGTCCACGAGGACCAAAGCAGGGGACCCGGCTTAGGCGGAGAGGGGCCCGGAGCAGAAGACGGAGATGGCCCGGAGGGCCACCGGGATTGCACCTCACACCCTTGTCTGCTGGGCCTCTCTCTCTGAGCACAGGTGCGTGTTGTTTTCAACAGGTGAGGGCAGGGAAGACGTGCAACTTCTAAATCCGGCATTTTACAGTTTGGGTGTGGAACCTACTTAGAATAAAAAAACCCAACAAAACTAAACTCTTTGGAGAATCCGTTAGAGCCAAGACGAGCCCAAGAAGTCACACCAGATACAATGAGTGTCTTAGGTTCCTGAGACAGAAGAAGGACGTTCTGTAAAAACTAAGAAAACCTGAGTAACCTGTGAACGTTAGTTAATAATGTATCAATAGTGGTTTATTAATTCTAACAAATGTACCGTGCTAATGTAAGATGCTAATAATGAGTAAATTCAATGTGTGTGTGTGGGGGGGGGGCGTGGGGAGTACGTAATATGGGACCGTCTGCTCAGTTTTTCTAGAAACCTGAAACTCTTCTAAAAAATTAAGTCTATTAATTATTTTATGAATTAATTATATTTCTGTACTCAAGTAATAAAGGTAAAAAAACTCAATGTCTAAAATACGCATTTTGCTTATGCAGCAAAGCCTTTGTAAATGTATTTTCTGAGTCTCTAGGGACCGAGGTACAGGCGGGAGTCCCTGGGGAACCGAGGTTTGGGAATAGTCCAGAAGGGAGCGAGGGCTGCACGCCCCGGGAGGCCCACGGGCACCAGGATGCTGCACCGGTTCTGGGCGCGCCGCGCCGGCCGGCAGGTCCGGCCGCACCATCAGCTCTCGCTCTCCAAGGGGCTGGGACCCAGACAGCTGCAGAGCCGATGCCTGGCCTCTTGTGGACGCCGTGACAAAGGCGGTGGTGAAGGGACGGCGGGAGGCTGATGGGGACGGAGGGGCCTGTCCCCGCGCTGTGTCGCCGCCCTGGCGCCGTGAGCTGGCTCAGTGTGCACAGCTCTGCTGACGCCGGTCGGGGCTACACCGAGTGCTCCTCCCGAATGGATTTGACTGCGCCTCCAAGAAAACCATAAAAAAATGTAAGGCCAAGTGTCAGCCACCTGAAAGTAAACTGCTGACTTCGTAGGACCTGATCTAGATCAGCTGTGGGGATGGTTTCATTCTCCAGAGTCGACGAGCTCAGCAATTTCTCGTTCATGGTCAGCCACGGGCGTGACGCATCCTCGTTTCCAGCCTTGTGGCTGCGATGGTTCGGCCTCGGGGGCCTCTGGGCGGCACTTCCGTTGTTTCCCTCCATGTCCCACGTTTGCTCTCCCAACCCCGCAGCCTTATAAATTCTAATTGGTGTGTCCACCCTGGGGTTGCAAAGACGTCTTGGCTGCTCTTGGGCTTTTCACACCAGCTCATTCAGTCTTCTGTGTCCACCATCTTAAGCTGTTCCAACTGGGTTGGTCCATCTCTGCCCTTCTCTTAGCTGCATGTCACTAAGAAATCCTCCCAAGCAAAGATCATTCACACGGCATCTGGAAACATCAACTCTCTGTTTGGTTGTGCAGGCAGAGCTCTGGGGAAACGTCCTGATTTCAGCTCAGGAAAGAGTCAACCCCCCGGCGGCTATGGGCTGCTGTCTGAGGGTTCCCGGAGCAGAAGCCAGATGCTCCTGCTCGCTCCCCGTCCTTGCCCGCTGGGTTCTGCCTCCCTGCATCCGCTAACTAGAAGGAAGCAGGTAGCTGCTGTCACCGGAGTCTGCCGGGATTCCCAGGCAGGAGCTGGAACACGTCGTAGGTCCCTGCTGAAGGCTCCCCGGCCTGGGACCCCTGGCACCCAGCTCCCGGGGCTGCAGGACGACGTGGGAGAGTTTACAGCTGTCTCTCGACAGCTCAGGCAGGGCTGATCGAAAGCCCTGTGTTCAATCATCAATATCCCAACTGTCACCAGCCATCAGCTGTTTCTCAATAACATGACTTTCTCTTCTCCACTAGGAAAATATTGTAACATTTTGGTTTTGGTTATTTAAGGTTTCCTCTGAAAAGGCCAATTCCCAGCAAGGGTATTTGGTTTTTGTTCTTTTTTGTTTGTTTGTTTGTTTGTTTGGGGTTTTTTTTAAGTTCATTTTATTATTATTATTATTATTTTCCCCAGGGGTACAGGTCTGTGAATCATCAGGCTTACATCTTTCACAGCACTCACCACAGCACAAACCCTCCCCAATGTCCATAACCCATCCACCCTATCCCTACCCTCCCATGTCCCAGTAACCCACAGTTTGTTTTGTAAGATTAGGAGTCTCTTATGGTTTGTCTGGGGAGGACTTCAGCAGCCTGCCCGGGTCTGGGCAAACTGAGCCCCAAGAAGCAAGGGCAGCCGCTGATGTAGTGGCTACAGCTACAGGGAGGGACCCCCAGGCTATTCTCTGCTCAGAGGATGAGCGTCCTTTCCATCCTCGGGTTTCTCTCTGGGGCGCCTCCCTCCTGCTCTCCTCCACAGCCTCTCAACACCCAGCTGCCCCAGGGACCAACACTTCCGCACGGAGAGAGAAATGTGGCGGTGGCTGCTAACTACGGACAGCAGACAAGCCAGCAGTCTACACAGACTGCACCTGGGACTGCGTACCGACAGAGTAGGGCTGCTCCCTGCGCTTTGCCCGGTGTGACATCCAGAATTCTTGCGCCGGGGAGCGAGTGAAGGGACGGACGGGACCTTGGACAGTGGCCCAGCCTGGGCTGAGACACAGGTTCCTGGACCTTAGCTGGCTGGTGAGGTCCTCCAACACCTGTTCCGCAGGAACCACAGATCAGGGGTGGGAGTCAGGAATGTGGATTTTTACAAAGCCCTTCCTTGACCAACCCGGTGGCCTGGATGACCAGCGGGGTCAGAAACATGACTCTGAGACATACAACCCCCGGTCCTCTTCGGGGCCCGTTTAGGGCAGTGGCCCCTGGAGGTCAAGACGCCTGCCCCTGCATTCCTGGGGGACTCGTGTCATTACTTCACTGATAAGAAGATCAGGATGTGCCCACAGAAGCCCGGGCTGAGGAGCCCGGTGAATGGATTCTTTGCAGGTACTTTCATTCCTTATCGCTGACAAGTTAGAAGAGGCACCTGGGGTCCCCTGGGGACCAGTGCCCTGGCTCGGTGGAGCACTCCTGGTTTTTCAGATGGTGCCCTGAAGCAGGTTCCCGACCCCACGGCTGGGCTGCTGGGGGCACCACGTCGCGCCAGCTTGGGCTCCTTCCCCAAGAAAGACCATCCCAGAACCAGCAGGCTAAGATGCTGGGATGGACAGCAACTGCTTCCGACCTTGAGATGAAGAGTTCTGAGAAGCAAAGGTAAGTGAGCCCAGGACTGATACCTTCCAAGGCTCCCAGACAACCCACCCGGAGAAGTGCGGACCCATTCCGGTCCTCGCACAGCTCCGGGGGGCACGGTCTTGCACACTCACGTTTTACTTGGACATGGCAGGCTGTGATAACGGATATATTGCTAACTGGGGAGCCCACTGGTTCTCTGTTGGGCAGAGCCAAGGTAACCTCCTGCATCACACGCCTCGGGTCTGCCTCCGGAAGACAAAGTGGCTGGATGCTCTGGGCTGAGTCTCTGTCCAGGGGGCTGCCTCCATCAGTTCTACTCTTGTCTGGACACCAGGCATGCTGCCTGCATGGGCCCCTCGGCACCTCCTGGCCCCCGCCAGCCTCAGGAGAGCTGGCCCCTCTACCTGCTCTGAATGGACCCATAAGACTCGTCGGGCCTTTCTGTTCTCCTGGAGGAACAGCCCAGCCCCCGCCCACACCGTGCTGCGCGCCGGCCGAGCGGCTGTCCTGGGTTGTCAGCATCCTTCTACTATGGTGACATAGGAGTGAGTGCACACGGGACCAGCTGCGCCTGCACAGTGGTCTGCTCCTGCCGGTGGAAATCGTTATTGAAGTTATGTAACATACTTAAATTCGGTGTAGCTGAATGAAACACGAACACGGAAACCGAGAAGCTTGTTTCTATGAAAACTAAGTCAAACCTCTGGAATGACTCAGTAGAGAGCAGTCATTAAACAAAACTGCTGTCTGCTTAGGCGAGGGTGGACAAAACGAAATACGGAGACAATTTAAAATGTAAAATAATTCTGCACTCAGATGAGGGGGACAAGTCTCACTCCTCTCTTAAAAACAAACTCAAACAGGACAGCATCAGTAATGGGCACGTGATCACAAAAAACCAACGTCGACCCTCCACGTGCAGTCCTCCACCCAGGGAACTTTTGGCCATAACTAAAAGAATCCGAAAATGGATGCAGGTTTTGATAGCTTAAGTGAAAATAAAGGTTCAGTGTGTGTGTGTGTGTGTGTGTGTGTGTGTGTGTGTGTGTGTAAGTGATTTTTCCTGGCTCTACTTTTTTCAGCAGGGGGACAAATAAAACTTCTCTTCTATCTGGGGAGAACCCCCGAATCCTGCCTGGCGAGCTCCTCGCCCACACAAACCCCTGCTCACAGAGCATCTCCACAGAGACAGGAGATAGGAAGCCTGGTCCAGCAGTCCTACCTGGGCCTTGCTGGCCTGTGTGTCCCTGTCAGCCAGGGACCCCTTCTGGCCTCCGCCCCCAGCCCCTCCCAGGTCTCACCAGATCCACTTCTGATTTCCCAGCAAAGCCGCGCCTCCTGTCCATCTGGTGGAATCCAGATTTGTGCCGGTTCATTTTATGTGCCACCGGACTGGGCCACACAACCCAGATATTTGGTCAAGCACTATTCTAGATGATTCTGTGAAGGTGTGTCTTAGATGAGGTTAGCACTGAAGTCAGAAGACTTTTAATCCGTAGATTGTCCTCCCCGGTGTGGGTGGGCCTCGTCCGATCAGTTAAAGACACATTTACTTTGTTATGTTACTTCTAAGTGATTCTCGGACGTGAGTAAACATAATGTGATAAAGAGATCATGATGTTGAAAGTATGCCATTTGAGGATATTCACTCTTATGAGAATTATTGAGATAGTTCAGAATTACATTCTAAAAACATGGGATGGGAGTGAGGATGAAGCAATACGGAAGACAATGTCCCCCAAGGAAAGGAAAGTGAATACATGCATTCATAACCTAAAGAAAGACAAGTGGACGCTATCTCAATTCCATGCACCTAAATTAGAGGCGACCCTGGACAGGTCCCCATCTCACCTGAGAACAGAACAAAAGTCAAGACCTCTGATGGAAGAGCCTGGCCCTCAGGAGCCACAGGGTGAAGGTCTGTAAGGGACGAGAAGCTACTGCGACTCCCTTCCCCAAACCCTGTCTTTCAGAGAGACACGGAGGTAGATCCTTGAAGGAGTCCCGAGAGACACTCCCCACACTCATCGAGTCATGGGGAGGAGGGCGACCTTGGGGCCTCGTACACTGTTCTTGGGCAACCGCAAAGGGAGGTGCTTCGTCTCCCACCGTGTCCAGAGAACGCACCCATGAGGCCGCCCACCACACTTAGACGTGTGCGCAGCCGGCTAGGACCTCATTCGACGGAGGTCAAAGCCCGCTGTGGGACTATAAGCTTGCGTGTATTGACCCTAAATCTCATTTACTTTCTTTAGAGAAACTTTCTTAGCCTGAAGACATGCCACCTTCCTAACTGAGGAAGGGGACGAAAACATGTCACCCCAATTGCCAAAAAGACCCATGTCCGAATACATCCATCATCCAAATCCCCCTACGAGATGCCTATGTACTGACGGGAGGAAGACCGCGGGCTTTCCCATCAAGACGCCGACCAGGCTGGGAAGACGTCGCCTAGCCCGGCAGCGGACAAATCACGGACCGGAGGGCCAGATGGCAAATGTTCCCGGCTGGTGGGCCCCAGGGTCCCCCGTCACGATCCGCGCGAGCCGCAGCGGGCAGGGAGCAGCCGGACCTCGCGGGTGGCAGCAGACGGCCGGCGGCACTCGGACGCCGGGCTCCAGTTTGCGGACCCCAGGCTCGCTCGCTTGGGACTGCCAGGCCTGAACACGTGTGCGGACGCCAGGCAGCCATGGATATTTTTACAGGAGCCCGGATGCTCTCACGAGGAAGACGCCTCGGCGCAGGACGCCTCTCCCGAGCGCAGTCGAAGCGGATGACGGCACACGCGACCTGTTGCGCGAGACACACGCTGGCCGAAACGCAGCAGCTCTGTGAGCAGAGCAGGTGGCTGCACCCCGCGCGGGAGGAGCCCGCAGGCTGGGAGTCCAGCGAAGTCGCAGCCAGGCTGCGGCCCAGGCTTCTCAGGGCTACGGACTCGTGTGCGCCGGGACTGGAACCAGCGAGTCCAGCTCCCCGGCCTGGGCCCCCGCTGTCCCGCCTGCTCTGGGCCCCATGCTGATCTCGGTGTTTACGCCCATCCATCCATTCACGCCCACACTGCCATTATCATCCCCAGCGAAATTCTCATCTTACAGATGAGGAAACTGAGGCCCAGGGATAGGAGAGGCTTTGCTGTAGCTCCTTAGGCTCTGGAGGGTCAAGGTCATGCAGCCGGCGTGCGGCAGGCCCAGGGAGATCACCCTGTGAGCCCACAGTCGCACCCACTCTGCTGTGTGCCGCTCACAGAACAAGGCTGGACGCTGCTGATGGGAGGCAGTTCTCCAAAGTGACCTCGCTCTCAAAGGTCCCGGGAAAAATGCTTAGTTAGGGGTTTGCTGGCCATGACCTAGTTCGGTTGCACATGGTGTGACACATATCTATTCTATAATCACAGACACGAGCTCACTCTTCTAGGTGAATCTTATCGTCCTAGAGAAACCGTGATATGTCCCAAGCCCCAAAAACCTAGAATCAGGGAATCAATCTTATGCCCAAGTCTCTCTTCTTTCTACGTGTAGCTAATTATGCACACAGTGCAGTATTTGGGAGAGTCCTTCATGATTCGGCATTGAACCTGTGTCCACGTGCTTTGGGCTGTGCTGTTTCCGAATGGTTTTCCCTTCCTTGTCACAATGTCAGATTTCCAAAACATCTGAAAGATCGCTCCCTGACTTTCAAGACAGCCTAGTTGGTGGGGCTCCGGGAAAGCCTGTGTATCGCACATAAGCTTAACTATTCATCAACTGGCCTGGATTCGTTTTTCTTTCTTTTAAAATGAATGACCTTCTCAGAGGAGAAGGTTTAATTCCTACATCGAGGTGCAAACTAGGATGTAAATCACGGGAGAGTCACCAGCCACTGCGTTCCGACTCCCCTTCTTTGGATCCTGGTTTTCTGGGGAAGGAACATTAGTTCTCCCTTCTGTTACAGAAGGTGAACTCTCCCCACGTTGGCTTCTTCCTTTTTATGAGAAGGATTTAAATCGATGGCCTCACTCCTCCTACAGTTTCAGGCTTTTCTGGTATTTCTGCTTCAGGGTTTCTGGGATGCTCACTCCCAGATAAATGCTTTGAAATGATCTTCTCCAGACTCATGAGTCAATTTTGTAAGAATGCTTTCCAGGTGGCCTCGTCCAGAGTCTGGGCCTAGATGGCAGCCAGCCAGCACGCAGCCAGGGGGGCTGCCGTGAGGTCTGGGCCGGGGGACCCGTCCTCGAGGGCTGGCGACAGAGGGCTTCTATACAGAGTCGTCAGGGACCGTCGACCAGGGGGCTTTGAGAGAGAAACCAGAGAAGCAGATGGATCCCATGTTCACGAGATGGAACCTGAAAGCAAACTGATGCCTCGGATGCAATCAGTGTCCCTAACCTGCCCGGACCTTCTGGCACGCTCTTCGCTGTCAGCTAGCCCAGCCAGGAAGAACACCGAGGTCGCAGGGCCACATCAGGTCCATGAGCTGTCCTCGTCGCTCTCCGAGGGCGGGCTCAGCCCGTGAAATCGAAATAAAACTGGTCATCTCATTTCCTGGCTTCTTTTGGTTTGATTTATGGAAGTGGTGATGACAGCTGTAAGGTGGGGAATAGGAGGCATAAAGCTGTGGAGAGAGGTCGAGGCAAGAATTCAAAAGTAAAGGACAGAAATGATGGCAGACACAAATACTGCAGCTTCCACAAAATGATGGCAGGATGGGATTTTTTGCAATGATTGCTGGGAATCCTTACGTTTTACCTGCTAAGCTGTCAAACAGCTCCCACACCGAGGTCCCGGTGTGAAGGCAGCACGGGCTGCAGACGAGTTTCCTGGCCGGGAAATGCCACAGACAGATGCCCACCAAAAACACAGGGTGAACGTTGGACGGCAGAGTCCTCTTTCCTGACAAGGCTAGAACAATCCCATTCTCCGTAGGGAGGATTTCTCACGGTGGCACTTGAAGATTAACTGGATCCAGGAAACGACCACACAGTGTAGAGAACAATTATTCAGGTAACCTTCTGGCTCCAGCCCCTGGGAAACCACCTTCTCCAGTTGTAGTCACTGACTTTCGAGACCCTTACAGATTCGTCTCCTTTTCCAACCAAGTCTTAGGAGCCCACTGATGGCATTTTATTCCCATCACGTAAGTCTCATATATTATCAACTACCACAAAGTTGTCACACATTAAAAAATAACAATAATTAAATAATATTGGTAGTTGTTAGTATAGTTAGCTAATTAAGTGATTACTTGGTCAAATACTGTTGTCATCTTTGGAGTCAACATCCTGGTGTAAAGCTTCAGATGTTTAATCACAAAACGTATCAGATGATTCATGTTGTAAATGTCTTATTTATCTATTGCTCTTAAAAATGCTGGAATGTGAACAGGGATGTATACGCCCTGTATTTTACTGTATGACATTTACTGTATTATAATTGGTATAATTTATTAGCCTACATTGCAAAAGAGCCTAATGATCCAATGGTATTTAAATGATGTACATGGACATAAGAAAATGCTCTACTGTATATTTAAACAGTTTCACAGAAGCTCAGGACTCTCACAATGAGTCAGGGTAGAGAAAGTCCCCTTATTTAAAGACCTCATTTTCTAGCTCAACTGGTTTAAGTGACTCAGATTGGAACAGCAGCCAACCAGTATAGCATTTCTGATTATTTATCCCAAAATACCATATGCAGAGCACAGAGCCACCGTCTGGGTAGTTTGGACAGCGTTGTGATGTCTTTCCTCAACTGCCCATATGATGTAAAGTCTCCATATGTGAGAGAACTGCATTAGCGTTCAGGGACACGGGAGAGAAATCTGGGGGACATCCAACCCCAAGGAAAAGGAACAAGTGAAGGCCTCTAAAATTACGAGAGGGGTTTCATGTGTGCTCATCATGAAGCATGAAATGACACTGGACAGTCTGCAAAATCTTACTGTCCTACAGAAACCAATATATGGCCCAAGCCCGAAAAACCTAAAGTCAGACATTGAATCTGATGCCCAAATCCCTCTAATCTGTCTTGTTCCAGTACTGGTAAGGACCGCTAAGCCTCACTGAGATCTGTCATCTGTATTAGCTCATTACATCTCAAAGCACATCTGTAGGGGAGGTACAGTGATTACGCCCATTTCAGAGCTGGGATGCTGGAGGGCCGGACACCAAGGAACACGCTCCTGGATCTGCAGGAACACGGGGTGTAGCCAAGATTTCGGTGCAGGTAGCCTGGTCCTGATGCCTGGGCTCCGGACCCTGTGAGGCTCACTGCTCTGAGGCCACCTGGAGGCATGTCACAAATATGGGTCACAGTGGGTCACAGGGGCCACTAGGCCTGTGTGGGGAATGGCCAATTCTGGAGGAGCCCTCCACAGGCACCACCCTCTGCAGTGTCCCCCTTGTTGGGGGGACAATTCATACTGCGGTGGATCAACAGAGCAGATTCTGAGTTAACGTCTTTGGTCACCACAGACGGGACACATGGTTATTTGATGGGTGTGGACCCCTCTTGAGCAGCTTGATAAAGAAAGCGCTTATCTCTGATGCTCTTTTTTTTTTAATTTAAAAATCTGTGCAGAGATTTTGGGAAAGAAGGCACACATGATGCAGTATGGAGACTCCTTTACCCAAACCAAACAAATGGCTGAGAAGCTGTGAATATGCCAAAAGAACCCAAACAAAAGGACTAGTCACATTATAAACTATGCAATTGTTCCAGAAGGGATTTGGGAAAATGCTCTGCAGGAGCGAGGCCAAGAGGAAGGAGACCAGCTCTACTCTACCAGCTTTACCTGGCTGACAAAAGACTCGTCTGAAAATGCCCCACTTCCAGCGGAGCTGGGAGGAAGGAACCTTGGTGGAGCCTACGTGAAGATTATAGGGCAACCCATCCAACAAAATGCACACGCGAAAAAGACAGCGCTCAAAGGACAGATAAAGCAAATACAAATATTGTGAAAGAAGACTTCCTGGATCAAACAGAATTCTGCAAAATAGCTTAACATGGTCAGGAAATTTAAGAGAGAAAGAATTGTACGAAGGAAGAGTTCAAGAAGCGCGAAGACGACCGTGTGATATTACAGGGAGCAGGAAGAGAAGCACCGGGAAGGCTGTCCGAGGTCAGCAAGGGGTAAGGTGGTCTGTGGTTTAAGGATCCTTCTTGAAAATCTCCTTGAGATATTCTCCAGCTGGCCAGGAAAAGATTGAAACTACTCAAAGGAAGACTGAGGAACTTAAGGGCTGCAGGGACGGGCAAGCCCTCTGGTTCCATTTACACAGACCAGCCAGACGGTAGCACAGAAGGAACACATCCTCTTCATTGAAAGAACAGACTCCATGACATAAAAATCACAATAACGTTAAAATTAAATCAAAGCTAGACAATTTAACAAAGATTGGGGCCTCAGCCAAATTCTGATGAGTGGAAAACCAAAGAAGTAGAAATAGACCGATTGCCTTACTTTGTCCAACAACATTTTTACAGTTTTAGTTTGCTTTGTGACATTGATTACCAAAAAAAGAAGAAGAGAGGCTATAAATTACCATTTTAAGTTGTACAGGTAAGTCTACTAGAATTCAAAAAACGGTTGTGTGTTTCCTAAATAACCAGAGGGGCAAACAAGAGAAGACCATAAATCCAAAGTTAGCAAACAGTAGAGAGCTATTTAGAAATCACAGAGCAAGCCAACACAGACAGAAGAATTAATATAAGACATACGTCCTGAGAGATTGTACACAAACCCACGGATCATTCTTCCAGAAATGTACAGATTATACAGGGAAACTACCAAATTCAAGGCACTGGTACATTCAAGAGCACACAGTGACCGACAGGGGGTCGCTGTAGGAACGCCACACAGGCCCATTAATCACTCATCTCTGGTGTAGAATGACAGGTGCTTGCCTTCTCTTCACCGGTTTAACGTCCCAGGGGCTCACTTGTCCGAATGATGGGAACATGTGCAGTGACTGGGGGCTGACACCATGTCCCTTACACACACACTCAGAGCCTTGGGTGCACACTCAGTGGTGTCTCTGCTGCCTCTTGGCTCCCGTGAGTTTCCATCTTTGACCCGTGAGGCCCACGGACCCGTGTGTGTGGACAAGGCCTATGATCCAGATCAAGGGCCTCGTCCCTGAGGCTCTGCAGCTCCATATCCTGAGGGGAGTGTCCTTTGGGCTTCCCGGGGGCGGGGTGGGGACAGGAAGCAGGACTCCACCCTGTGCCCTGCTCAGAACCTCACACGCTCTCAAAAACAGATTCTTTTCTTTTATCTCCTTAGATTTATTTGTTATATTAGAGACAGAGAGAGAGAGAGGGACAAAGAGCACAGTGGGGAGGGGCAGAGAGAGAAGGAGAGAATCTCAAGCAGCTACCACGCTCGGCGCAGAACCGGACTCCAGGCTCTCAGGACCCTGAGATCGTGACCTCAGCCAAAATCAAGAGTTGGACGCTCAACCAACAGAGGCACCCAGGTGCCCCATCCACGTCTTTTCTTAAAACCTTCCTAAGTCTGTTGTAAAACTTCATGTCAGGAAGAAAAGGCATTCACTAAAATTCAGTAACTCTGAGAAAATACAAACTAGTGAAATTTCATAATCCGATAAATCAAAATGTAAGGGTCAATTTCTACCAAATAAAGAGCAAAAAATGTCAACACATTCCAAAAGGATCAGGAAAAAGGACTGACACATTTTACTTTGACTCTAGGAGCATATGCTTTTGCAGTTAAACTGGGGTGGGGCAGACAAGAGATACAGACATTAGAAAACAAAGCTAAAATTATCATTATTTGTTTGTGATATTAAAAATATAAGATCAGGGACTAAAAAAATTGGAAAATACATAATTTTAGTGCCTGGTGACAAAATTAATGTGACTTTATAAAATCACAGCTAAAGTATAATGGTATAAAGATTTTATTCACAAAAGGAATAAAAATATAAAATATTCAGGAAAATATAAATGCTCACAGTTACTTATGTAAATAAATCTATGATCTTTTCCTGAAGAACTTAATGACCAAAATGGAGTAACAAAGAAAAAAAAATTGGTTCCTGTTAGGTCACTTTCATTATATTCAAGATTTCAATTTTGTGTAAATTACTCTACTAAGGCAATGTAATCCCAATCAAAATTTCAGAAGGATCCTTTTTTTAAAATTTTTTAACTTGGCAACATAAAGTTCCTATGGAAAAAAAAAAAGCATTCGAGAAGACCCAGAATAATTCTAAAAAAGACACATGATTCATAAAATGCTAGTTATCAAACAGTGAGATTCTGGCATAGAAAAATGAACTGGGAAGAGGGCAGTAGGGCCAGTGAAGCAATTACATATATGGACTTAAACTAGGATGGAGCTGGCCTTCCAAATCCATGGGCAGGAGATGAATTTTTCATCAAGTGGTGTTGGGGCAGATCGCTGGGCTGTGGTAGGAAAGCTGTGGGACGTGGACTTTATTCTTCCTGCCAAAATACATCCTGTTTTCATCAAAGTCAAATATTTGATGTAACCAAAATGTTTGAAGAGAATAGGAGTAAATATTTTATAATACTAGTGCCCAGAAAACCTTCAAGTTACATTATATAAACAAGAATCTAGGGAAAGTAAATAAAAACTTCATTGCATAGTAATTTAAAAATTAGGTAATAGTCATAAAAATGTGTCTGACAAGGCGCTCAACAAATTTCCATGGGATTAGCCCGAGAGCCAGTGACCAAAGAGTGTACCCCCCAAACTCTGGAGGGCAGAAGGGTACTGCTGCAGAGGGACAGGTGATCAGCTGGGGTCGTCCCCAGCACACAGGGACGTCCCAGTACCCTCCGGGTGGGACTTCCGTTCTCTTTTTTCCATACACACCTGTAGACACACAGAGACATACGCATGAACATACACTAGTTAACATCTATTAACATGCTATTTCCTTTGATCACATGTAGTTTCCTAGTAGGCACACATGTGTGCACACACAAGGAAAAGAACCAGGTGCAAATAAGGGGTCAAATATATTTTCGTATTGATTCATTTACATTCAAAACTTACACAACTCTCTGATGGGCAGCTAAGGCGTGCCTGAGATAATTCCCTCTCTGCACAACCTCCCGTGGCCGTCTGTCTGAGTGTCCATGTCTACCGTGGATGGTAACGGTTCTGCCTGGCATTCCTGTGGACATCACGTGAGTCTATCCTTCATTTGGGCAAGCGTGAGCCTGTCAGTGTCACCACCACCACCACCGCTGGGGTGGAACTGGGTTTGTAGGGCCTGGAGCTTACAGGATTTAGGACGCTCTCCGCTAAGCATAGCGGAAAAACAAACAAACAAACAAAAAAACAAAACTGGGGATGTGAAAGGAGAGGATTCTTCGTGTGAGCTCTGGAGGCTCTGCGTCCCCCCCGATCACTAACATCCCTGCCCTGACACTGCACGCGAGTCTCTGGAAATTTCTACTTCTCTTCTCAGAGTCACTGCTTAGGGCCAAAGGGCGCCAATCACTGGCTATGAAAGAAATCGCTGCATGAGCATTTTCTATCATAATTCAGCTCGTTTTCCTGTCACACATGGAGAGCCAGGGCAGGGTGACCCAGCACTCCAGTGGCCTGGGACTGAGGGGGATGCCCAGACACCAGCCAATTCTAGGTCATTCGAGGCACATTGATCATCCTATGGGTAATTTACTTTCCTCTCTGCTCAATACAAAACGTATTTAACCCTACACTCGTGTAAAGATTTCCAATAATTTTTCACCGTATTTCAACTGCCTTTGCTTGGACTTATTAATTCTGGTTATTACAGTGAATGCCCCAACAGTGCACACGTTTTCAGGGTCTTAGGACTACTATGTTGTCACTCCAAGCACCAAAAACAGAGACCTCTGGTAACACACAGTGGACGGAGGGCTCGCTGCGTGCCCCAGTTCTAACGGAGGCCAAGGAGGCGGCTTCGGCCAGAGACATGGCTCCAGAAGACCAGGAGAGGCATGCGAATGGCAGACCGAGACCCGAGCCCAGCCCCTTCCCCACCGTGCTGGAGAGCTGGACGCACCTGCCACACCCCCTGCGTCCCCAACACGCACAAGTCTGGTGATAGGACCCTTTCCTGGAGAAACCGATGGGCCCAGGGCAAAGAAACTGGTGGTGACAGAGTGGCTGATAAGCAGTCTCGGCACAGGGAGTGTCCAATGCATGTCTCGGGGTCTCTGTCTCAATGTGCCTGGAAAGACGAGGATTAGGAGGAAATGGAGGAAGACATCAGCAGGACACAGGGAAACCCAGCACCCCGCTGCTGGAAAAAGGAATACAGAGGGAATAATCTGTGGGGAAGCGAAGAGAGAGAAAGAGAGAGAAACAAAAGAAACAAAGAGAGCGAGAAATTCTGTCCTGCTCTGCGAGGTGTTCCGGACACCCCATGGCTCCTGCTTACACCACTCCCACCTCCTCCACCTTGCTTTATTCTCGTTCTTTCTATCCTTTTCATCATCTTCTAGAACAGTCCATCATTTAAAGAATATCTTATGTTTATTGTGACTGTGTCTCTCCGCAGATAAGTTCTCCCAAACAGGGACCTCTTTCAACTCACTAACATATCCACAGTGCCTGGCACATAGCAGACACTCCAATTATTATATTGGTGAAACGAATCAATGACTTATCATATCTCTTGGTGTTTATGTAAAGAAACCCAGTCATGCAAAATTCAAGCAATTATTAACTCTTGAAAACATAAAGTTTTCATATACAAAAGGACACAGTTTCAAGGTATTCTATTTAGCCAGCAAGGACTAATCCATAATGATGGGAACAATTCCAACTACTGGGCTATAGCCACATGGTAGGATGCAGTTCAAGAAGGTGGTGGCCACATCACCCAGCCATGGGAGGGAGATAAAGGAGATGCAGCGGACCACACCTTCCCGTGATGGAGAAGACAGTACCTGTGAGAACCAATATGTGGGATATGGTGATCATGCCTGTTATTTAGGAATATAGGGAAAGATACCAGGAGAGAGAGCCAGAGTTAGAGATTTTTGCCCCTGGCCCATGGGATTGGGGACGGAGTGGCAGGCAGGCAGGACTGCAATTTCTCATGGTGAGCTTCAAGGTAAAGGTGACTTTTTATGCCATCTGCATTTGGTTCTTAATAGAATAAAAATCAACTAAAATAACAGTGTAGGAAACAGCATCCTAGAGAATCTAAATGGATTCTTCTCTTTAGTTTTCTTTTTTATTGATGAAATATGTAATAAATGCATCAAAATAATTAAAAATCCTGTTAGAGTCTTGTTCGACATAATAGTAAAAGAAGGCTGCAGCCATGGGGCCGCTGGAGGAGGCAGGGGGAGGCTTGAGTGGGCCCTTGTCTTGCCCAGGTCCAGACAAGTCTGAACTTCTGGGGGGCTGTGGTCTTTCCTTTCTGGCAGTCACATTCCTGGCCGCCGGGCAGAAGCACACTGACAATCTGTTTCCTGTTTCAGCTCTCTTTGACCTGAACTTGTGTGGAGACTGCAGGGGAAAAAAGCCACAAGGAAATGTCTTAAGCTATCATGTGGTCCCGTGGTCCTATTTTTTCAGCCTGCAGCACTGTTTCTTCAGAGCGGGGTGAGGGCTTGTCCCGAAGGTATTTCTTTCTTTCTTTTTTAAGATTTATTTATTTATTTATTTATTTATTTGATAGAGAGAGAGAGAGATCACAAGTAGGCAGAGAGGCAGGCAGAGAGAGAGGAGGAAGCAGGCTCCCTGCTGTGCAGGGAGCCCGATGCGGGGCTCGATCCCAGGACCCTGAGATCATGACCTGAGCCGAAGGCAGAGGCTTTAACCCACTGAGCCACCCTGGTGCCCCATCCAAAGGTGTTTCAGTGGAAAAGTATCTTATCTAAATAGACGAATTTGAGGATCTCTTTGGTAGTGGGAATATTGTTTAAAAATCTATGCATGTCTTTAAAAATGATGTAGATAATACTTATTGAAAACTTTGTAAATAAAATAAGGACTTTCTTAAAAGCAGAAACCCAAGAGGGGAAAAAAGAGGGTTGGGAAAAAAATCTAACATTTGGTAACTGTATTAATATTGTCAGAAAATCTTGTAGCCACATGACAAAATTAATGCATAAAACTTCTTTTCCTTCTAGACATAGAAAACTCTATCAGGTCCCTACAGCTGGTAATAGTCTTGGCAAAAATCACGGTTTACAGGTGACTTTGGAATGACAACACATCAACAAGTCAACCAAAACTAACTTGACTTTTTAAGCAAATGTTAATGTGAATTGCAAAATAAAGCATTAAATTTCCATATGAAATTCTAAAGGCAATTACACTTGACCCTTAAAGAATGTAGATTTGAGTTGCGCAGGTCCAATTACACACAGATTTTTTTCGACAAACACAGGAGACGACTGTATATTTTCCAATCCTAACAATTTTCTTACCATTTTTTCTCTAGCTGACCTTATCCTGAGAACACGTAATATATACGACCTGCAAAATATGTGCTAGCACCTGTTTGCGTTATGGGTAAGCTTCCGGTCAGCCGTGGGCTCTTGGTGAGGTTCTGGTGCGCCAGCACCCCAACCCGTGGGGGTTCACGGGTCAACAGCAGTTTGGTTTCCCACTAAAGCTAAAGCTCTCACAAGGTTACAGGAGCTGGCTGGACTCATCAGCTCAATTTTTCTTACCCTGTAATGCCCATGATTTTTCTTTTTTTCCTTTTTCAGTGAAACTCTTTTTTTACAATGGTGGCAGTGGACTGGGGTGGGGAGGCTAAACCGGATTCTGGGGAGAAAAATAACTTTTTAAAACCTACGACCTTACAGAACCCTCTGAAGCCTCAACAAGCCAGAAACCCACCCTTTGCAGTGGTTGCTACGGAGACGGGGGTCCAGCTGAGCAGTCCCAGGGGCCAGGGTGCAGGATTTCTGTGGTGCCCAAGCAAGGCAGCCCTTAGGAGACCACCTCGTGATGCAGAAAATGAAGAGCCACCCGCACCCTTCCATCTGCTCCCCTCCCTCCACTATAGACGCGAGTGCTCACCCTTAGTGGGGCCCCTCCCTGCCTCCCCACCCTCACGCTGGCTTCCGAGTCAGAGAAAGCTGGGGACACAGCACCCTTCCTTTGAAGGGAAGATCCAGGAGTTTGTCTAACGTTTGGGCCTTCCAGACTTTTTTTTTTTTTTTTTTAAAGGAGAGCATCTTAGAGTGTCTTCCTTTTAAAACTCTAGTTTATGACAATGTCGTATCATGTCAAATACCAGGACCCAGCTTGGACGGGTGTCAACCGCTTTCAAGGCGAAAGGAGGGTGTCTGACCCCTGAGCGTCCATTTGGGCTGATCACGGGAAATGCCCCAAATTCACAGACGGCGCAGTTTGTCAATTTTCTCATCAGCTCCAAACGCAAATAGTCACTCTCATAACACTGAGTCCCTGGGTGCTGTTAAATAGGACGCAATGATTTACAGATACCCCGAAACTCAGAGAGTCTCGTTCAACCGTGTTCTGGGCGGAAATTCCCTGGGAGCAGAGGGCTTGTTAGCAGCACGAGGGGTTTCTTTCTTTCTGGTTCGATTTTTGCTCAGTCCCACGGTTTCGGTCCCGTGAGCTGCCCCGCTGGGCAAACACGTGCTCTTGCCAGGACGGAGGTGCGGAGCGTGTGGCCCGCTGGGCCCGGCCGGGCACCGGCGCATCTGGAAGCTCCCGGGCGGCATGAGCCCTCGCTGGGCGTCACGGCCACCTACCGCTGCAGTCTGCCCCTCTGCTGCTCTTGGCAGCAGGACTCCTCCAAAGAGGTGCTGGGGCCCACAGCTCTGCTCGCTCCCTGTCCCTCTGTACCCACCTGCCTCACCGAGCCTTTGTCCCCAAGCTCCCCAGACGTGGCTCCCATGGTACCAATGCCCAAACCTTCCCAAGTTTTATCAACACCTGAGACACAGATACAAACTCCCCAGCCTGGCCTCCAAGGCTGTGCACATTGGGATTCCCTCTTCTGCTCCCCTCCTGGTCACGGCCACTGGCTCCCTTTGGCCAAGGCCACCAAAGGCCTCCCAGCCCTCTGCCAACAGCCAGTCTACCTCTGCCTTGGGGCCTTTGCACTTGCTGCTCGTCTCGGGTGGAGCACTCCTACTCTCCATTCCCACAAGGTACCCAGTCTAAGAGCTCAGAGAAGTCCACTGCCATCCTCTCTGGGAAGTAAAGCACCCTTCCCGGATCTGCCATGCTGTGAATCAGTGCGCACACGTGGAAATGCACTCGTCTGCACCTGGGTGCCCACTGATGGCCTGGCCCCGGGAGTCCCATGGATCAGAGCCCAGGTGCAAACCATCTAGAATGGTGATGCGTACTAGGTCATCATGCAAGGATCTGACAGGTAACAGACATCGTGTACGTGTGGTCTCTCAAGCTAAACATGCTGTGGACGGTGAAGGAGGGTGACTTCTCCCCGGGACAGCATGCAGACACTCACCGTCCCACGGCCGCCTGATCGCTCGAATGACATCAGTGTTTGCAGACAGTCTAAAGGTACACTTCAGCCCAGCTCAGCTTTACAAAGTCACAAAGTCTAAATAATGATTTCACGTCACCATGTGTGAAAGCCTGCCTGACTCGCTTGTCCGGGATCAGAGCCAAAGCACTATTCACGTGATCCCCAAATTCAGCAATCCTTTCTTCAGAGGGTAACGCTCCTTAAAATGAGGCCTCTGTATCTCAAACCCGTAAGTGGCACTAAAATTCGTTCTTAATGAACACGGGGTTCATGGAGCAGTTTTCGTTTTTTATTATTATTGTTTTTCTTTAAAGATTTTATTTATTTATTTGACACAGAGAGAGAGATCACAAGCAAGCAGAGAGGCAGGCAGAGAGAGGAGGAAGCAGGTTCCCCGCTGAGCAGGGAGCCCGATGTGGGGCTCGATCCCAGGACCCTGAGATCATGACCTGAGCCGAAGGCAGAGGCTTAACCCACGGAGCCACCCAGGCGCCCCTATTATTATTGTTTACTGTATTTTTTTTTCTCTCCGGCAAGAAAAAAAGCAAAATTAGGCCAGTGGCCTTTTTTGTGGGGAGTGGAAGGGGGAGAAAGTGCTGTCTTTCTAGGGCCAGCGGTGCTGGTCATGTCTCTGGGGCTCCGCTCTGCTAGCTGACCTCACTCCGGGTGCAAACGGCCCCCAGTGCTGTTGGGGAATCCTTCCCTGAGCTGGGGTCCCGCTTCCCCAGACCCCATCCTGAGGGTGCTTCTGTCCAGTCTGGCTCTTGACCCGGGATTTCTACCCCTCCCTGAAGATGTGTCCAGAGCAACCTAAAATACGGCCCCGTCCGTGAGTGGATGTACTCCGGTTGAGGCTCTCTCACAGTTCACTGAGCTTTTTCTAGAAATTATTTATTTGTAAGGGTTTTGTGATAATCACCTGTGAGTAATCCTGGGTGTTAAGTTACACTCATTTATTCAGCTGTACATTTTATTTATTTTTATCAGAAGCAGCTCGTGTGAAGAAAAAGAGAATGCAGAGTTTCTGGCAATAGTGGGAATAAAAGAAAATAAACACATCCTACAAATTCATAAGAAATCAGCAATGAAATAACATGATGCAAAGAAAATGCACAGCAGACAGAAGACACCCAAGAAATTGGAGCTGAGTCCAGTAACAAGAGGAATTACAGCTCATAAAAGCAGACCAAGTATGTGTGTGAGAAGATACACATGTATATATTTTTTAAGATCTTATTTATTTATTGGAGAGAGAGCGAGAGAGTGTGCTTGAGCAGGGACAGAGGGAGAAGGAGAAGCAGACTCCCCGCCGTGCAGTGAGCGCAACGCAGGGCTCCAGCCCAGGACCCTAAGATCATGACCTAAGCTGAAGGCAGACACTTAACTGACTGAGCCGCACAGGTGCCCCAAGAATATATATTATTGATTTGATAAAATAAAATCCAACAGAAAACATGATTTTTTTTTTCAAATGCAAAGGAATCTCATAATGCTGACATTTAAAAACACAGAGAATGAAGAAATGTCAGGCACAAGGGAATGGAAGTGAGGGCCATATTGTTAACTTCAGGAAAAAACAGCTTAAATTGGAAAGCGCTATTGGGGTGAAGATGGTCCTCGTTTAGCAGGACAACACACGAGGAAGCTATAATGCTACGAACACAACGTGAAACTTTAGTGTTAATTATGAGATAAGAGTAACAGAAAAATTGAAAAATGCGCAATCATAAAGTGATATTTTAAAATACTTCCCTCAGGAACATTTATACGAGATAGACAAAGAGTCAGAATATATTTGAATAAATAAATAAGGACTGCAATCTAATTGCCATATAAATAACTCCACTCCAACACAAAGCACACATTCCTTCTTCCCACAGAAAACGGTTATAAACACTCCCATGCTCAAGCCATAAAAGAAGTCTAAAAACAAGAAAAATGATATAATTTTAACTTTCTTTGATCTCAATGTAATAACATCTGAAATAACAAAAATTTACTGTAAAGCCTCCATAAAGTTGGAAATATTAAACCACAATAATTCTAAATAATTCACAGGTTTGAGAGTAAAAGCAATGTTACCTCTTACCTAAAAACAGTATCCTATAACAGTATCCCCCCAACAGAACATCGTGATTCTGAGGAAGATTGCAGATTTTAACTAATATTTCCAGAAGCACTGATTAGTATATACACAGTGAAGATATGGATATAGGTAGAGACTTGTAGTAAGATCTATTCTATCATCTATCTATCTATCTATCTATCATCTATCATGCATCTATCTGTCAGGCATCCATCACCCATCCAACAATCATCTACATCTATCTATCTGTAAGTCAGTTTTTAATTTTTATTCCAAAATATTTGATGGGGATGTCATAGTGGGTATTATCTAGGGGAGAGTGATGCTGAACATGGGGGAATTTGGCAAATTTTAGAGTCAATCATACTAAGGCCTGGAAACCAAAGTAATAAAAATATTAAGAAAAATTTAGGTATTGTTTAATGTATAAAAACCACTTAAGTTCCCTGAAAAATAGAAATATTCCCAAAGTGACTTTCTGCCTTTGTTCATATGGATAAATTAAGAGATATGTATATAAATATAAAATAACAGCACTAGACTAAAACAAAGCAAAAACAAGCAGACAAAAAAACCTAAAATGCGAAATACTTTACAGGACTACTTAAGGCAGATTTTTTAAAAGATTTATTTATTTATTTATTTGACAGAGAGAGAGAGATCACAAGCAGGCAGAGAGGCAGGCAGAGAGAGAGGACAAAGCAGGCTCCCCACTGAGCAGAGAGCCCTATGCGGGGTTCAATCCCAGGACCCTGAGTCGAAGGCAGAGGCTTTAACCCACTAAGTCACCCAGGTGCCCCTTAAGGCAGATTTTTAAGTGTCAAATGACAAATTCAAATCTAGAAAGCTAGTTATTTTTTATATTCCTGTTGCAATGGTTTCTATGTTAACACATAAGTGATTGAGCAATAAATTAAGTCAGCCCTGCTACGGCGCCTGGGGCTCAGTCGGTGAAGCATCTGCCTTCAGCTCAGGTCATGATCTGAGGGTCCTGGGATCGAGCCCAGCGTGGGGCCTCCTGCTCTGGGGGAAGTCTGCTTCTCCCTCTCCTTCTGTCCATCCCCCGTTTGTGCTTTCTCTCTCGCTTGCTCTCTCGCAAATAAATAAAATCTTAAAAAAAATCAGCCTCACCTATGATGAATTCTGTTTGTCCATATTTATAATCTGACTTTCCTTGGCAATACATTCTACCAAATGTCTGTGCCAGCTTGAACGCATTTTAAAGATTTTATTTTTAAGTGATCTCTATACCCAACAAAGGGCCCGAACCCACAACCCCGAGATCAAGAGCCATACGCTCTACTGACTGAACCAGCCAGGGCCCCTCGAATGCATTTGAAATTCATTGTTTTGGTGTCAAGTGACATCCTTCCCTGGGGAACGCGGTCAGACACCATCTTCTGAACCAAGGTACAGTCACTCCCGGTGACGCCGTCCTGACGTTTGCACCTGAACCGGTGATGTCTTCCTTTAGTCGAACAACCGTCCAAAGACAGTGTCAATTTCAGAAACTTGTGGTTTCCTGACCAAACGCAGGTCAGACACCTTCTTACTGGGAACACGTGGGGCAGGGCAAGATATAGGAAGAAGAGCAGGGTCCGCCACTCTCTGGGAGGGGGCATCGCTGGACCTGAGTCACAGCGTCAGGCTCCCTGATGGAGCTGGGCCCGCGGCTGGACAAAGAGGACGGGGAGTAAGGAGCCCAGAGGACACATCTTCAGACCCTGACCCTGGGAGCGTCCTTCTGTTCAGCCACACTGGCACGCACCCCGTAAGCAGAGGGGAGAACGGCAGAAGAGAAATGCATCAAGGAGCCTCCATCCCTCACGTCTGCCGCTGTGGCACCCAGGAGACTCCTGTGACCTGAAGTCCCCAAGGCATCGCTTTCCAGGCCGTGTCCCAGATGGCACTACTGAAGGGAAGCAGGGCTGCCGGGCGGGGCTGGATGTGTGATTGGTGGAAACCAGGGCAGCATGAGAGACTGTTAGGAATTTCAAGTTGGAATGGCCGAGGATGAGAGCAAGTGGGGACCCTTCTGCCCACCGGGCCCTGGACACAGAAGCCAGTCCCCCTGCTAGTTCCTTCTCAGTCACTGGGATAGTCAAGTGAACCAGCCCGCTCACTTCTTTGGCATTCCCATGAGTCAGACCCTTCGAACGTGGGAACTGCCTAAATAAGGAGGGTTCTTTTCCTTCCCTTGGGGACCTATGCAGTTCATGTTCATGTGGCTTGTATCTAAAAGAGGTAAGAGACAAAAAATCACGGCCCCCTCTCCTGTCCCTGAAAATGTTGCTGTAGGAGAGCTTCTGTAATAGAGTCATCCTGCTAAACCTCATCTTGCATTTCTACAACGTGCAACCAAATGCTTGCCATCACTGACCCAGGCCCTTCAGTGGAAAGCAAATAATCCTGCTAACAGGTCAGGAAGGAGTCACCAAAGTAAGGGCAGAAATAATCCGCCTGGTAGATTATATACAGAGGGGCCTGCCTTTGCATGACCTTCTAAAACAAGAAAACAAAGTCTACTTGATCGTGATCTTTTTTACCTAAACTCTTCCTCTGCATTCCTAGGGGAATCAAGACGAGGGAGGAAAGGGGCCCGTGTCCCATCTGGAAAGCATTTCCTCTTACATCTTCCCGCCGTTGTCCAGGAAGGCACGCTGTTCGTGTTCGTGCTTCCAAAACCAGATACTAGTTAAGATAAATGACACGAAGAGCCACTCCGTTTAGATAAACTCAGAAATATAAAGGAAATAAGTATCTGTATGATTTATGGTTCATGTTTCAAAGGCAAGCGATAAAGGAGCCTGATTCATGCTCCAATGAAGACAGAGGTGGCGTGGCCTTGGGTGTGCGTGTTGCCATCCATTCCAAGGCCAGTGCGGAGCCAGCTCTCAGTGCAGAGCAGCAGCTGCGAGAAGCTGCAGGCTGCCCTCTGGCTGTGCTCCAGCCCCGAGGAGCAGCTGGAACGCTGACGCCCGGTTCTTTAGCTGCGATGCTCCTGCCGGCCGCAGCCTCCTGGACATTTTAAGATCATCTTCCCCCAGTGAGGAGACTCCTGACACCCAGCCCACCGCCCCTGCTGACATTTACGAGCTGGGGGAGCCCACGTGGCCACCGAGGCTGGGGCCCCACACCCCTCCCGCTGCACCAGCTCCAGGCTTGGCCCTGGCGACCATGAGGACACTGATGGGAGGTCAGGAGTTGCAACCAGTGTAGCAGGGTTTCATTTTCATTCCAGTTAAAGACGAGAAGGCTAGGAATTAAGATGTTTTAGACTCCACTCCCAGATCCCATTGAATCGGGACCAAAAAACTGCCAGGTTTCTGAACAAGAGAGAACTGTATCTTAAATCAACAGATGAAAACAAAACAACTTTTAATTTAAAGTCTATTTTCCCAACTCAGTTGTTAAAATAATAATGCCCAAGGATTAATATATGCAATATAAGCTCATTCTTCTGTGTTTTGCCATAGTCTTGCTTCACAGACTAAAAAAACAACGGATGTGAATTTGTTTCTCCTTTTATACCACAAATAAAAACAGCCAAGGGGTATCGAGTGCTTAGCCTGTGCGCTGCACTCAGAGTCCGTGGATCTCACATGAATTCCCTCAACACACCCTCGCTTTCTATCAGTCTGGTTACATACCGGGGGACCACAGGGGGATCTGAACCACACCTTCAAACCAGCTGCCGAGCTCACACCATCCTTGCTTTCCACCATTCCCGTAATCCTGGCCGACCAGGCCACTCTGTCAAAAGTACTCTGATGCACACAATTGGGGCCAGAGGCTGGGACATCCTGTTCCACCTGTTCAGTACAACCTTGTGGGGTCCCACTAGTCATCAGGCCTCTGCTGTTTACTGGGTATGTAGTGGGAACCTTGTTAGGGATCCCCAGCAGGAAAGCATGGCATTAGGTTGCAGCCAAGCTTAGGGCTATCTCCAAAAGCTTTCTCCTTCAGTAAGAATACAAATATTCAAAAACAGACATAAATCAAAGAGCCAGATGGATGGGGGCCTCTGGATGTTTCCTGGATGAACTTAGAGTATCCTCACTATGTTTCAACAATGCTGTTCTCATTCATCAGTGCCAATTTCCCCTAAACTAGTCCTTCTTCTCTGAACTGCGCCTTTTCTTTCAGCACACAAAGCTCTCGACAGAATTTACTTGTAAAACTTTAAGTTTAGAATACATCAAAGAACATAGAGATGTTTTGACTATAGATCCCTCAAAACCAGAAAGACAGACTGCAGGGAAGCAGAGGAGGCCTAGTGAGAAAAATGATGGGCTACCCAGGTGAACTGCAGGAAAAATGAGTGGCCTCCTAACATGTATGTGTTTACAAGAGAGCATAAGGAAAATGCAACCTCCACTTAAAAATCTTTCTTGGAAAGAATTGATAACATGAAAGAAGAGGGGAATCAGAGACATAACCCATGAGGAATTTGGGGGAAGAAACGAGACTGCTGGCTCACTGGGAAGGAGGACCAGATAGCGAGTAGGGGAGTCACAGGCAGGCTGTTGGCAGGAAGCAGAGGTGGTCTTTACCTGATTCTCGTGTCTGAGATCTGAGGTCCTGGGCTGACAGTGTGGATGGGGAGGAGGAGGAATTCTGGAGGACACTGGAGGGAACACAGAATCCTTGTCCTGGGAGGGACCAAATGACCAGGGAGGGGTGGAGGGATGGCCCACCATCCTGCATGGACACATTAAGAGAGGGGCCGTACTTTTCCACTGAGAACATGGGCTTTGGATCTCCTGGCAGCCTGTGGCTCCTGAGTGCTGTGTACAGCCTGGGTGACGTGTGGGGTGTAGCCCAGTTGGGTGTCGGGGAGGAGAATGGAGGGAGAGTTGGGCAGAGGGTTCAGTGGGCTGGTGGGACAAGGCTTACGGCGCCATCCCTGGACTCTGGGCTGAGGATGGGCCAGGGGGCCCTGGACAGCGAGGGCTGGAAGGCAACTGTCCCGGGAGACAGGAGCACTGGAGTGTGGGTCTAGGTAGGACTGCATGAGCAGCAATGACAAGGTGCAGCCGCGGCCAGCGTGGGGTGGCTTGGAGCACGGTTTCCCAGGCGAGGCACACGGGAGTTAGGACAGTGGCTTCCCACACCAACAGAGACCGCGAGGCCAGGGCTCCAACATGGGTGACCAGACTTCCTTTCCTGCAAGTCCGAGCTGGTAGTCAGCTGGGGGTCGGGGGAGGGCAACTCTGCTTGCAGAGACCACCGGGGATTCTGACGCCCCTCCATCCTGTGACTGCGTGTGCCCTGAGGCTGGTCTTGCGCACGGGGCTGGAGCCGGGGCAGCCAGGAAGGAGAGGCAGGGAGCGGGCGAAGAAGAGGAGGACGCGGAGCCTTTGCAGGGCAGGAAGGCCCCTGCCTCACTGCCGCTCACCCCCCACCAGCGAGGGGATGAGCCGGGAGGGGGCAGGGAACGTCTAGCGGGGCTTCCGTGTGCGGGTGAAGGAATGCATGTGCATGAGTGTGCGTGCACGTGTGTGCGTGTGAACGTGTGTGCGCGCACCTACGTGTCGGGGGTTCTACCAACAAAGACGAGAAGGCGAAATGCACGTGGAAAGGTACCTCCTGGGAAGTGGCATTTGGATGTAGTGACAACAGGACCCAACAACACAGACGCAGCCCGCCGTCAGGAGTCTCAGAGCAGCCAGCGGCCAGGTGTCCCTTCAACTACCCCGCCTCAGGCTTCTTAAAAGGAGACAGTCGGGCAAGCCCACACGGAGGCAGCGGAGAGGGGCAGGGGAACCCCAGGATCCTCCCGCAGGGTCGGGCGGGGGCTGCAGCCCCGCAGGAAAACACCAGCTGCTCCTGCCTGTGGCCCCGGCCTCTCCTGCTTCCAGGCCTGAGCCCTTGTGGGTCACAGACGCCGAGACACCTCTTCTGGGATCCCCTTTCAGGTCACAGCTGAGTTGGGTGATGCTTGCAGCCAGAAAGCTGGCAGCCGGGAGTCAGGGACTTAGTCCTGGCTGTTTTCTCTACTGCCCTCCAGGTGAGCTCACCGAGCAGACAGGCGGGCTGCACCGCGCGGGGACGGCGTGGGAGTCCCTCCCAGGACGGGTGGCTGACTTCATGCAAACACTAACCATTCCCAATGATCCGGAGCTTAAGCGGATCTACCTGGTTCCTCATGCACAGAACAGTGACAGGCACACGCGTCTCTTCGTCTCGGGGACGGAGGTTTCTCTATGGCACAGGTGACTACCTGTTTTGGGGCGCCCCGGGTCAGTGGGCCCTCACAAGAACTCAGCGCGATGTCGGAGTGGCTGCACCCTGGACAGCCACATCCCCCTGTCCTGAGGCTCCGTGGAGATGGGGGAAGGAGAGATCCTGATCTCTGAGATGCTGAGAAGTGGCCTCCGTCTCTATCCTGAGCCAGTGACCAGGGACCCAACAGCTCAGACACGAATGGAGAGACGGGGCCACTCGCCCTCCCGTGTGTTACTGTCGCCCAGGAAAGCCTCGTGCTGCCGACGCCCATTTCTGCAAACCTGGAATCAGTTCGCCAGCTCCCGGGGAATCTTCAGAATCAAGAAGGTTGAGATGACCTCGTACGGCTCCTAGCATGTCAGCTGTCCGAAGACTCTGGAGTCGGACTTCCATTCCACATATGTGTTCTTCACATGAGTCTCCCGATCCCTCCGGGAGGTGCCCCCACGAAGCTGAAGCCCTGAGCCCCGGGCGGCACAGCTGGGAGCCGGCTGGCACGGCCGCTCCTCGGGCTCCTGCCCAGGCCCTGACGCGGGCCACCGGCGCCTTCCCGGAACTCTCTCGGGCCGGCAGCGCCGTGGGCAGAACGGGATGCCAGAATGGGCTTTCTCAGCTCGGTGTCGAACGTGAGCATGCGTGCGTGTGTGTGCGTGTGCGTGTGTGTGCACCGCGACGATCCGCACGCCCGGCCCCACTTGGCTGGCCCGTGAATGGATCCTTCTGACACCTTTCATTCCACAGGCAAACAAGCCAGAGTGAAAGGAACTGGAGGCTGAGAAGGAACACAGGACTGTCACCCCCGTATGTTATCACCCCTGCCTGCGGTGACTGAAGTGAAAATACGGCAAGAGCGTCCCGTTAGGAGAACTGGCACTTAGGGTCCCGCAGAGTCCAGATACACCTGTCAGGCAGCTCCAGTTCCTCCTCCCCTTCCCGGATTGCGTGACAACAATCACACTTCCGTCTCCAGACTCTGGAGCTCCCAGACGCACCATACGCGCTTGCAAAACCACAACCCGTGTCTGGACGAACGTGGCGGCTCTTACCTGGGAGGACAGGCAGATACTTTGCAAGACACCACCCCGGTGACCGGCCGGGCGCTGGGATTACAGAAGGACGTGTTGACTTGAAACCTCAGGTCTCGGTAGCAGCCTGCCCTCGTGGTCATCTGCCCTGCAGGAAAGGGTGCAAGGAATCATAAGACGCAGAAGTGCGCCACACGGGGAAAGGCAGATGAAGAGCCAATGAAACCTTTTTTTAAAAAGGACTTAGCATATTGGCGGCATCTTTATGTTAATGACCAACGGGCCAACTCTTAACAGCCTCGTCCTTTTCTGATCTGTCTTGGTGATTTTTTATCAGGGGTCTTCATTAATTCTCACAGACTTGTACTTCCCTCTTAGGTCTGTTCATCTAAGTCAACACGTGTCTTTGTCTTGTAATTGGCGCCAACACACATTTGATGACACGTGGTTCTTTCCTATTGTTTCCGGAGTTGGGAACACTACCCACTTCTCAAAAGAAACACAATATGCCTGACTCGTGTTTCCACTTGAGAATTCGCAATCAGAAGCTATCAATAAGCCAGAAAGACAGACAGACCAAAAAACCTAAAGCACTGTATCACCAGAGAATTGAAGTTAAATTTTGCCATAGTTTTACATAGAATGGAGGCCTTCTCCCAATAATGACATAGGTGTCCTATCGAAGGAGGTCAGTGGAAATGGTTGAAATGAAAGCTGGTTTGATCCTCAGCCCCCATTCATGTCCCCAGTGTTGTTTAGAGCTTTGCAAATATGCCCGAGTTTGTGCGGTACGTCAATTCATTTTAGTTACCAAAAAGGGTACTATTGTCTACATGAGGTTCCTAAAACAGAGTCAAAGAGGCAGAAAGTAGGATGTTGGTTTGCCAGGGGATGGGAGCAGGGGGAACGGGGAGTCTCTGTTCCACGGACACAGGGCTTCAGTCTGGGAAGACGGATAAGACCTGGACGTGGACAGTGCGGATGTTTGCAAGACCGTTTGAACGGACTTGACAGCCCAGAGCTGCAGGCTCAGAAACAGTTGGACATGTACACTTCACCACAATACTAAGGGAACTCGAACCAGATACACATTCTGATGGGCGATATTAAAGAGTTCATCCGACTGAAAGAAAAATAAAGAAAAAGAACCCAACTGGTATTGATTTAAAGTGAACACAATTAAAATATACAAAGATCCACAAATGATTTCATTGCTGCCCTTGGGAAGCCTGATGGAGTCCGGCTGCTCATGCGGCCCCGCCGTCCCCCACGTCTGAGGCCAAGACCGGGCACAACCCAGCACAGCCTCCTGCCCCCAACTGGATTCCTGCGCTGGGCAGACGTCAGAGCAAAGATACAGTTTTGGAGGAGAGAACAGTATGGTGTAGACGCCAAGCATGAGAATCTCTAACAGTACGGTCCATGCAAAGACAAATCCTTCTCTACTCATGGAAAACTAAAAGACTCTAAAATACACACGGCACAGTGTGGCTAAGCTATGTCAGAACAAATAAGACAAGTCAATGCCTTAAATGGGGAAAGTTACATTCCCTAGGAAATTGGTTTGCTTAAGCAGTCAAAGAGTCCTCCCTGGTTCCAACAGGGAACCACCATGAAAGCTCTCGTGTCTGAGCCCCAAACTGCCCACTTGGAGGGGTTAAGCCCAGAGGGTGCTGATGAAGGACATGGCAGGGATGGTTAGGATTTTTGCAGTTTTGTAAATTTTTTCAGTTCTCTGCTGACTTAACATAAATATATTTTTAACCAAGCTATGGAGTTTTTATTTTATGCTCCTTAATGTAAATTTTGCAATTATTTCTGTACAATTTCAATGAGATCTGATGAGAAACAGTTTACTAAAAATGACTGAGAGGCACCTGGGGGGCTCAGTTGGTTCAGTGTCTGGCTCTTGATTTTGGCTCAGGTCACGGTCTCTGGACTGTGAGACAGAGACCCACGCCGGGCTCTGCACAGCGGTCCAGGGATGGGAAAGGGACTGGAGATGGAGTTTACCACCCAAGGCCAAGGGTTTCCTCAGTCAGGACTAAGTTCCAGAATCCCCCTAGAAACCCCAACCCGCAGGGATCAGAGAGCTCCTGGGTTGGGGAGCACATCCCTGGGCTGAGCGGACGGCACACCCCGGTTCCACAGGGACAGGACCTCCTGCACTATGGACCCTTCTCTCTGCCTCTTCATTCCTCTGCCTTAGAAGAACCTGGTGCTTGCAAGTCCTGTGCCTTCCTGGGCTCTGAGCTGATCTAACAGATGACCAAACCTGAGAGAACCCCCAACTTTGCAGCCACATCAGACTGAAGTGTGGGTACGCGGGGCACCCAGCACTTGTGACTGGTGTTTTCAACAGGAATAGTCTTCTGAGGCCGAGCCCTGAAATCTGGGGGGTGTGAGAACTCAGGCAGTTCACGTCAGAACTGACCTGCAGACCAGACAGTCGGGGGAGGCTGGCATTGCAAACGCCCCGCACTTGGGGTCAGCAGTGCTGTGAATTGAGACACTTCAGATGAGGCTGGCTCAGGTTTGTGCTCATCGGTGCTGGCAAACGGTACTGAGGACCCCGCTCCCTCTCAGAGCTGCCAACATGGGCAAGACGCATGGTGAGCCTAAGGACCAGGTTCAGTGTAGACACACGGGTCATCCCTTGGATCGAGTTTCCGGACGGCAGAGAGCTTACGCTGCCTGTCTCTGTAATCCGCCCACCGCGCGTGGGTCATCTCGTCCCCCCACTTACTAAAGAGTTTTTAAGGCGCTGGCCAATTTCATTATATTTAGGAACTTCTACGTTCAGACAAGGTAACAGGGGGAGCTAATGTCCAGCCAAAAAATCATCAGAGTAGGTCGGGGTATATTCCCTTGTTTATACGTTACATCAGATGAGTTGGGCACAGTTCTTGGAGAGCAAGTCGACATCAGTGTTTTACGAACCCTCTTTTCCACTTGCTAACAAGGAAAGAGAGACTATAAAATTAGAAGAAAAAAAAAGAAACAAATGTCTGTTTAAGCTGTTCTGCAAAGAATCATGGGACCCCCTCAGTTAAGCCGGTTAATCATACTGGTCCAATTTATATGAGGCCAATATTGAGCAACAGCACAGTTTCCTAAAATTGCTAAGAGTCTGTATGCCCTAGTGAGGAGAAGGAAAGCTAATCTTTTCTCTCCACTTACATGTCAATTTAAAAGTCCATTTTTTAAATTCTTTAACCAAACTGGTTTGACATTTTAGGAGGTGTGACTTCTATAAATACTGGCTTCAGTTTGGTTTCCTGTTTTGAAATTAAAGACGTGTGAAAGTCAACCCTTCTGCTCCAGATCCAACAAATGATCCAGCCTTAATGGTCGCTGGGATTCCGAGCAAGTCGGGGCTCTGGATGAAGCAAATGCAGAATTCGGTTTTGCTTTGAAATGGCCAAAGGAGTTTACTTTTATTAACGTGCTCGTTTTTCTTCTTTATCAGAGACATTTGTTTGGCTTCCCACCTGAGTGCCTCCGTGTCAGCCAAGTCCCAGAGCTTTTACCTGTTCACTGGGTAAGAGGGAAATATGGAGCTAGTCATCCTTGAAATAATTTAGTAACAATTACTAAATATATACATGTATACACCCCAAAGGAAAACGGGGGTTTTTCTGACATCTGTGCAGCTGCTGACTCTGCCAGTTCTTTTCTGAGCTGGTAGCTCTGGGGACCTTTCCTTTTACTTAGCGGGGCACCACGGGCACGTGGGTAACGGCACTGTCGGCCGCGAAGCACAGCTACGCAAAATGCATGACTTCTGGCAGGATCTCTGGGTCTCGCCCACCAAACACCAGTGCGCTCACGCCCAGGCATCGTGACCACTGAAATGTCTGCACACACAGACAGCGCACTCGTGGGTGGACAAGCCTTTGGGATATCCGCGCATGAGGAAGGACATTACAGAGGAAAGAGGGAATCCAAGGTTGCCTCCAAATTTTTAGCAATTAATAGAAACAGGACAAAACAGGAGCATGATTAGTAGGTTCGAAAAAGTGTATTTAAGGAAGGGACAATGGTAAACCTGATGAAACCAAATTTGTGGCACGTGGCTCAAAGTAATACTCAGAGGACAGTCATGGTCGGAAGTACTTACACCGATAAAGAAAGATGGAGATCCATGAATATAAGAGCGAATGAGGATCTGAGAAAACAGAGCTCAAAGAAGTAGAAGGAATTGATGTGGATGGAAACAGAAATCAGCGTATTAGAAAATGAGCAGATGCCACTGAATTTTGGTGAAGAAGCAAATACGTTACCAAAAGGAAAGTGGAAAATCCAAGAGCTGATGTTAGGGAGGGGGTGCTGACCTCTGGTCAGTGAGACCGTGGCTTAGACCCCACCAAGGAGGGGCCGGAGCCCAGGATGCGGGGAGCAGAGGAGGGTAGGAGCCGCATCGCCAGCTCCCTGGACACAGGCGTCTGAGCGTGGGCTGCAGCAAGCATGACCTTCGCCGTATCGCAGCTGTCTCCCTGGGAGCCATCTGTGCCACGGCTGGCTTGGTGCTACTCCTAACGGGGGATTTCTGGAGTGTTTCTGGAATGTTCTACAACTTCCTGGTTCTTAAACAGCCAGAGTGACTGCGAGCTGATGGTGTCTCTCTCTGACCTTTACTCCTCCACCCTCCCAACTAGTTCGTAAGCAAATGATCCTTTACGTTGACTACTTCCCTGATGTACATAGAATGACTTGTGTTTTCCTGGCTAATCTGCCGCAGATACACCCACTTAATGAAGAAAATAAGGAATAAGCACACATATGCCAGATACAAAAAGAGAACAAGAAAATATCCTATGCAGAAAAAATAAAGAGAATTTAATGAGGGAGCTTTGTTCAAATTTATAAGCATAATACCTAAAATCTTACCAAAAAGTGGATTTCTGAATTCGCAAAACTGCAGAAGAGAGAATCTACGGTTTCATTACCAGACGGAACACAAAACTGTCTCGAAGACCTAATTCCTGAAAATGCAAGAGTCCAGTGCTGCCAACAGATCTCACCATACGTAAAAGAAGAAATGCTACCGATGATACTTAAATTATTCCAAAGCATCTAGGTGAGAGCGAGGGGCAGGAGGGCAGCCCCTCGGACGGAAGGCAAGGAGGGTCGTCCTCGTGGACAGGACTGCAGCGAAGGCAAGAGACAAAGGGAGGGCGTGGGACAAGGAAGGAGGCGTTGGTCCAGGCCGAGGAGGAGTCCCGGGAACGAGGTCCAGGGTAGCTGCGGAGCCTCAGCTCAGAGGGGGTGCGAGCTGCCCGCAGGGCCCTGCAGGGATACCCGCGGGGCCGAGCCCATCCCCGCCTCCTCCGCCTCCGGCTGGGCTTCCAAGCAGCTCCCGAGGCCAGCTGACGAGCTGCCTCCGGTCACCACCAGCAGGATTGGTAGGAGGTGTGGGATCCCGTCGCCGGAACTGCCTTCCTCCTTTCTCACGATGAGTGATTCGAATCCCACGGGGAGGAGATGCTACCAGCCTGACTCGGGGCCGGGGGATTTTCCAGTAAAGTTCTTGTCTGTGAGTCTCCTCCCTGCCGTCCACTTAACCCGTCTTAACCCCCCTCTCCAAGCATTGGCTGCCCTTGGACCCTCACAGTCCCTGGCGGGCCATCTCGCCGCTGCCGTGTCTACACGGCCGGCGGCTTCGCTCACGCTCCTGTTCTCTCTCTGCCGCGCTCCCCGGGAAGTGGGTTCCCCGTGGGTGCTGATCACCAGGGCTGCAGAGGTGCCCGGGCGGGCAGTGAGGGCTCAGGCAGGGCCCGCACCGCGGGGGAGGAGAGAGGCGCCCGCCCAGCACCCCGACGGCAGCCCCCCCCCGGGTGGCTCCTCGAGCTGGGACTCGAGGGCTCTGGAGTCTCCAGGGCGGGGCCGGGCCCAGGAACCTGCATCTCTAACAAGCTCCGGCTGGATGGAGATGCTGCCTGGGGCCGCTCCCGATGCCCAGACCACCCCCCCACCAGATTTCTCACACGGGGACCCCCCAGCGGGCGAAAGCGGAGTCTGCAGGACTCCACGCATCCGATCTCACGCCACCGCCCCAGATCTGTGCCCACAAGTAAACAAGACTCGTGTGTGTGTGTGTGTGTGTGCGTGCACACACGGGCACGCATGTGTTCTCGGCCCCAGACTTTTGGGAGCGATGCCCTCAGAATACCCACCAAAATGTGGAGCCTAAATTTGTAATGACTAAGGAATTTTGGAGGGGTATGGGAAGGATCATCGTTAGAGTTTGTTGAAATGACTGGGACAAGCATTGTCAATAATGCTTGAGAATATTGGCTCAAGAATCGGAACCACCGCATTAAAAATGGGCTGTTTGCTCCATTCCTGAGAAGGGGGTCTCCGCCAGTGGTGGATACAAACAGGGCAGTGATGTGGCAGGGGTCACGGTCACGTCTAGGGGAGGGTGCGCTCAGGAAGGGCTGCCCGTGGGAACGGCATGGGATGGAATGTGTTAAAATGCTTGCAGTGACCTTGGGTCAGAGAGCCGTTTGTCTTCTTCTCTACCTGTTTGCAGCATCTGTAACGAAAACTAATGCCAACATCTGCCAATGTGGGTCTTCATGAAAATGCACATCTGTCTTGCTGACATCGCAGACACTGGGCAGGGAGAGGTGGGGCAGGAGAGGCCCGGCCGCCCGGGAGACCCCCACGTGACCTTGTATTGGCCGCAGCCTGTCCACGCACCTGCCCTGACCTCTCCCTCCCTCCCGCTCATTCTCCCTGGAAGGCTCGGCACCGAAAGCCTCAGGGGTACCCAAGGAGCTGCCATTCTGGTTTCTCTTTGACCCATCTGGCAACTGTTGATTGACACAGAAAACCAAACCAGAGAGCACAGCAGAGGCCCCGTAAAACACACGCCTGTGTACTTGTGCACACGGGCACACACGCGCACGCACACGGATGTGCCCTTCTCTGCCGCGGGCAGCTAGGGAGCCCGACTCCCGGTCTGCTTCCCTCCACACCACACAGCACACCTGAGCCCCAGGGGGGCAACCAGGCATCACGTGGCCTGGCTGCTTGGGAACGGGAGGCACGTCAGAAGCCTGTCTGCCAACAGCCAGAGAAAGACGAGCCGCCGAATCCCCCCGGCTGCCCAGGCGGAGCTTGGACGGACCACCTGAGTCAGCAGAAGGGAGGCAGGCTTCATCCGAGGAAGTGGAGAAGTCAGAAGGCAGGTCACAGGAACGCCTCTCTGCACCAAAGACACCCAGTCATCTGTTCCCCGCACTGAAGCTTCCAGCCGGTCCCTCCTGCCCCCCGTTCACACTGGTGCCCGCCGCTGCCTCCACGTCCGCTCGCCGGGCTCTGGCACAGTGTGGCGGGAAGGTGGCAGGCCACACTCTGACCCCCTCAGCCACAGCAGCTACAAACCCGTGCGCCCACACACACTCTTCCAGGTGTGCGTGTGTGCACTCCCACGGGCCCTCACACACGTGTGTGCACAGACACATGCTCCTTTGAAGGCCGCGACATAATCCTAGCGAGGGAGGACTGTGCTTTTGTCCCTGCCTGGGGGCCTCATGGAGAATAAGATCATGACGCGGTTCCCTCCTGCTTCAAGAGTTTAGGAACCTAAATGGTCCAGTTTCTGAGGCAAAGCTGTAGCATTAACAGAAAAGAATTGGGGCTGACATTTATTTGGCTAGACAGTGTGTTGAGAGCTTTACAGGTAGTCTCTCATTGAATCCTTAAAGGAACCCTCTGGGGCAGCTTACATTATTATCCCCATTTAATAGATGGGCTCACTAAGGCATAAAAGGCTTCAGTGGCTCATAAGGTCACGAGACTCCTGGCTGTGACTCCTGGCACCCTGGACGCAAACACCAGGCGGTCTCTCCAGCTTAGCAAGGAACGGCGTGTCACCTCCCAGCACAGTCGTTCCGCCCATCCGACATGAGATATGCAGGGAGAAACTGTAACCTCTTGTTTGATTTGTGTTTGAGACAGAAAGAGATGCGTACCTTCTTCTATTTCAGGACTCTTCACACACTGGCGGACGATTATTTAGACTCTACTCACTGGGAGCTGAAGAAAGGGAACTCGAATTCTGAATGATGGAAGTCACTTCCAAGCCCTACTCCCTGCTTTGCATCTGGGGGCAGGAGAGAGGGGGAAACACGGGGTCCTGCAGAAGCTGCCCCCACGGAGAGGGCGTGCGTTTCTGGGTAACAGCGGGATGAGCCTATATCACCCTTTCCAAACACGGCCTTTATGTATTTCCAAATCAAAAAGTCATTAAGGTCCTGCATTTGTCCACCTGATGAATAGATCCTTAGTGGCTGTGAGTGTCAGGTGCAATGCTAGACCCTGAGGACTCAGTAACTAAGAGAAAGCAGCAAAGGCCACGACGAGCCGTGACCCAAGCCTGTTTCAGGCTGTCACAGAAACTAAACACAGAGAGAGTGCAGCAAATAGCAAAAACAGCCACATATACCCAGTTCAGGTGTGACAGGGCCAGACATCCAGGGCAAGGAAACAGAGCTGCTGATTTGGGGTGGTGGGGACCATGGCCTATGGCCTGGGGGCACCCTGGAGCTCAGCATCGGTGAGCATGGAGGAGACAGGCTCAAAACCCAGGCAACACCAAACCCAGGGCACCAAGCCCCTGCCTCAGATCCAGGGAAAAGTTCAGAACAACAAGAAAACTTACAGGTAGGAAACCGGTATGGAAGAGACTCAAAACCAAAGCGAAACAAATCCAAGTGATGCTCGACCCCACCGCCGTGTTGGAATGATTCATTTCCATGCAGTTGATGGGCCCAGATCCTGGGCATTCCGCACAGAGGAACTTGAGAGCTCATGTAAAATTCTCCTTTCAAGTCCTTCTATAGCATTTACCTCCATTTCTGCAATTTCAGAAGAAGAATTAACACCTGATATCTCCCGGCTTTTTCACTAGGATTAAATCAGATCACAAGTACAGGAACAAAGGCCGGGGAGTTGCTGGCTAAGCACGGTACTAGCCACACGCCCGAGCCCACAGGCTGCAAGCCCTCGCCATCCACACGGACAAGAGAGAAGCTTACGGGCCAGGTGCCCACTGCAGGGCCAGGGATGCCGACATCCCAGATAATTAAGATTGACGTAGGGAGGCTCCCCGGCACGTCACATCTATTTGGAGGTGGCAGGAGTACTCGAGATCTTCATTCGAAATTTAGTTCCCCAGCCCCTATCGACAAGGATAGATAGAAAAGTGAATTTAAATATTTCTGGCTTTGAGTGTTTGCAAATTTCTGAATATTCTGAGGAAAAAAAATACACAGAGACAGCCATATGCCCCAATGCAAGGAGGGTCTCCGGGCTCTATTTTTACAGCAAGGAAGAAAGGAAAAAAATCACAGAGTGCACAGGAACGCCAGAATCCAACTGGCCAGGGTTTGACATGACCTGCGTTAACAGAGGAGAGGAGAGGAGTGTAGCACTTACAGGCTGGAGTCACGAAGTCGAAGAACAGGGTCCTGTACCTGGGGAGAGCCCGCAGGTGCGTCCTGCCTAGAGGGGATGCGGAGTTTCACGAGCCAAGTGCGCAGACGCTACCTTTATCGACTTATGGAAACCAGCCCTAGCCAGTTCTTCAGAAATCATTTTTAAAACCTCATATTTTGCTAAAGTATCTGGAAGGGGAGTATCCATCTTGAAGACTATGATTTTACCGATCTGCGAGTTTTTGCTAATTCTAACTGTAGAATGAAAACCAGCTGTTGTCAAAGTGTTATCCTTCTTTTATAAAGAAAAAGAAACCACTCATGGAACTGAAACGTCATGGAAAACTAGAAACTATTCCACAAAGCAACGCATGCCGTCTTTTAGGAAGCACCATTTCTACCACCAGGGCTAGGTATTCATGCACGTGTCATGAGCGAGCAGTGAAGATCCTCACAATTGGAGGAATGAGGAGAAGGCCAGGAAACCAGAGTGGGTGACATCCGGGAGATTCTCTAAGTCTCAATCGCTCCCAGGTGTGTCCAAGGGACAGCTCAGCCTGGCACGATCACACTGAGCCTCTGGTGTCCTAATGTGTCCCAGCGCCCGGAGGAGGTGACGATGGTCATCTATGGATGGCCTGTGATGTTCCCGTGCAACAAGGAACCGGCCCGAATCTGATTCCCCAGACGCGGCGACCTGTCCAAAACGGCGGAGCACAGAGCAGCTCATCTTGCTGCGGGTCCCCAGCACTGTCCTTACAGTTCCAAGTGTGGGTACCAGGGTGGGCAGCGGGTCTGGGAACCCAGGCACGCGTGCACTCTCCCCACGGCAGGAGCACAGTGAGAGGAGCCTGGAGTGACTCCGTGATGGGAACATGAGGGGCTGACCTCAGATGGACACTTGGACCCACCACCCCTGGTAGGGGAGGTACGTCCCACCTCAGGAGACTCTGGGCATCGTGAAGGATCCCTGCTCCCGGGAAGAGTCAGGCTTCCCTGATTCACCCTGGTCCTCTGAGCGCGCTTGGGGAGATGGGCAGGGGTGGCCATCACAGCCCAGGCCCCGAGAAAGGTGCTCCCTCTCCAGGAGATGAAGCTTTCCTTGACTTCTCCTCTGCTTTTTGGGGGCAAAGATGTCAAAAAGGGGGTAACGCATTTTGCAACTTAGCAGGGTCTTGGATAAAGACACAGTAGGCATTTTTATGAACTTGGTGCAAAGGTAACCCAACGCAGGGAGGAGAAAGCAGGACCTGTTTCAAGCAGGTCCTATTTCAAGAACCTATGGTCAAGCTTGACCATAAAGGACAAGCTCAGCCCCTTCGTTACAGTATAAAAAAAGAAAAAGCAGCACTTTCTGCAGGATTCAGAGCATTCTAGCAAAGATGGGAAAGCTCTCACCTGGAGCAGTGGCTATGCGAAGAGAGGGTGAAGTTGGCAAACGAGGTGACTACCTGTGCTGTGACAGACACGCGCATGGTCAGCCGAACCTCGTCCCCTGTGCCATGCTCCTGGGTCCCCTGCGCATTCTCAGCCCTGCGCACCCTCCCCTGTGCCATGCTCCTGGGTCCCCTGCGCGTTCTCAGCCCTGTGCACCCTTGGCTGCCTCCTCTCTGGAGAACGGTCGTGTTTCTGAGGACAGAGCCGCTAGATCTTTTTTCTTCGGTCTCCTATCTCAACATCGTGCCTCACGCCTGTAAGGAAGAACTGCAGGACTGAAGTTCTCCCTTCCTTGGCTGAGATGGGCCGACGTGCCATGTTTCACCAGCTGTCACGCGTGAAAGCCACTGAACACTCTCCATGCGAAGTAACAGTTACGTTACTATTTTGCTGCTCAGTTCACAGATGGGAAATGAAGCAAAGGTCTCTGCATTTTCCCCACTGATTTTCAGAAGTTTGAGATTCAGATGTGTGCCCACAACCATTTGCTGACCAAACAAGTGAAGGAATGAATGAATGGTTTGATATCACCAAGATAAGGGAAGACTGCTAATGATCCCATTCCATTTTCTGAACTTAATCAATAAACTAACGAAGTTTACACCTTAGAATATCGGTAGATGGCGAAGACAATATTATTGGAAAAGTATAAGAGAGGTTGGTTTACAGCCAATTTTAAGATTTGTCTGAGAATTTTTTAAAGATCTTATTTAAGAGAGAGATAGAGAGAGAACACGTACATGAGCTGACGGAGGAGCCGAGGGAGAGGGAAAGACTCTCAAGCAGCCTCCTTGCTGACCGCAGAGCCCAGTGCGGGGCCCGATCTCACACCCCCGAGATCATGACCTGAGCCGAAGCCAAGAGTCGGACCCTTAACCGACTGAGCCACCCAGGCACCCCTAAGATTTGTCTGAGAAATTTTAACTGTGAATCAGATCAGTATTTTCACTTAAGCAAAAAGCATTATCCTCAGACATTGCATGGAGCGTAGTGGAGAGTTTAGAACATAACTATAAGCCAAATTTCAATAACCATTTCACTTGGAAGCAAATCAGTGGGTTGAGATAAGTTATTTGAAATGCACTAAGCCAACTGAATCAGAGGCTGATTTTTAAAAATTATAGCATATGTGATTTTGAGAAGTGGCTGATGCTTTTCCATTGGAAATGAGAGTCATTACCAAGTGTCTTTACCATGTGAAAAAAGTGTCTACCTTAGAGTCAGACATCATCAGCTAAGCCAGTTCCTATGCTAACTATATTCTTGGCTTCCTGTCTCTCCGTGTAAGCCCAGACCCCTCACCAGCGCCCAGACACTGGCTGACAGTCCAGTCAAGGCACAGCTAAGCAGGATCACTGAAATGAAAAATGAGGTTATATCATCAAAGTGAGTGGAAAGGAAAAAGGAGCAGGGGAAGCTTGACAGAAAAGAAGATGAAAGGTCAGACTTGCCCTGTGTTTGTCAGGAAATCTTATTTTCCAGAGAGAGATGGGTCCATTAGAATAGAGAAGGAAATGGGATCTCTTAAAAAAAATAAAAAATAAAAAAATAAAAGCTTTATGTATCCTTCACTGATACCAGACAATGTATGTTTCTTGAATGAAACAAGAGGTGGGGGAGTTTCCAAGTGTCTTTCCCAGTTCATTAATTCCCTACCTGGGTCATTGAAAGGTCCCCTTGTAGACATTAAGTGCACAGGGAGATAGCTAAGACAAGTAGGCTTTATAAGGTTCACAATCCAGGATGTCGGAAGGTCTGCGCAACTAGAGGTCTTCAAGACACGACACGCACAGATGAAATGGAAATGGTGCCCACGCCTTCCCTTGGCCGCAGGGGCTCAGGTTGAGAAAGTTGGGTGACGCTGACTGAGACCCCCAAGAGAGGAAGACAGGAATCCAGTGCTCTTTCAGTCAGGTTGGCCAGTGAATTTAGGTATTCTCTCACAAAACTGAAAACATGAGAATGGATTCATTGTGAATGGTCAGTTTCCAACATTAATCATTCAGACCGTTAAATGTGCTCTTCTCAGATAATGCAGAATTTAAAGAACCTGGCCCGCCTTTTAGAAGTGAGAGGCTCTAATATCACAGAAGTAATGAAACATTATATAAACTTAAAGTAACTCAGGCTTTATCTGCATCAAATCCTGAAACACCGAAGTTCAGAAAGACGTGGGCAGTGAATTCTGGTCAACTGTCTCATCAAGACAACCCCCTTGTAATCAACTCTGGGGAACTCATCACCCCCAACTGAAAATGACACTCCGTCATTAATCCTTGGCAAATAACCATGTGATTTCAGACGATGGGGGGAGATCTGAGAAGTCCATCAAACATGGATCAAAAATAGCACATATTAAGACTGAACAGGACAAAGCCTTGACCTCCAAGTGCTCACAAGATGAAATGCCGCTTGGTCTACGAGGGGCACCCTACTCGCGCCCTTTCAGGCTACTGTTCAGGGGACAGCCGTTCCCATCGATCTGCAAATGCTGTATTGTGAAGGGAAGACACAGGCTGAAGCCACTGTGCTTCCTGGTAGACTCCTCTTTGTTAAAGACCGTGAACGGATACCAGCCCATGAGCAACGGGGACTGTTGGCAGTTTGGCCATGGTCGGAAGCACACAGGGTCCGTTGAGCTGTTTGAATCCACACTGCATGCCGGGTTATCTGGGGCAATCCCTGGAACCCCTGAGTCTCTCATTTCAATAGAACGAGGGAAAATCATACTGAGACCTCAGAGACACGAATAATGATTAATTCCAGGCATTGATACTCCTAAACCTTACAGCTTCAAGGACATGAAAAGCTGTGGCACAGATTTTGTGGATGGTGCCCTCCTGCAGCCCAGAGCTGCCCCCAGCAAGCACGTCCTGTTTCCACTCTCCAGCCCCGCTGCAGGTTTCTGCAAGACAGCCGACGTGACAACACACGGCAGGTGCTCCGTAAATAGCAACAGGGCTTTTCTCACCGTCCTCTTGCTTCTCTGGAGAATTAACCCCGGGGGCACGGAGAAAGCAGGGGAGTGAAGGCAGGCTGTGCCCATTCACGGAAACAGGGGAGGGTCTGGTTTAACCCTTCCTAAAGGTTCCCCTGTGGCCAGTGAGGGGTCCATGGAGCAAGTGCCGAGTCTCGGGACCCGGGCAGGTAGGGTTTCTAGCAGGAAGACTCTCAGAGGAGCCACAGACCACACGAGGTGCTGAAGGTCAGGCATCCTGTGCGCCATCTAGTTGTTGAATTGACAAACCCTAATTTCCCATCAATTTTTCCACCCAAACTGAAAATAAACAACACGGTCACGGACTCTATAATGCAATTCTTTAAGCAAATGATTATGGAGTAGGCTCTGGGTTGATTCTTCTAGAAACCTCCATGTAAGGGTTATTCCTGAGGACTAATTAGGCGCTTTGCAAGTACGCTGATCCCACATTCAGCATTTTCGGGATCCTGAGACAAGCAACTCAGTAACAGCTGAGCAAACCAAGCGCTCCTCAGAATGTCTGACGTGCAAACAGGGGACGTGAGGCAAGCGGCCATAAAGAAACAGAGGTGCAGACCCGCCATCCTCCAGAGACGTTCCCATGCAATCCCTTAGACTTTTTCTACCAAATGAAAAGCACAAAGAAGAGTTCTGAAAATCATAATGTCCTTGCACAAATAGAAGACTTTGTGATTCAGTCATTAATTTAATCAAACACTATTAGCTATTCCTAAATAGGGATGGATAATATCAAGTATATTCAATATAATCTGTGAAAGCATGAGGGGTGGTTATAAGATCAGAAGAGAAAGGGAAGAGGAATAAATATGATTAGAAATTAATTTTCCCCCGTCACACGCAGGGGATGCCTACGAACATAGTTTTGTTCCTCTGTTTCCTGAGTGGCGGCACATGGCAGCCTGTCTGGCCCCATCCCCAGAGAGGGGCCCACACACTTCTCTCTCTTTTGTAATTAGAGCCAGTTGCTTACTCTCCGTGGGCACAGAAGAGAATCATATTTTTCCTTAGAAAGGTCTTAACATCAGAATTTAAATATGATTTCAATATTTTATTCTCAGTTAATGATAGGAAAAGTTAGCGTGTGTCAAGCACATTAGTGTTAATTGTCCAGACTTACATTTTTTTTTGTTAATCTTTGTTTTCTCGTTTTCTCCCGTGTCTTTTATTAGAGCAACTTTTAAGAATATATGAATTCATTTTTACTTTTTCTTTATTCACTAGATTCTTACTTTTTGCAAGTTCCCGTTTTGTGTACCTCTTTTAAAATTTAAATCTATAACTGTCTAATTTCTTAATTATTAAATGCTGGAATTCACAAAGCTGAAATCTGTATATCTTCTTGAAAACTTGTCTGTTTTCTAAATATCAGATAAAATTGAGTATTGTGTTTCTAAATTTGAAAAATTTACCTGCCACTCTTTGTTAGATAGTATGTCTGGCTCTAGCTGAGAATGTTCCTATAGTGAACTAACTTTATCAACTTAGACGTTCTTTTTTTTTTTTTAACATATAATGTATTATCTGTTTCAGGGGTACGGGTCTGTGAATCATCAGTCAATGTAGACATTCTTATGGTCAAATTCTTACGGTATTAAGATGACCAAGCCATTGACTGTCATGTGAAATTCTCCTTCCAACATGCCGTTTCTAGTCATTTCCATTGTAATGTGCATAAAATTCTTATGGTTTCTGGGTGAGTTTCAATATATGACTTCATAGTAAATTTTTTGAGCAAGACCGTTTGACAAAAACCTCCGTCTGTATCACAGTATTTTCAGTGTAAGCTTCTATTTCTCATCATCAACATGATACATATAATAATTTGAGTGACCTTCATTTTAATAATCTCAAGTAACAAAACTATACTTTATCAAATCTTCACTTGGATGGAAAGCAGAAAAGAAACCAATTCAGTGCATGAGTTCCTCTGAGCCCCACGCCCAGGGAGATGGATGGGAGAAGGCAGGCCAGGCCTTCGAGGGGCGTGCAGAGCCCCTGCTCTCGGCTCTCCCTCTGGGGATGGGCTGCCCACCTCAGGCAGAGGCCCTGAGCTACCTGCCAGGACACGGTGAAGACCTGTGAGTACGGCGCGCCCATGGCCCCGATGCACCCGGGCCCCTCGTGCCCACCACCAGGGGAGGCTCGAGAAGGGACGTACCCCCGCCACAGGATGCGGAGCACTCCGAGCGAATGATGGCCCATGAGTAGCGAGGCTGGCCACCGGGCTTCTCCCCCTGCAGCCGAGGCACCGAGTACTCCCAGGCAACGCCCGGGTTCCTTCCCTGAAACAGAAGCTGTAAAACAAAGAAAAAAAGGGGGAGGGGGGTAGAACAAGTTAAAATGGAACTGATAAATATAAGCTAATTTTTACATAATACGTACACAACAATATCAACAAGTTGGTTACAATGAGAAACACTGTCCATGCTCCAAAATTTATATGGACTTTCTAAACAGAAGTGAACTGTCAGTGAGAATCAAGCACATTAAGAAAAATGTAGACATTTTACTCTTCCACCTTACATTTAGTATAGTCCTCTGTGCAAGCCTTCGAACACCTTTGCAACCTAAACAAGGTATTTGGTTACTTCTCCCAGTGTTTCCTTGGGATCCCCTGCAAATCCCGTCCATCCGAGTGAATCGGAAAGCACTGCGTATGAAACACTGCCCCACTTCCTAGTGAGTTCTAGGCAACCCAGGCCTCATGAGTGGGCATCAGTGAGACTGGGAGCAGAGGTGTTTTGCCAACTGGCATGCACCGTGTAGTTCCAGGAGAAATCTATCTTATCAGTAAAGATCCCTCAGGTTGAGCCTGTCCCTGAGCTGTAGCTTAGCTCCTTCCATTTGGGCTCTTCACCTCCTAGCTTGAAACCCAAGCATACGGACCAGTTCCCTTCTCACTCATGAATGCATCAGATCCACTGATCTCAGTGAGAAGACTTTTAATTTTGGAAACCTCACCACTAATCCACGGACAGAAATCCCATCTCTGAATCTCAGAGCCTTTATTGGTCCTGATGTGATGTCCCAGTGGGTAAAGACACTGGCCCCTGCCTGACAATACAGCTCAAGTCCTAGCTGCTGAAGGTGCTGTTGGACAGGGACGAGCCCCAGACAGGTGGCTACACGGCAAGGCCACTGAGCTGCTCTCCTGCCTGACATCCCGAGCCTTCGCAGCCATTCTCCCATCCAGAACAGTTCGTATTAAGCCATGTTCATCTTCACACTTGACCTCTCTCTCTTTCTGCGTGACTATTTAAGCTGAAGCCTGAGGTAGAGGGAGAAATAATCAGAGCAGGAATTCAGAGCAAAGAGAACAGCTCAGGGTCAGGAGGGGAGAAAGAGGTGGGACGTGTGCAGATGGGGAAGCTGCCCCCAAATCGCCCAGGGAAGCATCTCCCAGGAAGATACGAGAGGACAGGCGGGGGGCAGATGGGTGGCTCACACCTGCAGACCCAGTTGTGGGCTAATGGGGCAACTTTTGAACCAAGTCCTTTCATCTTGCACAGAAATACAAAAAGGTAAGGAGTTAGCATATGCAGTGCCAACCACCTCCATCTGCTCAGTCCCATGGGGACAGATCATGGTGTAGGAAGAGCCTAATTGCAGCCTGTGTGAGCCTCTGCTGTCGCGGGTAGAGAACAGAAGGGCGATGGGTCCGGAGGCGGTTGCGCATCCCGCTTCCTGCATACTGGAGGCTACGGGAGGGCACATCAGGGGCTTGGCTCATCCTGCTCCCATTCCACAGGACTCAGTGGAATGCTAATCCCATCCCAAAGAGAGGCGCAGGCAGAGTCCCCCGAGTGTGCCAGCTTCTCACAGCCAGACAGCTTACAGGACAGGGGAAGACTTTTGTAAAAATCCACTGATTACGAACCCAAAACAGAATCTGCATAATGGGCATAAGTACAAATTTGATGAGGCCCCAAGAAAGGAAAGAGAACGAGTCCATGGTCCTGGTGTATCCCTCAGTCTTGTTTCCGAGACACCATCAAATTGTAAACCTTACTCTGCATTTAAAGTTATGCCAATAGCGGTCAGTCCCCCCCAACGCCAGAAGACCCCCACACTCCAGCCCACAGGTGAGATGCTCGAGTCTACCTCCACAACCAGTGTTTCGTTGGTTGGCCCAGACGAGGTTAAGCTCTCAGGCTCGTGGGAGGACCGTCTGTAGTCAAACGTGGTGGCTGAAAACTTGTATCGGCCAGGCCAGTCGACTGTCCAGTGTCCATTCAGGTAGTATTTTCTGAGGGCGTTGCGCACAGAGATGTAGGAGGTAGACACATTCACCTCATGGATGCGAATACTCCGGGCTCCAGGAGGAATGGTGACCATGTGATAATACTCTACAGGAAAGGAAACAGGAGCAGGGAGAATGTGGTATCTCATTCAACAATGCTGAGATGAAATCCCTACGCACCTGGGGTTCCCCACCACCAAAACCTGAGGATCCACGTTAGGAACCAGGAGAAACTCTGGTGTGGCAGTCAGTTCCATTAGATCTTTAAGTGACTTCTTTCCTTTTTTTTTTTTTTTTTTTTTTTTTAACTGGAGCAGAGCTATCATCATTTTCGCTTAATAGTAACCTAGCAACCACTTCCCAACCAAAGGAAAGGCTTGACAAGCAAAGCAGGGAAGGAGATTGTGTAGGTTTCTGCAATACCCTTAAGGCTGCTGTTTCCACTGCACCTCAAAGGTTTCCTGCCAGGAAGTTCCACTTGCCATCTTCTGTGCTCAACACCTGCCCACAGCTCTGCGTACTCACGGTTGGCGCCGTGGGGCTTGGCGTAGAGCCCCCTGTGCGTCGTGCAGTCTGAGTTATTGCCCCCGCACACACCACAGGAGTCTTCCACAGCATCAGACCCAAGGACATTGTCACATCCAACTCTCTGGGGGACCGGGGTCACACGTCATTCGTGCAAGAGAAGACGACAAGAGCGAAGTCACAAACCTCCAGTGAGAAACCTCCCGGTAACAGCAGAACATTTCACCCACACAAGGTAGTTCACAAATATTTATTGGATACCAAATATGTGCACAGCAAGACTGTAACTCGACTCTCGGGTCCAAAGGAGGAAACCCGGACACCTGTTGTCTTCAGTACTGCCCCACCACCTCGGTATCTCAAGCCCTCAGTGACATCTCTCAGATTGTCATGTTGGAGATAACAGAGATAACAGGGCGTTTCAGACTGACACAAAGCTCTTCTTAGTAAATGACAAGCAATGCGTCCACAAGAGGGTCCACTGGACCCTGCCGCCATGCCTCTATATCGCCGTGTGCAATGCGGAGAAGTAACACACGCCATGTGGGAATTATTCCCAGCAGTAAATCATGTAACGGGCATATTTGTTTACTGTCTTAGAACTTAAGGGGATCTTTATACTGTCTATGGTGCCTGCTAGGGTTACACTTCCTAACAAAGAACTTAGTATATGCCAGTAAAAAATCCATTCAGAAATGAAGTAACTAAAGCCAGCAATTCCTTGCTTGAAATCCTTAGGGCCAGATGCATTTCAGAGCTCACTGTTTTTGGATTTGGGGAAGGTAATTAACATATTATGCACATAACGTGCGAGTCCCAGCAGGGCGTAGGGCAACACCCATAATAAAACACACAAATGATGTTTCTAGAGCAAAATGTGAACATGGTCACTCTAAGTGAACTAAATAAAACTGATAAATATTCTCATATCAATTCAGGGCAGGTTTTGGCCAGCAAACAAATTCAGGGAAGCTTACATTGTACAGCCCAATAAACTTTCTGTTTGATAGCTTTTGGGATTTCAGAACTGCACATAAGGGATTGTGACACTGTATCATTAAGAATACCTGAAAATAATGAAATATTTAACAATTCAACTAGTAATTAGACTAAATGGACAGAGATCTGGACAGTAAAGCTGCAAGAGATCTCGATAAAACGGAGTCAATCTTCACCGTAAAATGGATGACACTGTGTGTCTCAGTGGATGACCCAATTTTACCCGGTCATCCAACTTAGAGAAATCTAGAACGAAGACCAAGGTCCTTGGACTGGGTCCTTGGTGGGTACGCATACTGAGTTGCTTCAAGGGAGGTCCACATGCAGTATATTTGATCTGGTAAGGCTTTAGCTTTCTACAAATAACAGGATTCCTTTCCCATCTGAACTCTGCATGGGGTGGCAAGCTCAGGCCTCTATGGTCACTTAGCTGCCAAACCTTTCCCAGCCTCTCTTCCAAGTCCCTCCACAAAAGAGACCCCTGCAGGATGCAAAGTGGCCTTGGGGCTCAAAGTTGCCCCCATCCATGCTGCTGTCCAGGCTAAGCCCCAGTCTGTTCTTCCCTGATCCCAGAAGCTGTTCCTCCTGATATGAGGATACAAACCCTCTGAGAGCGCCTTCCCGCTCGTCACCTCCTGGGCCCTGCCTGCCCTCGGGTACTCTGATGTCTGAGTTGGGTCCTACCAACCCACACTTTCTCACAGGACCCTGTTCCCAGTCTGCTCCCCCAAACCCCTCTGCCAACTCACCCTTCCGGATCTAGCTCAGAGGCTCACTTCTCCAAGGAGACCCGCAAATCCCCTAGAACTGCATCCAGGAGGGAACCAGCTCTCCCCTGTGCCCCATCCTCTGCACATACCTTGACTGCCACCAACCACATGTGTCTCAGTGTGTGTTCATCTGGCATCCCCCCACCCCCACCCCGGCTGTGAGTCAGAGAGAAAGGGCGGGATTTAAATGTCTGGTGTCTTTAGCCCCTCAAGGATGCGTGGCACAGACCAGACTGTCTGGACACGTGTGTGGAATGAATGAACGATCATTATTACCTCACATATCCCATCTATACAAACATTACGGCTATCCTCCGAGCATGGAGTCCCATCTTTGACTTTATTTGACAAAGAAAAGAAGAAATCAAATCCTTCTGCGATACAGTAGAGTTTGCATAAGTGCTGATCTTAAAAAGAAATACACACACAAACACAAATAAGAAAGATACTTAAGCTCTGATCATTTTCGTTCTAAATTTTAGATAGACTTTTTAAAGTTTTTTTTTCCCCATAAAATAACTCCCACACAATATTTATTGCAAAGACATTTTTTTTTATGGTTGTCTCATGAGGCTTGGGATTTTTCCCTTTAATTTTTAATTTGTATCAGGCTTCGCTATTAATTTTTACTCTGCTGCGTCCTTTCCTATCCTTGTTCTTTACTCAGTGGTTGGCACATAGTAGGCATTCAATAAATATTTGTTGACTTGAATACAACATAGCTCTTCCACTCTTTTACTAGTATGATTAACTACTCTCTTGTGGAAATGTAAGACGTCATTACCATTTAGTAGCAATATATAAAATTTTCAGAAATAAAAGGTAATAAAAGAATTCAAATGATCACCAAATTTCTTAATAGCTAACACATTTGATGAAATACATATTTCTGAACTGATAAAAGGAGTAACTTTTAGATGAAATCTCCAGAGGCTAGTCAGAAGATGTTTTCTATAAATACAATGATTGTCGAAACACACTGATACGTGGAAAATATAGGTATCGTTGTACAGTTAAGCATGGTGGATCAAGTTGACTTCCTCTCTTGATAATCTATTTCAAAGACTTTATGATCTACATAATTAATATGGACTTTCATAGAGACTTTTTCCCCTTCATTCTTCTTGGTAAAGAAGGGAAGAGTTGATGATGAAAATATAGTCTGCCTTAGGAATTTTCATGGGCTCAAGACTCATCTACGGATATTTTCGTTATCATACAAGATGAAACAAACTGAATAACCCTAAGAATGAAGTTGGGCATGTGCTTCCACGATTAATGTATTTATTTCCTGAGATTATGGAGTCGGATAGCACATGTATTTTGACCCCCATTTCAAAGTCCTTTCTCCTGCCTACTTATTTTTCACTGGCTCAAATTTTACCGAGTTTAGGAGTTCAAAACACAACCAAAAAGGCTTTGTGTGAAACTGCTTAAAATTTCCCTTCGAGACCCTACTGACATCATAAAGCTCTCACCATGAAAACATTATGTCTGTTGGGCTGGAGAAGGGTGATATCAGGGGAGATTTTTGTATTTCTTAAGTGTTGCTTGGACAGTATTCCAGGTTTCAAGGAGCAAGATCACTAACCGTTCTTTGAATTTCTCCTTAAATTATGCCAATTGAGCTACCAGGTTCGAGTTATTTTAATCTTAAGAATAACATATCTTTTTCTCAACCTGGAAAGTAAAATCAGGCATATGGTGCAAATAACCTTCTTGGTTTAAATCAAGATTTCTGAAAATAGCACACTTGAAAATTATCTGATTTTGCAAAAGATGCTAGACTTTTGCTCCTATTCCTTGGCCATGATAAGTCAATGGGTGACATGCTTCTAGCAATTATCACCATCAACTGTTGGGATTTGTAATGAGGAAAACAGTGATCCATGATCAATACGTCATCTATTTTGAATGCTTTGTCACTTCTTTGATGATCTCACAGTATGGTGCACCCCCTCTCTAGTTGCTTGCTAATTTCTGACTGCGCAGCTGGTCCAGTTTAGACCAGAAACCGGTGGCCATGGGGCAGGCGAAGAGCTTGGGTCAGTGACCTCACACAGTGGTATGGTCTATCCGAACAGAGCACTTAAGATCACGTCACTCTAAAGAGTACTGATAACAAAGCACGAGGTTGTTCGTAGAGGAGGGATTTAGGATTTACCTTCCACTTGGGTGTATGGCTTCCACGTGTAGCGCCATCCACGGAACCGTTTGCCATTGTACTCGGCGCACTGCAGCGCGCGGAAGTCAACGCTATTTTGCGGACATGGCTGACTGTTGCAAAGCCTCAAAGTACGAGTCGAGCCCTCACAAAACTTCCCTCCGTGCGATGGTCTGGAACAGGGACAAACCTTGCAATTAATAGCCACTCTCCCCTCCCTGGGAACTAGGCTTATTGGAGAGATGAGCGGATCCGGTTAAATCACTCACAGTGACCAAAGAAGCAGCCCGCACCCTGATGGCACCCTGATACTTTCTTACCATGAACGACATGGGCCATGTTACTGACGTCACTAGGGCAAGTTACGAGGTGGAAGTGGGTCTGGCTGCCACCTGTTCACTGCCGGCTCCCAGCACCGGGGCACAATGGACAGAAATCAGAGCTGAGCTAACATTCAAATACGTCACTTTCAGGACAGCAACTTTGTCTGCCATCAGCTTCCCTGAGGCCAGGCCAGGCCAGCAGATCAGCTCAGGAATGCTCACCTCCCACTGGATGGTGCTGACAGCAAAGAGCCCCTGCTCACCCCCGAGAATCCATGTGGACACACCATGGAAAGGGCATCCTCTGCACACGAGGGTCGTACTGGGTGTCACACATTAAAGACACAGTCAAAAGGTTGCAATAGAACTCATGTTTTAAACCAAAGGAGGTGCAAGAGGAGGATTGGGATACTCCCTACCCCTCTGCTCCAGGAACTGCCTCTGATGGTTGCAAAAGTAAATATACTGGATGAAAAATCAAACATTTGACTTTTTTTTTCACATAAAAAATGGTTACTGATTCTTATTAATTTGTGTTCTCTATGTTCTCATGATTGACTTGCTTATTTTAGGGAGACTCTTGGTATTTCGCATCAATGTGGTAAAAATCCATTTCCTGAATATCACTGCTGAGTCTGTTTCCCTGTGCTATGGTCATGGAGTTTTAAGCATCTTAAGTTATACTGAAGAGATACCATTGTTTGAGAAATACTTGACATTTTAAAATAATTTCCCTACTTAGTGATTCTTTCTTTTTAAATAATTCCAGGATAGTTAACATATAGTGTAATATTCAGATGTACAATAGAGTGATTCACCATGTCCAAATGTCACCTGGTGCTCATCATGACAGGTGGACCCTTTCATCCCCATCACCTGTTTCTCTTATACCCCACACATCCCCTCTGGTGACCATCAATGTGTTCTCTAGAATTAAGAGTGTGTTTCTTGCTCTGTCTCCTTCTTTCTCTTATTTTTTCCCCTTTGTTGTTTGTGTCTTAAGTTTCCACATTTGAGTGACCTCATCTATGTCTCTGACTGACTGATCTCGCTTAGGATAGTACCCTCCAGCTCCAGCCACGTGGTCGTAGCTTCTCACTGATTCCTACGATGCTATGCGATGTAGCGATCAGTATTACCAGACACAGGCTGCTGGGAAGGTTCGCAGCATAGGAATTGCTTGTGAGAAGGAAATGCAGACGTGCTTACTTGGGATTTGTGCACAGGCGGTCTCTGTGAGACACCCCTCCTCCGCAGGTCCTGGAGCAAGGGGACCAGGGAGACCAGTCTGACCAATGGCCATGGGTGGGCTTGGGGCCTTCATCACCATATTTCACACATTGTCCTCCACGGCACCACTAAAAGTTAAAAAAAAAAAAGGAAAGAAAATAAAAAGAAAGGCTGTCTCAAGGATGGGCTGGGGGGTCCAGGGCTGCCGTGACACTCAGCCCTGGGGCGCTCTGTAGGACCGGCAGACATCAGCATCCCACCTCCAGGTAGCACCTAATACAGATACAGTTAATGTAGCTCCTTTTTTATTTCCAAACCTAACGTGGTTTTATGAATCCCCATGGAGGGAGGATCCAGAAAAGAATCCTTTTCTAACGTCTGAGCTGCTGCAATTTAGCACATTTAATTAAGGGGTGTCGCACAGACATTCAGGCCGATGGTTGCGCTCTCCAGTGAGTGAACTCCAACCTCTCCTGGAACAACGTGCTTTTCATAGCTCTTTGAGAACTGACAGAGTCTCGGGCTGAAAAGTCCAGCTGGAGGTTCCATGTGACTCAACACCTTGTCATTTCTGGCTGGTACTCTGTGCCTTCACTCCCAAGCACCTGGGCTCGGAGCCTGGAGCCTGGAGGTTGTTAGCGGATGCGTGTCAGAGGTCAGATGGCTTCCTGTGGAGATGAAACAACCCGCACAGGAGCTCATCTGTCCCTATGAAGCTGGAGATGCTATCAGCTCTCCTTTCTCAAGAGGGGCACTCGTCAACGTTAGCTCATGCTCAAAGCCATGGGTCTTCGTCGCTGCCGTCAGATGTAAAGGCCACACCGCATCTAATGTTGTGTTCAACGGTGCTGGTTTTCTGCCCACGGTTTGGAGCAGACTTCAAGGATCTTCAGGCCATCCGTTGAGAGGAGAAAAGGAACTTGCTTATCCCTTGCTGCTGGCTTGCAGGGAACAGCAGAGCCCGGCCTGAGGGCTGGGCTGAGGGATGGAGTGAGGTCTCCTCCTGTCTGTCTCCAAGATTAGGGCCACCAGATTTGCTCTGGGTGAACAAATGGGGCTTTACAGACGGCACGTAATACTACTTCCATTATTAATTGTGTTTGGTGAAAACATATCAAGTTGCTCTTGTCTGACCATTGGTGTTACACAGAAATGGCAGGTACAAATGGTCTGATTTAATATCATTTAAGGAAAAAAAACTGAACACAAGTAATGAAGACTAAAACCTCATCTATTCAATTTTTCGATTCTTTCTGTGAAGCAAATAAATGAATAAATACATCTCTCTTTTGTTACCTCCTGGCCACAATCTGGGTGATAAAACAAAGTCCTGGAGTCCCCCTGACACTCTCGACTCAATGGGGGGGTGTGCAGCTGACAGCAAGACATCTGCTTCCTGATGGCCTCATGAGTCCAAGGAGAGAGCTGGATCTGGGGAAAGCAGGGGCCAGCTTCTGTGGACTTCGAGCAGGGACATGGAGGTAAGGAGGGACAAGGAGGGACAAGGATGGTGTCTGTTGTGATTGTTTGGTCCCATCTAAAAAGAATCATCCGGTCAGAGCTTTCTAATACAAAGACAAATGGGAACACAGGAACCCACAGGAACCTGCACGTTGAAAACTGAGAAAATGTTTTCAGGTTTTAGAGTCACTTGAAATAATTCTTCCTCTCTGGTTATGATCAAGCCAATGAGCTGGTTAAATGGATTTTGCTTTTGGCATTTAAGGATTACTTTAAGAACATTTGGCTTAATTTTGTTTTAAAATGACACAAAATATTCACTTTTAAAAAATGTACAGTGTATTCCTTTTATTTTTTGATGTAGGAAAATAATCACACAGATGAGTATTTCCTCGTCTTTGGTTAAGTGATAGCACAGAACACACATTCTTCCATTCTGCTTCTCCACCTCGCTGTGTGTCTGGAGATCACCTCTTGGCAGTGTGTAGACAGGTCTCTCATTCTGCTCTCCTCATGGACGTCTGCACGGCTCCCCGTCTCTGACTGTCACAATTATTGCTGCCGTGAGCAGACTTGCCAAGGCAATTTCTGCTCTTTGCCCCAGAGTATCCTCGAATGACAATCCTTTTAAATGTTATTTTAAAAAACCTTTCTGAAAATCTGAGGAGGAAGCACTGTCTGTCCTCCCATGGAGGCTGGAGGGATGCATGGGTGTGGGCAGACACAGACACACAAACATGTGAACTCACATGCACACATGATTTGGGGTAGACAGGTCACGGACCTGTGGAGCCCATTGTGAGCAGGTCAAGGGAAGAGCCTGTGTTAAACAGACATACAACACTTCCACTGAAACACCAGTTAAGCTTCCAAGGACCATTCTATGTTTCTCCCCAGTTTATACTTTACTGATGGACGCTGTGGTTCTTGAGAGAAGGCTGTATCTTAGCAAGCAAGATGGTATAAGGAGTGCTTGTTTTGTTATGATACTGTCCCCACAGTCTGCATGTCCAACCTAAACCCAGCACATACGGGAAGCACCCTGATAAAGTACAACAGTGGACTTGGGGAGAGGGAAGGAAAGGAGCCTCTGTGTTAGTTCTGAGGCTGTGTGGCCTGGGGCAAGTGACTCACGTGCTCTGAGCCTGCACGCCCCCTAAGAACCTTAGGGATGGTGCAAACTACCAGACTGAATTGTTCCCAAAATGCAAAGCAATGATACAGACCAAGTACCTAGCAGCAAGTGACCACAATTGTTAGAGAGCTAGAATTTGCTTTCATATATATTAGGCTGTAGTCCGAACCCTTTGTCCTGGATTTCCCATGGTGTGAGCACAAAGGACCCTAGCTAGCGTCCTTTCCCTGGAAGGATCTTGAGTGCACCAGGGGGGCTGCAAGGGGCTCATCCTCACAGGGGGGTCCTGAGGACTGAAAGTATGGGATGGAATCTGACACTACAAGATGCAATTTAGTCCCATTTCCCACCATCCACAAGCCTCAAAGTCCACACAGGGTAGAGGGAAATAGGCTCCCAACCAGAAGAAAAGTGCACAGAAACAGTATTGCCAGTACACACCAACTATTCTGGGGTATCTCAAAGTACTGAGATACTGACTTCTGATAATGTGCACATCGAAATCGATAAACCTCAAGGACACACAAGAGCCATAACACAGGAAAACACACAACTAGCAGCAAAGGGAGCTTTCACAGGAGCCTCCGATGCTGTCCCACCATGGCCACCATGCAGCCCCAGGGCAGAACACATCATTCCTGGGTAATTTTAGGCATGTGTTCTGGCTTAACATGCACTAATTCTTTTTTATATGAAGGAAAGGCCCATCTTTGGAAATACGAGGGAAAAGAATTTAACAATACCAATGACCATCAATTTAACCACGCTTTCAGGGTAAATAAAACATAGGAAGGATCTACAGGTTAGTCTGAGGAAGGCCCACAGCTCTGAAATCAGTCCTACAGGAAGCAGGTGATCAGAGAAGCACCCCGTGCCTGTGTGAGCTGAAACTCAGGGCCAACAGCGGGAGGGCAGCCGATCTCTTGCGAAATGGGAATAATTCTGCAAACTATCACTTGAAGAGTAAATTTTAGCCAACTATATGCAGAAAGTGATGCTCACTGGCAGCTTACTACTCAGGCAGACTCCCCAGCATCTGCAACAATGGGCATTTCCACACCATGTGTAGTGGAGAATCTAAAAGCATTTTTATTCACTTTTTTGGAGTGAGTTATGTAACTACTGTTGCATCTATCTGTGGAAGGATTTAATAATCCACCCCCACCCTCTCTGGGGGACTGCAAATAAAGCTCAGAGGCGTGTGCAGGACAAGCAGCCTCTGGGCATTCTTCCCACGTAAGCACGTCTCCAGTCAGTGTTGCCATAATTTTACCTGAAAGCACGAGTGAGCACTGTTTGTTAACATTTTAATCCTTGCTTCCCATGCTCACGTTTAAATGGACTCAAGCTGTGATATATTTGCTTTGGAATCTACACATAACAGGTCAAATCTATTTAGAAATTTATTTCTTTCATGTGCATTAGTGCCACTAAAAAGGTCACACACCGAGTGGCACAGAAATGGGTACAGGGATCATGTGGGTCCAATATATCTCTATCTTTATCAATGGTCTGGTATTTTAAAAAGTAGAGTGAAAGGAATCAAAATAATTTGATTCCTTGGATGTTAAGGTAATTTATTTTTTAATTTCAATGACAAAATTATTCTCTCCCAGTGATTAAAAAATATGCTGTTTATGTCTTTCTTAATGTAATTCTTCTTAATGTATTTCTTTTCCCTACTAAATCTCCTCTCCTTTTTCCTAGGGGACACGGTAACTCAGAATGGTCTGCACCAGGGTCTTTAAGTTGATGCTGTGTGGCTTTAACAGTACTACCTGACTTGGATTCTACACATGGTTGAAATATGGGCAAGGGTTTAATGTTTCTCCTTATTAAATGGACGCAGTCACCACCCGTCACCTGACATCAGAAACCTACTAATGGCAGAAAGCCCATCAATTACATCATCAGGAAAGGGGCAATATACAAGGGAAAAGAATTTAACAATACCAATGACCATCACTTTATTTTATTTTATTTTTTTAAAGATTTTATTTATTTGACACAGAGAGAGAGATCACAAGGAGGCAGAGAGGCAGGCAGAGAGAGAGGAGGAAGCAGGCTCTCCACTGAGCAGGGAGCCTGATGCGGGCCTCGATCCCAGGACCCTGAGATCATGACCTGAGCCGAAGGCAGAGGCTTTAACCCACTGAGCCACCCAGGCGCCCTGACCATCACTTTAAAGGAAGGAACCATCAATGCAAAAGGAAGAAGCAGCCCCCTTCACAGTATCAACAGAAATTAAACATTATCTGGGCGCCTGGGTGGCTCAGTGGGTTAAAGCCTCTGCCTTTGGCTCAGGTCATGATCTTGGGGTTCTGGGATCGAGGCCCGCATCGGGCTCTCTGCTCAGCGGGGAGCCTGCTTCCTCCTCTCTCTCTGCCTGCCTCTCTGCCTACTTGTGATTTCTCTCTCTTTGTCAAATAAATAAATAAAACCTTTAAAATTAATTAATTAATTAATTAAACACCATCTTCTTATCTGGGGGTAGACTTGGACATAGAAATGAGGAACATGGGCTGACAAAATACCGATGCAGGAGAAGGAGAGATGTGTGGGTAGAACAGCTCTGACATCTGAACATGACGCATGACCTAAGATTAGCTCCTTACCATGTCCTGTCCACAAATAGTGCCTTCTGCTGCGGGCATAAACTTAGTCTCACATTTCCTTCCAATCCGGTGGCACCACAGGGCTTTACAGATATCCTACCGGGGAGAAAAGGTCATTAGTATTACAGACGTTCCACAAATCTATAATAAAATGTCACTGAAAAATTTAAGGGGAAAACAGCTGCTATAAATTAAAAGCTGATTTAGCAGTAGATAGAAAGAAGACCCAGAGACTCATGTTCTAGACTTGGCCCAACTTAATTCTATCCCTGAAACTTTATTTATTTATATGTATTTTATCATAAATTTAACAAAATTATATTTTCTAAATTAAAAAGTAAAATATGCTTAATTCAGAGGTTGCAGAAAACTACAAAAATTAAAATTAAAAACCTGGTAAAACCTAACATTTTATTTTTTATTTATTTTATTTTTTTTTATTATTATTATTTGCCCCAGGGAAACCTAATATTTTATAATTCATTCTTGACCCCACCATTCACTAAGCTCTCCAAGTCTGAATGCTCATTTTCAGATTAGAGAGGATTATGAAAGTTTCTGGCTTGTCCGTCCATCCATCCATCCATCCATCCATCTCCCTGTCTGTCTGTCCATCCACCCACCCACTCAGCCACCATCCCCAACCTTTGATGAAGACCTAGAATATGCCAGTTGCGTTGCTAGGAGGGACGTTCCATATGGAATACATCCTGGACCTACCCTCTGCGGCACGGTCTCAGGGAAGGGTAAATTTGCGGTAAGTCTCCATAGGGTGCCTGTGGGAAGAGGTGATCCTACAGGGGAAAGCAGAGTACAGGGTGAACTTGTCAGAAGGCCAAGGCAGGGACACTTAGGGAAGGACTCATGGGAACATGAGATCTCTGGGCCAACCTCTGAGCTTGAGGGGTTGGCTGGGGGAGACGGGATGGCGTTCAAGGGAGGAGGAGCAAAGGGTTTGTGCAGAGGAAGGCAGATGTGAAGGAAGAAAGGTGTGTGCAGAGGAAGGAAGACCCACAGAGCTGGCAGGGCAGCAAGATGAAACAAGATCTGAAAGTTATACACCATGAAAGTCTCTCCAAGTGCAAGGAATGAGTTTCCCTTTCCTTTCCTTCTGAGCCCAAAACCATGTCTTACTGGAGGGCAAGCAGCGGGACTTAGAACATGACGGAAACTTCAAGAATGCTGGTGGTAGCTTCAGCTGCACAGGAGGGAAACATTTCTTAAATTATCTGCACAACTGTTCTGAATATTCGAACAAGCGCTATAGTGACTTCCTAAGACATTCCTTGGCTCTATCTCCTGGGTGATCTGTATCATAAAGAAAACACGACACGGCCACATGTCAGCATAGTTTTGCTTCAAAGATGGCATTCCACTGCCCTTACGCTTCCACGCCCCGTTTCATGGTGTTGAAAGACGTGCTCACACAGAGCTGCTCTGCATTGTGTGAGTGATCTGTTGAAGGGTTTCGTTGCTAATGATCAATATTAATTTTACTTTCATCAAACTATTCTCAACTCTCCTCCCTATGCTTATTTCATGTTTAGAAACTGAGGGCATACATATATTTTCAGGCTGTATCTTTCTCATTAATAAATCAGCTTTGGGGAACTTGGAATGGTAAGAAGTACACTTTCGATGTTTTAATTTGGGTATCGGCTGTGTTTATTTTGATGTATCGAAATAACCACCTACGGTTACAATCACCATCACATTAAATTTCATTTCCCTGTGAGTCCTCCAAGATCACTGGGCGTTACTGGGACAAACATGTCACGCTGGTGGTTAGCGCTCTCCTCGCCTCTCATGACGTTAACTGGCATGCTGAGCTGGGGCGTTTGTTCTCAGCCAGAACCACGTTTAGGGATCAGAGCCCTAAGAAGATCCCAAGGAATCCATAAAAGCAGGGGCCTGAGTGTCTGTGACTCTCCAAAGAGACAACTGGAGAGCTCTGTTTGCGTGCAGGGTGACAACCTGATAGAATACCAGGATATAAATAAAGCTTCCTTGAAATTGGAGCTCATGGACCCAGGCTCAGTGTCTGGGTGGAAATATGGCGGATCAGCACCAGAGTCTGTACGGCAGGGCAGGGCAGGCCTACCTGGCCTTGGGTGGTGGCCCACTGAGAGCAGCTGGCTGGAGGGCCTACAGAGACGCTTGGTCCGGAGGCTGGGTGTGCACACATGACAAACGAAGGCACGGATGGATGAATGGGTGAGTGTGAACGAGGTGACCGTTCCTGGGGTCAGGCCGGCCGGGAGACGCACACAGTGGTCCAGTGGAGGGACCGGGCTTCTGAGAAGGTAGGCATATCTGGCGTGGATCGGAAGGGCAGATCTGGGGCCAGAGTCCAGGGTCCTTGTCTGCTTAAGGATGGCAACACCTGCTCACTGACTTGTCCCGGGAGCTAAATGAAGTGGCTGTGGGTAACATGCCCAGCTCAGGCCTGGTATCTGAGGCATGCACTTCCTTCCCCACTCCAGGGGATAAGGTTATTCTAGCCCAAAGGCTGCTCTCTGCTGGGCTTCATGGCTATGGCCTTAGGGAGCCAGTGGTACCAATTCATGGGGCAGTTTCAAAGATCATCCAAGTTAATACAAAATAAATGCTGTTTTAAAATGTGAAATTATTTTTTATGTATATGCCATAGATAGCTGGCACAGTATTCGGTACCTACTTGGCTTTCGATACGTGTTTTCTGACTGAGTTGAACATCTGTTAGTTTGTTGCCATGGAAACCTTGAACAGAATGAGTGGGAACATTTTTTGTGTAAAAGGAAATTAATAATGGTAAGTGAAATGTTATCGTAAGAACATCTAACATGACCTGGGTGGGCCACCTTATGTATGAAAATACAGATCTAAACCCTACTATTTAAAGTATTTCCTTTTTTTTTCTTTTTTAAAGATGTATCTATTTATTTCAGAGAGAGAGAGAGAGCATGAGCGGGAGGGGAAGTGGGGGGAGAGGGAGAGAGAATCCTGAGCAGACTTCCCACTGAGCTCAGAGCCTGGGTATTTTCATAATATTCTTACATTGTAGTTTTCAGGAACATTCTGCAGAATAGAGAACTATGAATGGAAGATACTATTAAAGGTGACAGTTTTTAACTGTACTAAAGACAAAGCTCTCGAGTATAGGATACGGGTGATAGCTTGCCCTAAAAGCCCGTGACCAACCAACCCCGTCTGTGCCTGCCTTATGCCCCCTGTGTATTTCAGCCCATTCTGGAACCTACCTGCTCAATCACCAATTCAGTTCTCCAGGTGGAAACAAATGACAGGACTTATAAGAGCCTTGAAATACCACATAACCCATGCTGCTGTTACTCAACATATCAAAAAGTATTTGAGACCTTGGTACGCTACAGATAGAACTGACATTTCATAATAATGTGACACTCTACACTGGAAAACGAAAAAATTGAGTTCCTCAAATTAGATAATAAAATGACCATGAAATGACTGAACAACCAAAGTTCAGTTTTACCCTCTCTTATCATACTTTGACTGAACTGCTAACTTCTAGACAATAATGTGCAATGATTGTATTAAACTAAGCGTTATTGTTGGATGTCATTACATTCTTAATTAAATTTTAGGGTCCTCTTGGAACAAAGAACCCTATTAAATCATACACCTAGGTCCAAGGAGCTGGAATGTAAGACATGCTGGGTGTGGGGGAAGCTCCCAATTTCACAACAGTGCCCATGACACGAAGGGGATCAAATTTCAAAGTCATTCTAGCAGCCCGCATTACCGACTGCAGGGTCAGACTGCCAAGCGCAGATGATGCTGATGAACGGAACAGGCACTGGACGAAGACGCAAAGTTTGTAATAACTAACACTTCGGAAGAAAAAAGCTGAAGTCTACACAGGAAGCCTATGCTTCTCTCATCTTTGCAGCAAAGGAATCTGATCTTTAATGAAGCGCTTCCTTTAGAATTATCCTATAATTTAAGAGCTATGCTCACAAAGACCAATTTCAGTCATACTGACTTGGCTGAGTTAAGCATCACCCCCTAACGCCCCAAATAAAACCAACATTTTCCGATGATTCTGTCGGAAATCTACTGGGGGATTTCCCAACTCTGAGTGCACTGCCCCAGATCTATTTTCTCACACTGTCGCTATTAGACTCTCCAAAAATACCAACTGAAAATGCCATCACAAGTGATGTTATAAAGGGATCTATAACTTATTGTAATTATTTGTTTTTCAAGTAGGGGGGTGCTTTATCGCTAGTTCCATAATCACTCTGCAAGGCATCAGCGGACAGAGAAAGCCATGGCTATACAGGTGTGTGAATTTATACACGAGTATATAAACACACATACACCAAACACACACCTGTTTGTCCAAGAGACAGACGCATATGCATTTGTATTATCCATTAACTTCTCAAACAGCACATGCACTTGAAAGTGTCCCTTTCTAAAATAGCATTCACCCATCTATCATCTGCTCAACAAATGTTCACCGAGGAACCCTTAGGTGCTAATTGCTGGTTTAGGCATCAGGTAATTCGCTTGTTATTTACTTATTTATTTTTCAAAGATTTTATTTATTTATCTGAGAGACAGAGAAAGCATGAGCTGAGGGGGAGGGACAGAGAGAGAAGCGAACTCACAGCTGAGAGGGGCCCCAGTGCAGGACTCCATCTCATGACCTGAGCCCAAGGCAGACGTTCAACCAATTGAGCCACTCAGGCACCCTGCTTGTTATTTATTAATTTAAATTCTCCCATCAGTAAATTTCTGGATCTTCATACTTCATCCTAGCAAACAGACCCACTTTCATAAAATTTCAGAAGGAATTCATTAAAAAAATTAAATTTTATAACTGAAAATGTTCTGAGATGCTTTAATTCACATGGAAAATAATCTAAGTGCCCACACCATATCTAAATTTGAGATTCAGGCGGCACCTGGGTGGCTCAGTGGGTTAAGCCCCTGCCTTTCGCTCAGGTCATGATCTTAGGGTCCCGGGATTGAGCCCCACATCAGGCTCCCTGCTCCGCGGGAAGCCTGCTTCTCCCTCTCCCACTCCCCCTGCTGGTGTTCTCTCTCTCACTGTCTCCCTGTCAATTAAATAAATAAATAACACCTTAAAAAAATAAAAATAAATAAATTTGAGATTCAGGACCCTGGAGATTCTGGCCATACAAATGGTATTTAGCTTAGAAAATCCATCAAGTTTATTTACGTTGAAGAACAATTTTATACTATAGGGAATGAGCTGACATGACTGATTTTAAAGGATGCAATTTTTTTTTTTTTTTACTGAAAAGATATTTCCTTTATTGTCCATGATGATCTGGTACCAGGCTTACTTCTCCTCATACAAAAACTATATAAAACTGGACAAACGGGCACCTGGGTGGCTCAGTGGGCTAAAGCCTCTGCTTTCGGCTCAGGTCATGATCTCAATGTCCTGGGATCGAGGCCCACATCGGGCTCTCTGCTCAGTGGGGAGCCTGCTTCCTCCTCTCCCTGTCTCTCTGCCTGCCTCTCTGCCTACTTGTAATTTCTCTCTCTATGTCAAATAAATAAATAAAATCTTAAAAATAAAATAAAATAAAATAAAACTGGACAAACTATGAGGGCCAGTTGTTTTAGGCTTTGCACCAGGCAGCACAGTATGTGTCCCTGAAGAGAAGGGCAGTTCGTCAAATGAGCCCACCCTTCGCTCCTTCAGTCCGCCTGGGAACCATTTCCTGAGGGGGCACAGCGAGGTGGACCCCAGCAGACACTGACGGTCTCCCTGCGCGAGGACGCAGAGACCAGAATTGAGGCCTGCAGAAGGAGCTAGAACGGTGGGCCTCTGTGGGACCAGGAAGGAAACAGCCACAGTAAGTAAGGGGCCCCAGAGGCGTGCCTGAGGATTTCCCATAGGTCCTTCCTCATCCGTGGGCTGAATGGCTGACGGACTAGGTAACACGTCAGGCGGCCTAGCTCAGGCCAGCAGCTCTGGGCTGCGCACTGACCGGCGGCACCGCAGAGGCCACACCGGGCTGGGAGAGGCCAGAGTTCTGGGCGCACACGACAGAGAGACATCAGTGGGGAGCCCAAAGTCCGTGCCCCCAGCCCAGAGCACAGGCTTTGCCCTCTGGCTAAAGAAAAATCAAAAGAGAGGAGCCCAAAGGAAGAACCAAACAAAACCTCAGAGGATGAAGGTATCACCTATTATAATAATACTATACACATTTATACAACATAAACTGATACCATATTACAATAGGTTACAAATATACTCAAGGCTATAAAGGAAAAAGTGGACAGAATTAGTGGGAAAAAATGGGAAATTTCAGTAGAGGATAGAGAATAGAAAGAATCAGATGGTGTTTCTGGAACCAGACCTTAAAAAAACCTAAATGTGGAGTTTGCTGAATTGTCTAAACAAATGATTAGGAAGGCCCGGAGACACAGATGATGACTGAGTTTTTATCAGAAACAACGGAGTCCAGGTGAAAACGAATTATAGCTCTAGAATGTGTATAGGGAAACAAATAAAAAACTGTTCAGAATTCTAGATTCAGAAAAATGATTCTTCGAAATGGACGGTGAATTTAATGACATTTTCAGATAAAGAAAACATGACCTACTCTGTGCCTCGTGGATACAGGTCACAGGGAGCGCTAAAGAAAGATCTTCAGGCCAAAGCAAATGATGCAATTTGGAGTTGATCCAGAAGAAAGCAGAAGTACCACATGGTACATCAGTGAGGGAATATAAAAGGTGATGCTATTTTATTTAAAAGCAACTCCTTCTGTTAAAACAAAAATTTTAATATTGTGTCGTGTGGCTTGTAACACGCAGAGGTAATATTCGTGATGAGGACAGTACAGTGTGGAGGTCACGGGAGCTTAGTTGTTGTAAGGATCTTGCATTTTACATATGGTGGCACAATGTGAATTTTACATCTATTGTAAATGAACGATGCACCTGTACTATCCAGAAGAACCACTAAAAATCAGTAGAAGGAAGTATAGCTAAAATGCAAATTGAGGCAAAAAACAGAATTGTTAGAAAGAAGTTTAATGCAAAAGGAAATAGAAAAATAAAAAGAAGTGTGACCAATGGGAAACTAAATTTAAAACCTATTGACACAATTCCCCACGTTACTACCATAAAGAAAAATACAATATAACTACATCCCTAGAAGCAGAAAATGCATTTCACAAAAGTCAACACACTTTTGTGATAAAATCTCTCAAAAATGTAGGACCAGAAAGAAACTTTCTCAGTTTGATAGACTGTATCAATGGTGATAGAAATCAGAACAATGGTCGCTTACCGGGGTGGGAAGAGACTGAACGGAAGAGGGCGTAAGGGAATTTTTTGGCTTTATGGAAGTAAGGAATGTCTTGATCAGCATGCTGGTAACACAGGTAAACACAGTTGTTAAAATTCCAGTTGTACAACTAAAATGTATCCATTTCACTGCATGCAAATATTTCCTCAGTAATAAAAGATGTACCATATTTAGCTTCTTACTCCCTATAGTTTCCAAATGGCATCAGGGTACCATGGGTAATACAGTCCACGGTCACAGAGCAAAATAATGCGGAAACCAGAGAGATGCTGTAGAAAAATCCCATCTTTGAAAAAAAAAAAAAAAAGTCCTATGCTCCTTGTCCTTAACAGAGAGAAGAGTAACATTCAAAAACTTTCTAGGGATTTCACAGGGAAAAGGCAACATCAGTAATACGTGCTGGTGGTAACTGATTTATTGCTCCTGTTCCAAGCTGACATTACCCAGTTCCGGAGATAAGGATCCAGTCCTGGAACACGGTTGTGACTGACCTTAGGGGGAAATCTTGAGTTTAGAAGAAAAGAGATTATCCCATTAGATTTAAATTGGGAATATTCCTGGTACATTATGAAATGTTGGAGGTTTCTAGAGGATCATATTTTTGTCTCTCTTCCTCTTGATTTCATTATAAATTAGAATAAAAGAAATCTCAAAATTGTTACTTTCATTTAATTTATGGGTAGCTTTCTTTGTGGTTCAGTACAGCAAGTTCCCAGATCCCCACCTGCCCGTTCGGCACGAGCGCACATCTCTGTGTCAAACGCAGAATTTATGTCAGTCACGTCCCCGGGCTCAGCAGCGTAGATCACACCTTCTACGAGAAACTTCTCTAGAATCTCTGTATTTGGGAAATTTAATAATCAGATTCTCTAGACAGGCTGATGCTCCACAGTAAATTCTGCTTCTATCTGAGGAAAGTACAGCAGGGCAGTACTGTTTTCTTAACAGCATTTGAAAAAAAAATGTGGAGTATTAATTTGCCAACTTACACCAACCAGAGGTTCTTGCTGAGCTCCCACGTGATAAATCAGAAAGCAAGAGCGACCTAACAGGCCAAGTCAGTTCTCCAATGAAAACCGATACCCGCACCAGTATCCACCAGCGTCCTCTCTGCCAGGAGAACATGTGTTTCCTGTTATCTAAGACCAGCTCTAACTCGCAGGATTTGACATTTGGTAGGTACCCAATAAATGCAAAATACATCAATGTCCGTTACACTGCATAAAACGGTTTTATGAATCATATTGCACTGAGCATTTGCCAATAATCACTTGCCTTTTTAAAATCCAGCATGCAGAGCTTGGCTTTCTCTCCAAACTGCCACTTGCACTGAGTGTTGGCGTCATATAACTCCCCCGGCAACTTCTCGGGGTACTTGTACTCCTTCACCGGCTTCGGCTGATCGGCGAGGCACAGCGCCTGGGCGGTGCTGAAACACAGAGGATGCGGGGCGGCTAGTGATTGCGCAAGACTTACCCGAGACGCACCTGCCACGAGGCCGGGCTGCTCCCCTGCAATGTGACAACATCCCCGGCACAGAGACAGGGGCGCCTTCTTCTCCTGCAGGCCCAGAGGACATTTATCTCCATTCTGCTTAAATACAGGGGCCACATTCCCGAAACTGCTCACAATGCATTTCACCTTTTCCAGGAAGGCAATTTGTTCCTCATGAGATTCCTCAAGCTTATCAGGGGGAAAAGGGAGACAGACTAGCACAAGCAGACTTTCAGTGTGAGAAGCGCCGACCACAGACACCTTTTAGATACATTTCTTGCCACGGACAATCAAAAGATGGAAATGGGGACTGCGTAAGGCTAGCCCAATCCACCTACCTGAAAGACGAGAATTTTCTTTCTTTCTTTTCCTCCTTCCAGCCTTCCTTCCCTTCTTCCCCGCCTCTTCTCTCCTCCTCCCTTCCACCTCCGCCTTTCCTTCCCTGGGCCAGGGGCCACCTGCACACCAGCTCACAGCCTCCAGAGCTTCCCCACGGAACACAGCAGTAATTCCTACCAGCAATGCTCTACGCTCAGGCTAATTTCTGAGTAGGTCCCCAAGTCAAGAAGGAAATTAACTCTGCTTAAGTTCACTAGCAGATGGCTAAAGACCAAACAATGATTCCTTCCACCCACAAATACGGTATTCCCTTCCCTAGCAGGGACAGACATAATTATAATTTTTGCATTCGGAGGGAGGGCAAACAGCATTTGCATGTAGCAACTGAATCTTGCTTGCAAATTTCAGTAAGCCAAAAAAATTCCCTCTATGTTTGCAATATATTGAATGATAGCAGACCTGCCGTGGATCCCTGTACTTTTCTTTATGTGGCTGCCCACCTTGACTGGGACCTTTCTGGCCTCAGTTTCCACAGTCCCCTCTCAGATTTCACTGCCTTTGAGCCCACTCACTCATGACTTCGATTCACAGTCACCCACGAAACATGAAGTTTGCACCAGCTACTGTGGATGAGACACCGGTCCCATATACGAGGTCAGAAGCTTCACAGAGCACACTGAGAAGTACAGGTTAAGTCAAATGATGGGAAAGTGTGAAGAGCAGGGACCAGCTCACTGTGACCGTTCCACAGGTGACCTGTCTATCACGGTTGCTATGATCACACCGCAAAGGGATATTTTTAAGTAAAGAAAAATGATGAAAAGCGTAATTAGCACTTCAAGACAGGAGTGATTTGGCAAATTTGGAATTCCATAAGACCTTTCTCTGATGGATCACAAGTAATTTCAACATACGAGTTTGGTGTTTCCCATTATGTCCCCAAGGCTACGTCAGGATGTCAGTGATCCCCATCCTCTGCACAGGAAACCAGGAAAAGTCAGCCAAACTGACTGGTCCCAGCAAGAGACTGAAAATTAAAACAGGTTCACAGGTTCAGGAATTTTTATAGTTTGTGTAACTGTAGAAGCACAGGACATGAGGACAAAGTTCCCACCCGGCCAAGAAAAACGCAGTGCACAGACGGGGAGCCTGGAAGAAGCTGGGAGCCTGCAAGGAGGTGCGGGAACACCCATGCCACTGCCGGGGTGAGCAGGTCGGCTCCAGTTAGCTTCACCTTCAAAGGGCAGCAACTCCCCATGTGGAGCTTACCAGTCTTCCCGGTTATGTTCCTGCTTGAGCATGTCTGCTCCTTCTGCCTCGGCCACAGGTCTCACGGCCAAGCGTAGCGCCGACAGGGCAGGTGTGAGAAAACCCCATGGTGTGGATGGAGAAAGGGAAAGCCACTGGAGAAAAATCCACCATAGTATCCCCAGGGCCAACACCTGTTTGGATTCCATGGCACACCCCAGAGGAAAGTCAGGAGGCCTACGTGTGATAAGCAAAACGATAAAGCTCATAGGATATCATAGGGAAGAATATATTTGTGACTCTGGGATAAGTGGAGATTTTTCTTTTTATTCCAGCAGCCCACAAAAAGTACTAACCCTGAAGGAAAAATGTGGATTAATTTGGACTCCATTACAAAAAGGGGAACTTCTCTTAACCAAAAGACACCATTAAGAGTATAAACATCAGGGTGCCTAAGTGGCTCAGTGGGTTAAAGCCTCTGCCTTCGGCTCAGGTCATGATCTCAGGGTCCTGGGATCGAGCCCCGCATCGGGCTCCCTGCTCAGCAGGGAGCCTGCTTCCTCCTCTTTCTCTGCCTGCCTCTCTGCCTACTTGTGATCTCTCTCTCTCTCTTTCTGTCAAATAAATAAATAAATAAATAAATAAATAAATAAATGAGATCTTTTAAAAAAAAAGTGTAAACATCAAGTCATAGAGTGACAGAAGATACTTCCATAATATGTATTTTCCATAATGGACAAAGTATTCAGACTCCATCAAGAGACAAGAAAAAATAAAAAAGCCTAATTTTTGAAAATTCACAAGAGATTCAAACAGGCACTTCACTCAGAATTATTCCAATGACCATTAAACATGTAAAAAGACATCCGTTCTCTTTGATGACCAGCTTGGTACGGCACTACACACCAGCGAAATGGCTAAAATGGAAAAGACAGACAAGACCAAGTATTGGCAAGGGTACAGAGCCGGGTGAGTCCTCCGAACTGTGGGCATGCAACTTCACACGACCACTGAGGGAAGCCGTCCAGGGTGTCTCCTGACACTGCAGACTCCATAATCATGACCCTAGAGATCCAGTCCTGCATATAATCAGAGACCGAAAGAATATGCAGAGTGACATTTCTTAAATTGCCCCAAATTGGAACCTCAAATGCCTATCACCAACAGAATGGATTTGCAAGTTGTAGCACACTCATGCAATTAAAGAGAAGTAAATGATGCTCTATTTTTATGCAACAAGGATGAATCTCATAATCATGAAATTTAGCCAAAGACCACAGATACAGAGTAGCATGTAACTCATGATTCCGTTCATAGAAAGTTCAGAAACAGGCAAAACTAGTCTATGGTGCCCTGTGTCAAGAGCATGGTCACCTCTGGGGAGGAGACAGACGATGATGAGAGTGAACACGGGGTTCTGGGCTGTTCGCTGTGCTCCGCAGCTTTTTATAAATGTAGTTATCATATCCATCACCTCGGATCCTTAGATTCGTGAATGTTGTGTTGTGAGAACTTTTTTTTTTTTAAGTAGGCTCCACACCCAGTGTAGAGCCCAACGTGAGACTCGAACTCACAGTCCTGACATCAAGACCTGAGCTGAGATCAAGAGTCGGATGCTTAACAGACTGAGCCACCCAGGCGCTCCAAGAGAACTTGCAAGATCTACTCTCCTAGCAACTTTCAAACACAGAATATGGCATTGTTCACAGTCACCGTGCTGGACGTGAGAGCCCCCAGGACCTACTTGTCTTAGAACTGCAGGTTTGTACGTGTGACCACCTTCACCAGTGTCCCCACGTCCCCACCCTGGCAGCCACTACTCTTTGTTGCTGTGAGCTTGATTTTTTAGATTCCACGTGTAAGTGGAATCATACCGTTTGTCTTTCTCTGACTTACTCACTTAGCAGCACACACTCAAGGTCCGTCCACATTGCCAAAAATGGCAGGATTTCCTTCTTTCTCATGGCTGAATAATATTCATGGTGTGTGTGTATGTGTGTGTATGTGTGCATGCACGCACGCATGTGTGTGTAGGAATGAATTGAAACGTGTTCTTCCTATTACACCCCAAAACATGGTTAATGGGCTCTCGGGTCAATCAGATTCTCTCATTGACAGAGGTGGTATGGGCTGTGGCAGGCCATCCACATACCCCTCAAACTCCTGATTTCCAGGGATGGTCCCTTTTCCCATGGACTGCTGGATTCATGGGTCAGAGGTGGTCTCTTTTCCCATGGACTGCTGGATTCATGGGGTCAGAGGGAAGACACATTAGCTGGTCTGTGAATACCGTGATTCAAGTTTTTTAAAAAGAAAATTGAAGATGAGTCTCTGTTGTCATTAAATTAAAATAATGAGCTAAAATTTCCCTAGTCCTAGGTCTCCCGGACACAGACATGAGTAAAGAGGATGAGGTCTGTGTCTGTTCCTCAGAAATGACATATGACTTCACTGACTCGGCTCATGAATTTACTCCAAACATGGATCTGCCTTTCTTGACTACCAACTATGGAGAAACGTTGTGCCGACAACTTCACACCAACTAAGTTTCTCTTTTTTATATATTTTTTTCCATATACCAAAGACGGGACTGCTAATAAAGCAAAGTGGATTCATCTTTAAATGTTAGCCACTTAACCTTACTCATTGTTGGGATTGGATCCAAATAGCCAGTTAATTGGTGGAGAACACATCAGGATGGTGATTACGTGGAGATCATGAAGTCAGCAAACATGTCAAAGAAGACAGTCTCGGATTCATTAAACCAATGAGACATCCCTGCTTACACAGGACAGACATGGCCGATTTGTGACTGGTCATCCCAAGGGAACAAAAGCTTGAGTGACTTTGACAACAGGAGGCTCTCTTGGAAAATTTAATCTTTCAAGGGAATAAATCTGTGAGCATAGATAATCTTGCATTTCTGTTTATAATCATGTGGTCCAGCAAAATTAGCAAAGTTCTTGAAAATAAAAGTTTATGACTGAATGGCCACACAAGGGTTTCACTGACTGACCCAAAAACAAATGAGCCCACTTGAGCGGACATTGAACCGTCCCGGGATCCCACAGCAAACATGTCTCTGAACCACACTCTTGGCAAACCCTCTAAGGCCACGGTCTGATTCAGAGGTCACAGCCCATATCTAATGTCATCAAAACAAGTGCTCTCTAAGCATATAACTATTTTCCTTTCACGAGTTCTCCTATAGTTCTTGGCAGTGAGAAACAATCTGGATTCTTTCATGATGCTGATTCTCACTGTACACCCACACGTTGCATCCCCTGCTCTCCACGTTGTCTGGGCACATTTCAAAAAAGTTAAAAATGTTTATCTTCATCAAAACAATGAAGATGAAAAAGCTATAAAAATGTTGAAGTGTGCCTGGGTGACTCAGCCAGTTAAGTAAGCATCTGCCTTCAGCTCAGGTCATGATCTCAGGGCCCTAGGATTGAGTTCCACATGGGGCTCCCTGCTCAGCGGGGAGTCTGCTTCTCCTTTGACCCTTCCTCCTGCTTGTGCGTGCATGTTCTCTCTCTTTCTCCCTCTCAAGTAAATATATAAAATCTTTAAAATTTTTTTTGAAAAATAATCTAGAAAATTATAGAAAGGATTGATATAGAAAACTCCTATGCAAACTTAATTTTATGCTCTTTCTTAATACAGAAAGCAGAAGTCTTCATGCACATGCACACACACCAAAGAAAACTGAACATCTGCAAGGAACAGCTATAAACAATGCTAACAATCCCCAACTTGACTTCACGAGGACCCCACAAGAGGACAGCAAATGCTGAAAGGACCTCGATGGAATGTCACTTGTAGAATAATGTTAGCACTGCATTTTTTGGTAATAGAAATGAAAGAAAAATGACCAAGTGTATGTTACAAGAATACAGATTGGTATTACCAAGAGACAGACACTGTCCACAAAATTCTCTCTTTTCTTAGGTGGCATGAAATATGGAAGGCAGCCATCATGCCTTTAGGTGGTAAAATATTTTGACTGATGGCAAGTCTCATGGGAAGAACACAGGGGAAGATCCCAGGCTGAAGGTGAATGGTCAGGATGCTGGCTCAGGAGACTTGCCTCTAGCCTGTCTGGAGGACTGAAGGGACAGGCAGTGAGAGCCGGAAACCAACCATGGGCTCAGGGCTCCACAAGGGTGCAGGGAGCAGCCTCAGACAGTGAACAAATGGTGGAGAACCAACAGAAATACCCACGTGGTGTGCTAGAGACAAGAAGATATAATTTGTGCAACAGAAGAAAGGGAAGAAATGGCTTTACTGTCAAAACAATAAAGAGAAAAGGAGAGACAGAGAGAAAAAAAGGAGGAAAACCTAGAAGCCAAGAGAAGAAGCTCCATGGGGCTAGCCAGCGAGGCCAGTGGAAGCCTGAACAGAGTCTACGGGGTACAACAGGAGCGGAGTACTTCTCTCGATTCCTAGCTTGGAATTACGAGCTCTGGGTTCTGACTATAGGCACAAGCATCGGTTGCAGAGACTTGGAAGCCGGATCTCTGGCTGGCAAGCTGGGGGTCCCTGGGGGCTGCTGATCTGTTTTCCTTCCGCCACCTCTGGTGGGCCAGCGTGGGTCACACACCCTGCCGCTACGCCTCCACCCACGGTCCCTGTTCAGCTGCCGGCATCGTGCTGTGGCAAAAACAGGAGAGGGATGGACTCACTCTAGCGTGGGGTCCAGAGGAGGGGGGCAGGGGGAGTCATCAGGAGACAGGGGTTAGCGCACACACAGATAACCACAGAGGTACTTCTTACCCATGTTTTTACTTTGTGTGTCTATCAATACTTAGAAGCACTCACTATATGACATATAATTTATTATGGATATGTAAAGCATATTTCCTAAAACGGATGTACAACAGAGTATTCTGTAAATATATATGATATGTATAAAATATATGTATACATATATAAATATATATGATATGTATATATAAATATATGCATAAATATGATACATATAAATGTATACGGTATAAATATATGTAACAAATATATGTATAAATATACATGATGTGTATAAAATATATGGAAACAAAATATATGGAAACATAAAATATCAATGCACGCTCTTGGATGAATCTATGCTTATATTTTAAAGATTTTATTTATTTATTTGAGAGAGAGAGAAAGAGCATGCACAGAGGGGGAGTGAGAGGGAGAAGCAAGCTCCCCACTGAGCAGGGAGCCCAATGCAGAACTCGATCCCAGAACCCTGGGATCATGACCTGGGCTGAAGGCAGATGTTTAACCCGTTGAACCGCCCAGGCGCCCCTATAATTCTGTTTAGATATATACAGACACGGTTTCATTTGTTTTCAAGAATTCTATGCTGCCAAATACCTTTCTTTGAAATATTGGTATTTGCCCTATTTTCTGTAAATATGAATGGGTTTGATCTCCTTTCTTGCTTTCGTTCTAGAAAGACCTTTGCCCAATTTCAAGCTTCAATATCACAGATTGATATATTTGTATGTTTTTTCCTTGTTCTTCATTTTCTATTTTCATTTGCTTTTTGTCTTCATCTCACTGTCAATCCTAATTTTTTTTTTTTTTGAGAGAGAGAGCAGGCACCTTTGCAGGGGGGCGGGGAAGAGGGAAAGAGAGACCCCCGAGCAGGCTCCAGGCCCAGTGCAGAGCCAGCAGGGGGCTCAGTCTCAGGATCCTGACATCATGAGGGGGCCACAATCAAGAGTCACATGCTGAACCAAACGAGCCACCCTGGCGCCTCTAATTATTTTTTGCATGTTTTCCTTGTCATAATCTGCTCCAAACTCTTAAAGTAAGGTGGTCTGCTTTGTTAGCTTTGTCCACAAATATACGACTGACATTAGAGTGCTACCTCCCATGCCTTTCCTTGATGCATCTCAGAAGTGTGAGCGCATTTGACGGAGAAGGAGCCACGGCGGCCCGTCTCCTGCCAGCACGGACAGGGTTTGGGAAGGAGGAAGCACATGCTTTGCATCTCCTTGGCAAGGATCAGCGGGTTACTGAGGGGCCGTGTGCTGCTCAGAGAGGGAGCATGAGCCTTCTAGGTGTCCGGCAAGACGCGCTCCGTGTCACCGCTCCGCCCTCCCTGCTGGGCGAAAACAGTTGTCCTTCCCGGGGCCAGGGACACAAGAATGTTCCCGAAGGGACAAAGGTGGAGAGGGGTGTGTCCTGCATGAGGCACAAGAACCTCAGAGCAGGGTGGGTCGCAGGAGCCCCGGCTGGGGCCCCGGGGAGCCCCCTCAGGAGGGGAGAGAAGGAGCGTGGGGAGCTCGGTGGGGGGGGGGCACCCGCAGGCCCGGCCCGCGCCCCAGGTGCCTCTGCTGGTTCTCGGAGAGAAGTCGCCTTCCCAGACTTAACAGCTACTTTCTAAACAAAGGCTGTTTCTCATCTTTTTCATAATTGGAGCAGATCAGTTTGCGAAGATAAAAACAGAAGTAAAGACTCTGATCTCAACAGAACTGCTTTTCCTGAGCTGTGTGCATCCGGCTTCTCAGGAACGGCCGGGCCGGGCCGGGCCGGGGCCAGGGTGCCAGCAGCCCTGACTACATGCTCGCTGCTTTGGGGGACCCGCGTGTCAGTGACTTCCTCTGTGGCAGGAGCTGGGGCTGCCAGTGTGCACCCACGGGCCTCTCTTTCACCCCACGTGTCCTTTTCCTCCAGAGCACCGGGGCAGGCGACGCTCTGGACCCAACCCTGGCCATGTGGGCGGTCAGCTGGGGCCTCGTGGCCGGGAACACAGCCCCGCCCCGCACGCCCTCCCAGGCCCTCTCCGTCCCTGGGAACTGCCGGTGCTCTGCACAGCCAGCTCCTGCGAGAGGAAGCGGCCTCAGGATGGAAGGACCCGGGCTCTGCGTGACCCACAAAGCAGGCCTGCCGGCCCACAGGGCAGCACGATGCATGTCAGAAATAAGGTTAGGGTCTGCGGCTGAAACCAAACCCAAACTCAGCATCTTTGAGACTTGGGGGACATTCTGTCTCCTAGCAGATCTCAGGGCACTTTGTAAAGTCCCTTCTTTCTCTAAAAAGTTTAAAATCCACTGACTGTCTTTTTCAGGGACTCAAACCCTAGCTCTCCAATGTCCTAAATCCTAAATGAATTAGCACTATAATGCAAATTTACAAAAATAAGCCAGGCTAAAGTTTCCCCTCCTAATAAGAAATACACTTTGTAGAATAGAAAAAAGAAAAGAGAAAAAGAAAAGAAAAAAAACTCAAAAAAGTGACACATGCTTTTCACTGTGTGCACAGTAGGTGTTCCTACTCATGAATAAAAAACATTTAGTCACAAAAGTGAGAATTTAAAACAGCTGAATGTTGGTGACAAATACTTTGATTTGGTAAGTATCTCCAGTTTCCCTTGAGTCTGAAGGTCAAATGATGTCGGATTCAGCCTGCAGGACTTGGCGCTCTAAGGAAGTGTCTGGCAAACTTCTTGGCCAAGGGAACGTCTCAAGACACTTTCAGATGGGAACCACGCTGGGAAGGCGCAGCCAAGCCCAGGCTGCTCGGACAGGATCAGGCTGCCCAGGCAGGGCGCACGCAGCAAAGGAACTCAGAGACACACACCCAGCTCTGGGAGTTCATACCTTAAGAATTTGTGCAGGTACTGGCGGCTGCAGGGTGACCAGGAGAAGACCCCGTTGCGTCCTGCCAACGTGGGGGACATGATGTTGCCCTCAGACTTTTTGCACACGTTCCCTTCTCCATCATGGACCATGCCAAAGCTGCGTGAGAGAGAAACAGGTCTTTCAAAACCAAGAGCAGTGTCAATGACCTAACAGACTCCAGCAAACGTGTGTCACACGGTGGACTCCTCCACGTCTGCGTGCCAGTCGGGCAGAAAGAGAATGTCTGCACGGCCAGACTGTGGAGTAGAGCCACACATTCACAGAGCTTTCCTGAAGAACAACCATTCGGTCAGCTGGAACACATGTCCACATGTCTGCAAAGGGCCCATGTTTTATTTTTTTAACATGTATTTATTTTTAAAGATTTTATTTATTTGACACAGAGAGAGAGAGAGAGATTACAAGTAGGCAGAGAGGCAGGCAGAGAGAGAGGGGGAAGCAGGCTCCCTGCTGAGCAGAGAGCCCGATGTGGGCCTCGATCCCAGGACCCTGAGATCATGACCTGAGCCAAAGGCAGAGGCTTTAACACACGGAGCCACCCAGGCGCCCTAGGGCCCATGTTTATTCATAAAAAGACCTTTCAAGTGGGGTGTGGAGGGCAGGTCTCTCGACCTTGGCCGATAAAGCTGACAGTGGTCTGTCCTGCCCTCATGTCTCTCGACTCGTTTCTGCTCAGGGATTTCAGCCTCTCCAGGTGTTCACCAGACACACACGGCACCTCCAGGTGTTCACCGGACGCACGCGGCACCTCCAGGTGTTCACCGGACGCACGCGGCACCTCCAGGTGTTCACCGGACGCACGCGGCATCTCCAGGTATTCACCAGACACACACGCAGGCTCCCCAGGTGCACGTGATGCCGCCCCCGACTGGAGAACCAACACCTGCTATAGCTCCCTGTGGGGCTGACCTTCCGTCCCCGCTCCCGCCAAGGGCTGCCCCACCTCCTGCCAGGCCTGCACTGCCGGGCCCGTCCCAGCTGGACGCTGCTTCACCGCACCCCCCACGTCCCTGTGGAGGAAGCAGCTCCATGAAGCCCGTGGGCGCTCTCGCTCCCTTCCTCTGCAGCAACTGTTTGAAGGTACACCCGTTCTTCATGCCTCCAAACCAGACCGCTCTGGGGCTCCAGCCCTAGCTGAGTAGAGGGGGCCAGCTCAAGCCACATTGGCTCTTGAGGTACTTAATAGGGTCCTTTACAGATGTGCCAACTGGCCACCCCCTCGGCGTCACATGAGAAAACTCTGGCCCTGCACCTGTAAGAAAGCCATGATCTGAGTTGCTAAGTCTCTCCACCAAGTCAGCCTCTTCTACTTGGCTGCCCAGAGCTCTGACTGTCAGAACGTCTCCCACTGGCGTCTTCATCTACCCCAGAAGAGCACAGCTAAGGGCTTGGGAAGAACGCCTGGGGGATCTGGAGTTCTCTACGACTCTGAAGACTCCCCATGAGGCAAACATATTCTCAGAGAGTCGAGCCATTGTTGGCCACTGAGGTCTGGTACCTGCCAAATCACTGGATGGATTCTTAGATAAAGGGGTTCCACATGAGTAGGGTACAGAGCAAAGTGGGAGGCAAGGGGGCGAAGCGAAGAGGGGCAGGATGGTTCCTGGGTCTGGGGACAACCTGCCACCAAGAATCCCATGATGAGAAGAGGCACGGAGGCAGGGACAGAAGGCTCTGAACACTGAGGAAGAAGGCTCCAACCATGGGCCAAGGAATCTGCATTTGCTGCTGAGGCTAAAAACACATCTTCCCCACTGCGCTGGCTTGCTTATAGAGATGTAACAGTATCAGTAAAAGTAGCAAGTCACACTTGTATGCGTCCACTAGTGTTCAAACAGGATGCTAAACACGTTATCTGTATTATCTAAATTAAGCCTCCCTAAAAGTCTATAAGGCAGGTAGAATATCATGACAGTAAGACTGAGGACTGAAGAGAGCCCAGGCGGGACCCCGGCAAGAGCATAACACGAGCCCCATTGAAGGACGTATCCAAGGAAATCTGGCGTGCAAACACTGTTGAATTTCTGCAAAATTCCTGCTCAGTACCAAGGGTGATGCAGATGGAGTCATTTCAGCCTCCACCCATCCTCTGAAGTTCTATTAAAAGCAATCAATCAAGGCCGGGGTAAGCATATAGCAGAGGAAATGTGTCATGGGTCGGAAAAGGATTCAGACTGTAATCACATATGGGTGTCTGTGTTGGGGAGAAAGTTAGGAAAATCAACAACCAAAGGGCCCTCCCCCGGCTGGCCCTTGACTGGGAAGACAACACGTGCATCGTGGTCTAGTAGGTGCCCCAGGTAAGTGTGCTACGACCCTGCCCACATTTCTAAAGACATGAAAGCCACAACAGCCCGGTTCTGGGAACATGTGGGTCTTAACACTTTTTCATCTAAGGTATTTTCCATGATTCTTTCTAGAACTGATTCTCAAACTCTGCTGGGCGTCTGAATATCTGAGAAACGCACTGCACAGTGGGATTCCCTAAAGCCCCTCCTGGTAGGTTTTTTCCTTTAGTAGCTTGGGAGTTAGGCTCTGGTATTGGGGTGCATTCTAACACAATAAGGTGATCCTGAGGCCCGCCGAAATCTCAGCATGGCTACTTTGCGGCGAGATGTGTTTCCAAGTAGTGCAATGCCCACACACTGTACTGTGACAGACACTAGCACGTTTGCGTGAAAGTACCCCACGGTGATCACATTTGAGCACAACATTAACACAGTCAGAGAAGGATGAATAGAACACATTTTGAAGATAAGTTTGGTATACAGCAACTAAGAAATATAATTACTAGCCAGGTTACACAATACCAGATGTGTTCTTTGCTTCCATGAGCCAGAGTAGCGTATTCAAAGTTTTGGTCACCCCATAGGTTGAAACAGTAAATATACTACTGTTTTCTTTCCTACCTACTAGATTGTAAGTTTCTAAAGGACAGAGCCCCTTCTGGTGCATTCTCAACCCCAGGCCAGGATGCTCACCAGCCCCTAACAGGTTCTCCACTGATGTGTGCTGAATAAACAAGACCAACCTTCCAGCTAGAACACCCACTCAAATACCCAAAGGGAAAAGTAATTTCAGATTAAACTGGACTTGAAGATTACATTCAGTGTGCAACCCTTTTGACCTCTCAGCACATATCAACACATATTCCATCATTACTAACGATTTACCCAGAATGATGAGCGTCCAGGTCTTGTTAGGTTGTGTCGAGTATTTCAGACTGTTCAGACAGCGGTAGTGAAGGAAACAAGAAAGCCTTCGAAGCAACTGTGGGCCAATGTCATCGGGATGGCTAAACCCCACCCTTGGTGCCATGATGGCGCCACAGGTGGGCGTCCGTGTCGGAGCTCTGATGTGGGCTGTCCAAGGAGGACAGCGCACCCCCTGGAGAGAGAGGAAGCTGGCGTGGACACAGCATCAGGTGGGTCTCGGGGCTGGGGCAGGTCAAACAACCAGGAGAGTGGAGGCTGCGGAGGGCCTCCATTGGGGTCTTGCCTCTGTCATTCACAAGTGGTTGGATTTGAGGCAAATTATGGAAGTCACCAGGGCTCAGTTTCCTTACCTATACAATGGGGTAATAAAACCTTGCTCTAAAATTGTGCAGAAGACCTGACACCATGCATATCACAAAGGAAAATTCAGAACTTCTGTTCACTTCCTGATTCAAATGGTCTTGCTCCAATTCCTCACTACCTAGATGTTAGTCGTATACTTGTGTGTGTGTTTGTGTGTGCGCATGCGCGCACGCGCATGCACACATGGAGATGTTCAACCAAAGGTCATTAGGTATCAAATGCTTTTTGGATACAGAAACAAAAACTCTTAGGAGGAACAATAAATAAAATTGGGAAGAAATGACCCTCCGACCTGCTAGGGCTCCCTAGCAGGCAATCTGACAATCACCGGACAGAGGATCTCTACGGGGTGGCTGCCTTGATATTGCACAAGCCCACAGCATCACGGGTGCCTCCCTGACCCCGCTGCGGGGCTCAGGTGGATAAGTGCGCACAGCCGCACCGCCGGGAGGTTTACGACTCACCTTCAAATGCTGGGAAGGACATCTAACCTCACCGACCACGCCCGCTGGAGCTAAATGTATTAGCGAGTCACTTCTGCTTCTTCTGAGACTTCCTTGGGCCTCCGTGATAAAGTCTCTTGTGATACCTACCACCCGCACAGGCTGATCTGTGCACACACTAACTTGTCCTTCTGTGAAGACTCTTGGAGGGGGTGAATCACTAGTCTTTTCATAGAACCCGACACAATGCTTTGCTGGCAGAATGGAAATTGTACCCAGTGAACGGGTCAATACGTGTGGAAGAAGACAAGTGGCAGAATGATGGGTCATGAGTACTTCCAAGCACAGCAAATATGCTTTAATATTGTCTTGATGGTCTGAAATGATAATGAAAGTTCAGCATGTAAGCCTGTGTTGTGCGCTCGCAATGCTTAGCTAAACCAGGACACCTTCCGTTGCCCCTGGACATACACTCACGCCGAGGATCTCGGGCTCCCTCGGTTTTGCAGATGGGAGCCTAGGGAAGACAGGAAAAGGCAACACATGTAGGTCACTACCAGGCTGCAGGAGAATCGCATGGATCCGGGATCCCAGGCCTCCGGGCCTGCTTCTCAAATGGCACGACTTCCTTAGTACGTGGGAATTTTTCAGATGGATTCATGCCATTCAGGGGACATATTCCCCCAAACCTGTAGTTCAGTGCTCAGTGTGTCTGTGCCGATTCTCAACACCTGCCTCTAGCAAACCGCACGTCCTATGCCAAGTGATCGAAAACAACCAGGAAGTTGACCCTACACCACAGACTTAGGAACAAGCCCGATTGAATCCCACAACCTACAGAGGAACCCACAACCTCACGTCTAGGCCCATCTCCCTCCCTTTCTGACACAAACCCAAACCCTGGTTCCTAGCGATTTCTATGCGCAGGTCAGATTTCTCCAAAGAAACCAGAAGCTGTCCTGACGCGAAATTAACTGGACTCAGTAGAAGAAACTGGCTGTGCATTCACAGAGATCCTCCTCGGAGTTAAAGGGTAGAAAACCTCTGGCTGAAAGGCTTGGAGAGAAGCATGCCTCTGACCTCAGAGCTATCCTCTGAATGTAAACCAATCTGAAAAAGTAAAAGAAACCCCTAAAACAGGATGTCTTACAAAGTCCTAACAGATGTATAATTACTTTTAAATTCTTAAGGCGCAGAACTCAAAAACTGACCCCGCTTGGAGTTCATTGCCAGGCATGCTGTTTATGTTATGATGTTTGATCCATGCACCAAAAGACAACTCTCCTCCAAAAAGTAATACATACTAAATCGTTGAACTGAAAAAAAAAAAAACGTGTTCGTTTTCAGTTCAACGAAAGCTGCGGGGTGAGGTCACTGAGCTGTGCACGCTTTTCCCATCTGATGCAGTTGCCACAGCAAACGACTCACTTGAAATACTCTTGGTTCGTCCATCTGCTCGTCCCTGACTCACTCTGCCCGTTCCATTCATGTACAGTCGCTGGACCCTCAGCATCGCCTACCCTCCAGCCTGGTGGAGCGGGGGAGAGGAGCGTGCCCCGAGGTCTCCCCGGCTTGAGCTACATGTGAAGTCACCCCGCAAACCTCACGAAGCATTCCACAAACTGCAGGCGACACTATGATGACCGCCGTGATTTCTGTCAGCACTGTGGTCGCTCATTTTGCATTTGGCTCATGCGCCTCATCTGCGTACCTCCCACATGGACTTCCTGTCTCCTCAACAGCATCGGAGGCGACTTCACTGGTGACGGGGCATGTTCAGAGCCCCGGTTCCTGCCTGTTTCATGATGTCCTCTTCACGTCGGGGGCTCAAGGAGGAGCTGATAACTTTCTGGAGATGAAGTCAATGAGGAGCTGGACTCCCCTTCATCCAAACCCAAAGCCCATTTCCTTCTTCCCATCCACAGCCCCACTTGCAATAAAAACAGTTTTATCTTGTTTGGAAAAATACTTTTCCATCTAGACACAATCCTCATATGAAAGGGAATATTAATTGACTCCTACGACAAAGTAAAAGGAGGCACTGATCCTCGCTGACACTGAGGACCCGTCCCTGATGAATCTGTTTAACTCTGGGCAGACCAGCCACCTGCAGCTGCATGCACACCCGGTCCTGAATGTCATCTGTTCACTTAATACTGAGCGGCTCAGTCCTCGGGGACTTAAGACATTTCTTACCTGGATTGTTTAATTAAATTCAGGCATGGTTCAGGGGACAGCCAGAGCCTCGTGTCGTTAACATAATGAGAGTTTTTGAAGTTCTAACTGTAGTAGCCTATTAGAAATACAATTGTGATTTAACTGGAAGTTTCATGAACTGCAGGGGCAATTTTCTAGGCACTGAAAAAGTCAATCATTACCTATAATAGAAGCTGGGTATGAGCTTCATTTCCAGGTCATCAGTTCATACAGCCAAGTCTGCAGGGCCTCCTGGGATGACGTTGCAGGTAGGTGCACATACATGACACACAGGCACGCAGGCACACACACATGTACACACACACACACACACACACACAGGTTGTGAACAGGACGAGAGCACATGCATGGCCTCATTCCATTTCTATCAGGGGATGGAGAGGTCAGGTCTGCAAAAAATGAACTACAAACACTGTCTTCTGCAGGTTTTGTGATTTCCAAGTAAATTCAGGGTGAAAGTAATAAATAGAAAAATGGTAATTCCCGGTCGTGCATCTCCTGGGAGAAACCTCAATCAGAGCTGCTGTGCAGAAGGAAGACACTTGCTCTCCACTGCTTGAGCTCTTGCTACCGGACCAGGTCCAGGAAGCCAGCAGGTGGGCCACAGCAAGGACAAGCCCTGACCTAGGGCAGCTTACAGAATGATTAGCCCAAGAAACCTTATTTAAGACTGACAGTGTCTGTAAGTAATTGATGGACAGTGTTCATTCTACAGGAACAAACGGAAAAGCTTCTTATAAAAAGATGCCACCAGCGACAAGCCGCCGGCTGTGGAGTGCTGTCTGTCCAGAGCGGACATCTGTCTGTGCCAAGCCCAGCCTCACCACACACCCTGACGCTGCTCCATTAGGCTGGACATCTGGAAATGTGGGCCACAGACCGGCTCCTACCAGCTGCGACTCCTCGTCTAACCTGCACTCTCCCAACTGCTTGGCACACCCATCAAAAGACATCTCTACCAATTACAGAAGTGATATAAGAAAGCCAAACTCCAGAGTAACTAGTGGACCAGAGGAGGCCTCATCTCTATCGTCCCCGATGGGAACTAACCGTGAAATGAGATCGGCGTGCAGGACCCAAGCTCAGAACAGGACAGAGGAGTGGAGACTGAGACAACGTGTGCAATCACACACGCGTGCCTGAGCCAGGACGTGAAGGAAGAGCAGGGGAAGTAGAGTGTAAATGGGGAAATTGCCACGGTTTTAGACTGTGCACAGCCCGGCACTAAAATCAAAACATAAGAACGGGGGTCTGGGTGGCTCAGTCAGTGAAGCGTCTGACCCTTGATTTCAGCTCAGGTCTCCATCTCAGGGTTGTGAGTTCAAGGCCCACGTTGGGCTCCATGCTGGGCATGAAGCCTGCTCAAAAACATAAAAACAAACAAACAAAAACCGTAAGCAGTACCTAAGGGATCCTTGTCCTACTTGTCCGTGACATTCTCCTTGGGTATGCGTGGCGCCCCTTACAGACTTGACGGAGTGAATCCGCGTCTCCATGGCAGTCATCCAGCGGGGAAAGCAGCCCAGGGGCCACCCTCCCCCAGAGGGCACTTACTTGTGTCCAGACTCGTGGGCGATGGTGAAGGCCAGTCCAAGACCCGTATCTTCATTAATTGTGCAGCTGCGGTATTTACTACACATTCCACTTATGGGCGCAAATCCTATGGGGCGTAAAGATCAAAAGAATACAGAGTCGTGTTGTTGAGGTAAAACAAAGAAAGGAGGTGGATTATATAAGCACATTTATCCTCTGTCCTTCCAAGAAGTGTGTCTCTCCCCTTCACGAGGTGAAATCTGAATGGGTAGCTCTTGGACAAGCACAGAAAGGGCTTTGTGAGGTGAGTGAAGGGGACCTGCTCTCCGCGTGGAAAACGCCTCATGGGTCTACGTGGTATTCATGGGACAGGTGGTGATTGGGGCAGAGTAGAAAAGGGGTTCCCTGCAGATAGAGAAGAATCTCTGCCTTTTTATAAAAAACATGTGTGTTCTCAGAAGCCTGAAGAAAAGAGTACCACAGCGGATGGGTGTGTCAGGGGGCGCCCGAGACCAGCCCTGTCTGAAGATTCACCGGGGGGGACTCCCAGGACCCAGCCTCTGTCACACTGCCGGTATAGTCTCCTCCAGATATCAGAGGAGGCAGGACAAAATCAGCAGCGGGAACGCATGCTCAGGGAGAGGTCTGGAGGAAACCATGCAGGAGTTTCTAGAACCTTCTCCCAGTGGAGCCACATGGGATGTACCTCAGAGACTCAGAGCTAATCCCAGAGCAGCCTTGCATGGTGTGGACCCAAACTCCAGACTCCCAGAAGGAAAGCAGACATCCCGTGGAAACCCTGTGATCTGGACAAGCAAGTGGCGCAGGCACAGGGAGCCAGCTCAGCAAGCAGGGGGCTGGAAACCCCTGGAGTCTGGGTCTCAGAGGCTGGCCAGGGCCCGCCTTGTAAGCAGGCCTTTCCAGGAACAAGTAGTCCTGATTCACCTCTATTCGACCAGCTCTGTCTAAGATCCCAGAAAGAAATGCAGAGTTAGAAAAAATGTCCAAGAGAATCCTGCTCAGTGGCACACTGTGCTTTGCACTATTTGGGAAAAATATCAAAGTGCTGCCTCCAAGATATAGCCAGCCTCATAAACACGTTAAAAATTGCCAAGACTGGGGCGCCTGGGTGGCTTAGTCGGTTAAGCTCGGGTCACGATCCTGAGGTCCCGCATTGGTCCTGGGACTGAGCACGGCGTTGGGCTCCCTGCTCCGCGGGGAGCCTGCTTCTCCCTCTCTCTCTGCCCCTCCCCACCCCAATGTGTGCGCACGTGCTCTCTGTCATAAATAAACAACGAAAATATTTTTAAAATTGCTAAGATTGCAGTACTTATACAGAAAAGTAAAAAATGGGGAATGTGATGCTGCTGTAACGTATCTGCAAACATTCGCAGATGTACTGTTTCTGGCACAGAATGGGACACCCTTGAATCTGTTCACTCAGTTCTCACAGACGGGAGAAGAAAAGAGAAGAGACGGGGACTCTTGAATCTACGAGGGACTGTTCCTCGGGAAGTCATCGCTTCAGGTCGGGTGGACAAACGCCCACGGCTACGCTTGGCCAAAGCCCACCCGGGGAAGCACGTCGCTGCTGACAGCTGCGTTCAGCAGCGGCCACCACCATGGGTCTGCACCCGGAGGCAGACCCTCAGCGTCCCAGGCCCCCGGGGGTGCACGGCAGACACACGCTCCTCCGAACTCTGCGGGAGGGTCTTACCCAAGGTGTCACAGGGCTCATTCTTCCAGGAACATATGTCCAGACCCGTCAGCAAGATGGCGTGGTCATGGCGCGTGCCGTCTCTGCCCATCAATCCAGACTGCCACTGGCAGAAGCTACTTAAGGTGTGGTCCGCATGGTGGCTTATCATGAGCCCCGGCTGCGCAAGACAGACCAACACCCCCGTGACAACCAAGAACACACGTCCCAGGACAGTGCTTACTCACTGCCACCAGCCCGTCAGTAACTCATGTGCACGACACAGAGGGATCCGAACGGTCTACAAGTGGAGCTATCCACTTCGCGGATTAAAACCTAAAGGAGAGTGTCTTATAAAAAGCTGGTACCGATCTGGGGTGGACGCTTCCTATCATTTCTGTGGTTCTGTATGAAGACAGCTGGGACAGAGCTAGCGGACCCTGAAGGCACCGTCAACGCCCCAAGGAGGGTGAGGCCTCGTGCGAGCATGGTCTGCCCTCGAAGTCTCCGTGAAACACTTCATGAACTCATGTCAGGCAACAGAGCCATCTGCATGTGATCCTGCAGGTGCATGAGGACACCTAGACGGCTGATTTTGTAACCAAGGTGGGCAGTGGGATTTCCGATTTACAACTCGTACCGTTTCTCAGGACAGGTCAGATTAAGTCACTTTCCTCCAGAAGCGACATGCTTATGACAAGGGGCAGGTCAAAGGGGACGGCTCTTTTTCTAGAAAACAGACTGGAGCCAGAGGGCGGTAGGCAGGACACTCCCCCCCCACAGATGCCTATGGACCGCCTTCTAACAGAGCAGCAGCAAAGTGTCGGCGTGCAGGCTGCCCGCGAGCAGGAGGCATTCAGACCTGGGGTCAGGAACACCCCCAGAGCTGGCTGCAGTGGGTTATTTGAATTTTGCAGCTCTTTCTTCCTACAGCTGGGTCAGAGAAAGCCAGGTTAAACGGCTTGATTCCAGAACAACCTGAGTGAAGCCCTCATGACTAGATGTTGGATTGAAACGTGCGTTCCTGGCTCCGAGTAGGTTTTCTCCTTCGGGGCTGATTTCGTCTTTGCAGAGAGTCAGAGGCACTTCAGCCTAATGCCGGGCCTCAGCCCTGGGGCATGCCTCACATTCCTCAGCAGGTGATTTCCAGGAACACCGCATTAATCAAAGTTAACACAGGTGTACGATCAAAAGATAACCTCGCTTATTCTTTGCAGCTTGGATGAATTCCAAGGTGAAAACGATTTAATACAAGGAATAATTAACCTGTCACCTGAGACGCCCTGCCAGTGGAGCGCCCCCTGCCCAGACGCTCACTCACACGAAGACAATGAAGCTGTATCTTCCCGACCGTTCGGGGTAGAAATACAGGCTTGGCCCCACAGGCCCCTACCCTGCCCAGAAAAAGAGGCTCCCCGTCTGGACACATCTTAGATCTTCTGAAAGATCTCAGGTTTCATTTTAAAAAATTCTGTTTTTATAAACAAGAGAACCATGGCGAGCGGGGGACCTGCTAAAATGTCAGGAAGGGCGGCTCGCTCCTCCAGCGCAGAGCCAGCGATCAGTGCGGGGCCACGCAGAAGCGAGAGTCCTGCACGGCTCAGGGGCCCCGTTACCTGCGCTGCAGAAAGTGCCCATACAGCCTCCCCGTGAACGGAGCGAACGTCCGTGCACTGACGCAGGGACGCTGGGATGGGGGCCCGGGAATGCTTTTACCCACTGCGACCAAGATCCGGCATGATGGGGGTTTGGACGCCATGAGAGACATGCACTTGACATTCCAGAGTCTCTATGAAAACAGTGCTGTGAGTGAAGGTGGCAGGGCTCAGGGCTGTCAGGCTTGGGAGCTAGGAGGTGACGGAGGAGAACAGGGCCCCACGGTGTGACTCCACCGTCGCGTTCGTCTTCTAGCAGAGAGCAGAGAGGGCTGCGTTCCACCCGGGAGCCTGTGAGCGCACGGTGGGCGGATGGCTGAAGACACTGAGTTTCTGTTCCCAGCGTGGTTCCAACTCGGACATTCCAGGTGCTCCTCTGCTCCAGCTTCTCCTACGCCTTCTACGAGAGTATTTCTCACTCCCTCTGCCCGCTCACATGCACACGCACACAATTCAAACAATCGTTCGAGGAACTGATAGAACACTCACTGCATTAGACACGAAATACTAAACACTTTTTGTTCCCAAGGGAGAGAAAAGTCAAGAATCCGCAGCCGGATCCCATTAAAGAAAAAAAAAAGCCTCGCTTGGTATCATTTTCCTGGGAAAGCAGCTGTCAGTTTCGAAGACAGATTACCTGTTCTTCCTCTAGCAGGATCAGACCGACGATCGCAATGTTGATGTTTCCTCCTATCGTCCCGTCTTTGAACAAAGCAGACACCTGAAAAAGACAGGCAATCCTGTCAGGCCCCCACACGGTGCCATTTCCCTGTCCCCGGAGAGCGCCCCTGTGCTCTCTGTGACACGGCAGAGCCGACGGCCTCACACTGCTCCACGGACGGGCGCGCACAGGCCTCGGGGCCAGGGGAGCGAGTGCTGAATCCCTACTGCCGGGCAGGCGACCAGACGGGACGCCAGCAGCGACACCCACGTTCGGGGATGAACGCAACGTGTTCGACACATCGTCCCCCCGACTCGTTCCCAAACCACACGTATGGGCCCTGGGATCTTGTCTCCTGTTCCCCACGTGTGGCTCAGGGGGGCTTCGATGCTTCTCGTCACACCTCCTCATCACAACGGCTGCCAGCCCGGGACACGACGTTTTACCCGCAGCCGATAGGGTTGTGGGCTTTTCTGACTTTGCAGGTAAAATAACGTATATTCAGTATGTAAACATTAGCGTTCCTGAAGACGTGGGTGTTTCTGTGCAGCCATTGAAAATCACATATAAGTTGGGGCCTGGGTGGCTCAGTGGGTTAAGCTTCTGCCTTCGGCTCAGGTCATGATCCCAGGGTCCTGGGATCGAGCCCCGCATCGGGCTTCCTGCTCCTCGGGAAGCCTGCTCCTCCCCCTCCCCCTGCTTGTGTTCCCTCTCTTGCTGTCTCTCTCTCTGTGTCAAATAAATAAAATCTTTAAAAAAATAGAAAATAAAATAAAATCACACATAAGCCGACTGACTGCACTGAAGCGTGTCGGCATCCGCTCACGGGTCCTGGTACGTGGAGATGCTGACCCGCCCCTGCCCCCGGCTCACGGAGCGGCGGACGGCTCCCCCTGGGGTGTTCTCGAAGTTTGGAACACTGCTCTGTTGGTTGGGGCTCAGGGAGAGCGAAGGAGTCCCCCCAGATACAGGGCTTCTTTTCCATTCACCCCATTGAGGGGAACGCTGCACGCGGCCGCAGCAAGGACTCTCCTACCATGTTGAGTATGGTCAGCACGTAGGTGGTGATGTTCTCGTAGCCGTGGCTCCGCATCATCTGCCTGTCCACCACCACCAGCGTCTCCACGTTCAGCTCCTTGTTCCGGGGGGGCTTCAGGAGAGCGCGCTTGTGCCGGAAGCGAGGCGCGTACTCGTCCGGCAGGACCAAGACGTCCTCCTCGGGAGGCTTGGGTGTGTCTGTGGAGGGGATGTCCCGAGAACAAGGGAAAGCAAGAGTCATCACCCAAACCAGTGGTGGAACTTGTTACATAGAAGCTGGCTTTTCAAAATGAACGTTCACCTAGGAACCACACACCCCTTAGGACTTTGTGATATAGGGGCACCTGAGTGGCTCAGTTGTTAAGCATCTGCCTTCGGCTCAGGCCATGATCCCAGGGTCCTGGGATCGAGCCCCGCATCAGGCTCCCTGCTCTGCGGGAAAGCCTGCTTCTCCCTCTCCCACTCCCCCTGCTGGTGTTCCCTCTTTCGCTGTATCTCTGTCAAATAAATAAAATCTTTAAAAAAAAAAAAAAGGCTTTGTGATACAGAACTTGCACAAAGTGGAACTTGAAATGTCAATAAAGTCGGTGCGACCTAGATGTGATGGGAGCCGTCAGTGTGTCTGTCTCTGTGTAATTCTGTCCTGACTTAACGAGAGAGGACTGCTAGGCTCTCGTGGTCTAACCGCAGAAGCTCAAAGCTCAAGGACCCCTGGCATGAGGATTTGGGGGCAGGCCTCCGCGGAGTGTTTGCTGACACAGCACTGGACCCACAGAGATGACAGCGCGATCCTGCCTTGTTTGCTTATTTGAACGATTTTAACGGCCCGATTCTTTTTAAAGTGGATTCTCACGTCTGGACGCATAACTGGTTTGTCCATCATGTTTCCAATGGGTTACAAACTACGTGACACTTCACGGCAGAGCTGAATTTCCTAGAAAGCGCCCTAAATATTCACCTCATTTAATTACAAGACAAAATATACTCTGTCCTCTTGGAGCCATTTAAAAATAGTTTGGGCATTTATAACGGGTAAGTTAGCACAGTGTTGAAGACAGGTTGAGTGCATGCTTCAGGAAAGCTTTTCACGTGAAAGTAGACTTCAGATCACTCACAGATCCAGGTGGCACTAATTCAGAGTGATCCCCACTCTATTCACGGGCCGTGCTGCCAGAAGATGGCATTTCGTTTCACGGGCACCCACATCCGGTGCGTTTTACCCCTTTGCTAATCTCCTCTCAAACCTAAATGAACACTGTGAAGGCTAATAGTGACTCTGGCCAAGTTATTACAGCACTTGTCGCGTGCCAAGGCCATCGATCCTACTGCAGAGACAGGACTGCACCCTAAGCGCCATCTCTATGCCGGCTCTGGGTCCGGAGGGGGCCACCGAGGCCCCGGGAGGGACGGGCACTTGCTCACAGCCCCTCTCTAGAAAGGTTCGGAAATGGGTGTCTGGCTGACTGCATGGTCTCGTCGGTTCAGCTTCACCCTTGATTTTAAGCAAATCAGTCTGCCTTCGATGGCCCCTTCCCACAGGGGCCTAAACACACACCGAAAAATGCCCATTTTCTGAACCCGAGGCTCCCATGGGAAGAAGCTTTGGATGGGTGAGCCCCGCGGAGCCAGAAGGCCGGGACCCTGCAGGGCAGCGCAGAGCCCGGTAAAGAACGCAGAAACAGCCTCCCCCAGACAGCGGAGGTCTCAAGAATGACGGGCTTCAGCCCGGAAGCAGCGCGCGTCACTTTTGCGAGTCGCGTGGCCCCCGACCACGCACAGAAGTGCCGTGCGCCCAGCGCCGAAGGGACACAAATCTCTGGCAACGCCAACGGCACCACAGGGATCACGAATGTCCTCCAAGAGGCCCACGGTGGCCCTTTCGTTCTCGAGTCTGATTGTGACTGCCCGGCCCCTGCAGCGGTCCCCTCTGCTGCGCCCTGTTGTGTGGACACCCTCTTCTGACACCCCTGCCACCTCTGTCGCCCTGACGTTCTGAGACTCCAGGTCGCCTCCCTTTGTTCCCACCCCATGCTTCCTGCTGCGGACCGAGCCCCCTGACTTAGTCGATCTGGGTTTGAGTTTTTCACACGAGTGTAGCACAAGGCGTTTATTTACAGGCGTGTGAGTCCAGATGACACACGGGTGCTGACAGTCTGGTGTTTCTGCTGCTCCGCTCTAAGGACCGCCTGGTGACATCATCCAGGCCACTCCATCCACCGGCAGCATGACCACGGCTGTCCTAGGGTGCAGGCTTGGGCGGCCAACAAACCGGCAGGGAAGGGAGGGCTGGCAGAAGACGGCTCCCAGGCCGGGGGTTTGGGGGGTGATCTCTACAGCGGTGCTGGACGAGAAGCTGAGGGACATACAGAAATTACAGAAAACCCTGGACTCCCATTCCTGAGCTGTGAGAGGCTCCCACACAGAATGTGACCATCACATAGCCTCCTGAGTGTTCGCCACGCAACAGAGGACTTCACAAAGCGCTGGTGATAAATTGTGGGTAAATTAGGTCATGCCTCGCCTGTCCTTTTGATGTGGTGGAGAAGAGTGTATAAATATGCATGGAGATAAATTACCTCGCAGAAAACTATGTGGGCTTTCATAAATCTAGACCTCAAAACGATAGAGTTACTGAGCAGTCGTGCCAGGTTCTTTTGAAGACATCCAGTGGATTCTGCATTTCTGGACAGTATGTCATTGAATCTGCCCAGGGAACAGTCTTTTAAACAAAAAGCCTACCGCGATCTGTCCATCCACCACCAGAGACGGCGCATAGTGAACACGCAGACGGTAGAATCATCACGTAAATGCAGCAAAGACAGTCTGTTCATTCCTTGTGAACAGACTACCCCGAAGCACATTTAAAACATTTCCCGCACTGACACGAAGGTCCGAGCGAGTAAATGCACAAAAAGAATCACTCTTACATACATTTCTTGCGTCTTCCACAGAAATGCTGCTTTGGTGGGTGCCGGCGGTTGGAGCCGCCGTGCGGGCGCAGGTTCCCCAGCTCCCGGTCCCTCTCGGTCATGACGGCCTGGGGGGCCCCCGCAGCCCGCGCTTCTGCCGATCTCTTGTACAGTATGTGGGAGGGGGGCCCAGGCCCGGCGGGGTCCTGCAGTCTCCCCGCCAGGTGGGACGGAAGTGGCTTTAGGAAGTAATCTGCTTCCTGTGTTCTTATCATGCCAGACTGGAAAGAGAGAAGAGAGAAAGTGTGGTTATATCTTCCGACCAGAGGACGCCCCCTCTCCCGGCCTCACCGCTTTCTTACTCCTCCACGAGCACGCTGTCCCCTCCAGCACCTGGGCTGAGGACCGGGAAGACCCATCGCTGAGCCTTCCCCCCCGTGCCTGCTCAGAAAGACCCGCGTGCAGGTTCCGAGACGTGATGCCGGGAGCAGAGGGAGCGCCGGCGGACTCCCGGGGGGATCCTGACCGCGGGATGGGGGAGGACGCTCACGCACATGGACTCCGATGTGAGCAGGGGGGCACGGGGGCCCCCCAGGAAGAGAACATTTCAATCCTAACAGAGTCATTTCTGCAACTCCTTTCAAACTTGAATATTTCGTGACACTTGATGTGAAAGTGTAATTTAAAATTAATCCAGAAGAAAGCATAAGAGAATTTACTGAGGATATCAGGAAAGCCTTTCTCAGCAAGGTATCGTGGAAACAGGAAAAAACACACACAGGAAAACGCTAAAAATGTCTGCAGAGCAGACGTATCATAAAGAACACTAAAAAAATCTTAAAAGAGGCAAAACTAAGGGACTGCTTTTTACCTTTTAGAGTGACAAATATATTTAAAACCCAGCAATAACGACTGTTGGAGAGTCCACGCAGCATGACACTCTGGGAAAGCCTGGCCTGGGGCAGAGCCAGGAGACGGGCCACAATGCCTCCCGCCAGTGATCCCACCACGTCCACAACTCTGAAAGCGTGTGATCAGTTCTAAGGATTCGGCCTTCTAAAATTCTTGGTTTTTATTTTTATTTATTTTTTCATTATTATTATTTGCCACAGGGGTAAAGAGGTCTGTGACTCATCAGGCTTACACCTTTCACAGCACTCACCGTAGCACAAACCCTCCCCAGTGTCCATAACAGCCTTCTGGAATTCTTACCAAGGGCTTCTTGTAGGCACTTCTCCAACCCTGATAGATACATCTGATTGTGAATATATATATATATATATATATATATATATATATATATATATATTTTTTTTTTTTTTTTAAAGATTTTATTTACTTGACACAGAGATAGAGATCACAAGTAGGCAGAGAGGCAGACAAAGAGAGGGGGGAAGCAGGCTCCCTGCTAAGCAGATAGCCTGATGCAGGGCTCAATCCCAAGACCCTGAGATCATGACCTGAGCCGAAGGCAGAGGCTTTAACCCACGGAGCCACCCAGGCGCCCCTCATCTGACTGTATATTGCAGTATCATGTGCAATAGCATAAACGTACAAACAAAACAAAAATAATAAAAATAAATCGTTAAAATGTTTACCAATTAGTTCAAGGTAATATTTTTAAAGCATACTTATATATTTGAAGAGTACAGAACATTTAACGAGATCAGATAATTATGTGCTGCTGATCATCATAATTAAATATTTTGTCTCGAGTTCCCGCGACTGCAGCCCACATCTTCAGGAGAGTACCGCATCGCAATCACTGGGCACACTTGTGTCAGGTGGGTGTATCACCCTGCTCTCGAGGGTCAGGAAATAGAGAGGTGCAAGGGTTCACTTCAGTTTCCAAGGAAACCTGGATCGGAAGTGGGGCGTAGGGATTCCAACAAAATCAGGAGAGGCTCAGAATCTACACACTGATGATTTTTATTGTAAGCGTTTCCAAAAGGGATTAATTTTTAAAGTGTAATAGACAGTGTGAGCTCAAGTGTTCCCATTTTAAAAAACACAATCTGCATGCACTTAGAGAACCTTCCTGGGGTCAGTGAGAGCAGTCGCCGATGGTGGCAGGCAGCGGTCTTTGGGGCAAAGGCTGCAAGAGGGACCAGCTTGCAACCCCCTCAAAATTTTAGAATCCTTCGTATTCTCACATAAACAATGTCGGGGCATCGCTGGATTATGGGATTCCAGACAGTTTTTTAAACTCTTTGTAAATGTTACTCCACATGCCCATAATTGGAGAATACGATTAGTTGGTTCTGCACAGCTGTCCAGCGGTTGCTTGGAACTCTCTGGTACCGAACTACCCGTTCTGCCGTCCTGCTGCTTTTCCCCAAAGTCACTCTGATCGTTGACGACACTGAGTGAGACACTGAGTGACTCACAGACGCCGACACATGAGCGCCTGTCTAAGCGTGCCTCTAATTTCGGAGCCTGCGTGTCTGATTCGGGGGAGTTGCTGTGTGTCCCTGCCCACACGATGAGGCTCCGTGTCACCTGGGCCACCCCTTGTGAGTCTGAATGTCTGCACGCGGAGGGATGGCAGGCTTGGGGAAGCACTTCTTAGATCTCAGGACAGAGAGAAACACAACTCTCAGCAACAGGAGGGTTGGGGGTGGGAGAGAAGAAGTTGATTGGACGTTCAGAGATTAAGCATTGGCCCTGGGGTTCCTGCTGGGGGGGCAGAAGGAAAACGTGGCCAGCTATCAAGGAAGCTATCAGCGCCATGGGAGGCAGACCTCCCCGGGCCCCAGGACCACGTGGCGGGGGTGGGGGGCTGAATACCTGGGATTTACACCCTGCTTCACAGAGCGGGAGGAGGCACCTGTCCCCCGGGCTCTACCGGAGGAGCCTGGGAGTCGCTGTGTCCTCTAGAAACTCCCATAGGACCTCGCTTGAAAGTTCACAGTTCTATCAAGGAACAGACAAGCGTGGAAGGACGTAACAGCTACCACCAGCGAGGTTTCATCATCCTGGCGTTTAAACTGACCCCAGAGTAGCGTGAGTGTCACGGATACGCTCACCCTTGCGCTATAACATGACCCAAAGAGGTTTTCCACACTTTTGAAAGTAACAAGTTCAAGTATTAAGCTTTAAAAAAAATTCATTTTTCACCTTAAAAAACCCTTTTCTGATATGTAAACTACTCCTTGCCTTTCTAACCACCCCTGGGAAGACCATCAGCAACTTGAGAACATAGATTTGATGTCATTCAGCTCAGGGAGCTCCAGCCGACTCAGAGAGCGGCCGACGCGGCCGACACCCCGGCACACACATCCAACCCCAGCAGTGGTACCTGTGTAGCAGCCCACACAGGTTGACTCAGCCTCTCTGGGCTGTGCCGTGCTCGAGGAAGTGGAGAGAAGGCTCACTGCTTGTCACGACTTCGTAGGACTTAACAATGAACGTATTTTAAACACATGACCCACAGAGGACATGCAAAAATGATCTGCTTCTGCACCGAAACACTTGTGAACTTTGACAGCTGTTCCAGTCCCAAAAGTGACTCCTGCACCCCCCTTTGCCCCCACGTCAAGCCCCGTGGTGGGTGTCTGGGGCTGAGAGGACCAGACCGTCGGGCAAGAGAGACCTGCCGCAGCCGGAGGGCTTCCTAGTTTTCATTAACGAAGTAGTCAGTGCCCGATTTCATTAAATGCAGAGACTGTAAGAACTGATGTTTTGATTTCCCTTACATTCAACAGATACTGAAAAATACAGAAAAAGGAACTCTAGTATCTTGCTGCATCATTAGGTTGCAAGCTTACTCAAAAGATTAGCTAAATCATGGAAGATTAATGTTGTCTGCTTATTAAAGCTGTTCTTTCTTGAACCAAGAATATTTATTTGGACACTCATCAAATGTCCAGTGTGCACCTGCCCACAGTAACCACACAGATGTCAGCTTGGTGGATTATTAACCGAGCTCTCAGAAAAAGGCCAGTGTCCTCCAAACACTGCAAGGGAGCTCTCCCGGGGCCTGGGTCTCCCCTGGCCAGCCCTGTAAATCATTGTACATTGAGAAGTTCACCTCACACTTGTATCGCATTTGTAAGGGAGGAAAGAACACGTGCCAGGCTAATGCTGAGAAAATGCTGTTTCTCACACAGCAATGTACATGAAGGAAATGCTAAAGCTCTGAAGACGAATAAAACTGTGTTAGACCATTTTATTCCCAATTAAAACTTGCTGGATTTCCACAGAAAAATCAATTAAACAGAATACACACCTACAATAGCATGAAAATGTAGCTGACACCAGAGAAGGTTATTCTGTTAGGAGGAAGAAAGGGAATCAACCAATAAATGATCTTGAGAAAACTGGTCAGCTCTTTGGAAAAAACAAATCTAGATTTCTTTTCCATTACATCCATGAAAATAATGGCCCAAAGCAGCAAAGAATCACAAAAAGTAAAAAGATTAAATAAAATATATGTAATTTTGGTGTACAGTAGACACTTGCAATCGGGGAACAAAATCAGGAAGCCACGAAGAAACAGATTGATAAATTGGGTAAATTCAATATTGAGTATGGTGAAAAATACCATGGAGTCAAGTGACAAGTTAGCAGAAATTTTTGAATGCAAATGACAAAAATTATGATCCTCAAAAACAATCCATAAAAACTAACAAAAAATGAAGTAATTCAACTTAAAAAAAAAAGGAGACGAAAAGAAGTAAAATACGACAAGAAAAGAAAAAAGAAACAACTCACAGGTGGGGAGAGGTTTACAAAAACAGGGTTTTGTTTTACTTCCAGTTTGGCAAGAAGATGAAAACTGCCATGAGATGCAGTGTCTCCTCCATCCTACCGGGCGGCCAAGAAGGCGGCACATACCCTGCCACAACCAAAATGTGAGGAAAATTACTACATTGGTAAAGTACTTTTGGAAAGAATTGGCAGTGTCTCTCAGAATTGTAACTACATGTACTTTTGACCTAGTAATTCTGCAGCTAGGAAGTTACCCTAAGAACATGCTAATCCATACACCCCCAAGATATGGAAAAGAATGTTGATCATAGTAAAAATAAGTAAAATAACCCCCCAAATGAGAAGCATTTGAAATGCCCCCCATGAAAGGCAGGTTGTCTAAATGAGACTGTATGTATTGGAAATCAATGTCAGCATCTGAAAACAGACAGTTACTGATAAAGAATTATATCCAGATTTATTTAGTGAGAACAGTAAAGTGCAGAACTATAGTGGTATTAGTCAATGCTTTCTGTAAAAAAAAGGAAAAAAAGTTGGTAGGTTTTTATCAATAGGTATCTCTTTATAAAAGCTGTCCATAAAATGGAATATTACTCAGCTATAAAAAAGAATGAAATCTTGCCATTTGCAACATGGATGGACCTAGAAGGTGGCATGGTGAGTGAAATTAGCCGGGAGAGAAAGACAAAGATCATATGATTTCACTTATGTGGAATCTAAGAAACAAACAAACAAAAAGAAAAAATAAAAGGCACAAGCAGGCCCATAAATACAGAGAACACACTGATGGCTTCGAGAGGAACAGGCAATTTTCGGGATGACAGGCAAAATGGGTGAAGGGGAGCGGGAGATCCAGGTTTCCGGTTATGGAATGAAGGAGTCACAAGGATGAAAGGCACAGCATGGAGAATACAGCCCCTGGTATTGTAACAGTGTTGTATGGTGACAGGTGGCAGCTACACTTGTGGTGAGTGCCGAGTAAATTACAGAAACGTAGAATTACTATGCTGTGCCCCTGATGCTTATGTATCGTTGTGTGTCAACCACACTTCAGACCATAAGAGTTAAGGGGCGCCTGGGTGGCTCAGAACGTTAAGCATCTGCTCAGGTCATGATCTCAGGGTTGTGAGAGGGAGCCCCTTGTCTGCCCAGTGAAGAGCCTGCCTAAGATTCTCTCCCTCTCCCTCTATCTCTCCCCATCTCTATTTCTATAACTAAATAAATATTAAGATAAAAATAGAAGCCGTCTGTAAAAGTTACATGAATCAAGAAAATCAAATGGAACTTAGGAAGAGATGTATAAGTGTCCAGGCACAGAGCCTATTTCTCCCGCAATGTGACAGATCCCCCTCGAACTGGTTCCAAAAGTACTTTGGGTGACTTCATGAGCCCTTTGCAAGAGAGCTAGCTATCAGCCAACATGTAAAAACGCGAGTCAGTGCATTAGGAGAAAAGCCATTTAATATCCCAACTAATCTAACATTACCGTCCTCTGTGTTTTTTCCAAAAGCATCATTTGTTTGGGGAAATCCTCTGCACATTGCAGTCTTCGTAGTGATGTTTCAGACACACAAGTGCAACTTTTATAGAAGCCAAACTCTGCTCTTTATTTCCTTATAACCTCAGGATCACACATGAACCCGTCCCAGGTCCTTTGTCATATGCCCGAGACCACAGAAGTCTCACTGCATGATTATTCGTGATGTTTTGAAAATTGAAAATCACCCCAAATCTTCTAAAAACCTAAACAAACCAAGGGGCTCTTTCTCCATGAGATGTTGCACCTGCTTCTTTTGACCCCTATATCCCTGACACACCCCGCTTGGGCCCTGGGCTTCTTCAACCCGCTTGCCTGCAAGGACAAGGGGTCTGATATCACCCATCATCCCGAACGCACGTTAAGTCCGGGCTTCAAAATGTAGCCACTCACCCAGCTATAAAACTGGTCCCTGGTCGCCTTCAGTTTGCTCACTGCTGTCATTTCACAAGACTAACATTTTGACACTTGGCATTTTGCAAAGGTAAAGCTACATACCACGAGTCTTTTTAGTTATGGTATCAGTCCCAATCATCATAATCCACCAAGAGGACTGAGCCCAGGTTTCTCCCAAACCCCAATTCCTACCACAGTGCTGTTAGATCACATCCCTGTCCCCCGAGCACTTGCTGACTGTGCGTGGAAAGGAAAGACTGCAGAAGTTGTCAGCTGGAGGCTGACTGGGGCGGACTGGGCACTGACTGGAGGCTGACTGGGGTGGACTGGGCACTGACTGGAGGCTGTCTGGGGCGGACTGGGCACTGACTGGAGGCTGAATGGAGGCTGACTGGAGCGGACTGGGCACTGACTGGAGGCTGAATGGAGGCTGACTGGAGCGGACTGGCCACTGACTGGAGGCTGACTGGAGGCTGTCTGGGGCGGACTGGGCACTGACTGGAGGCTGACTGGAGGCTGACTGGGGAGGACTGGGCACTGACTGGAGGCTGATGGAGGCTAATGGTGGCTGATGGAGGCAGACTAAAGGCTGGTGGGAGGCTGATGGAGGCTGATGGAGGCTGACTGGAGGCTGACTGGAGGCTGGTGGGAGGCTGATGGAAGCTGATAGAGGCTGACTAGATCAGGCACAGAAGGATGGTCTTCCAAGGAAGAGAATTTTTCTGTCTTTCTTTCCCGATTTGCATCATGCGAACAAATACATCATTGGTTGACTTGTCTCTGGATCTTGTGACCTGGACAAACTGGGCCAGTGTGACAACTAGCAGAGCAGGACAAGTGCTACTTGAAAAAGTGCCAACCACCTACAGTCCCCACACACCTCACCCCTCACAGGAAGGGTGAGCATCACTGTGCACATCTGTGCCTTTAGTCAATCAGTCTTTGGGTGAACTTATTTATTTTTTAAAAGATTTATTTACTTGTTTGTTTGTTTGTTTGTTTGTTTGTTTATTTGACAGAGAGATAGAGAGTGTGCACAGCAATGCGAGCTACAGGTGGAGGGAGAAGCAGGCTCCTTGTTCAGCAGGGAGCCCAACATGAGGCTCAATCCCAGGATCCTGGGATCATGACCTGAGCTGAAGGCAGAGGCTTAACCGACTAAGCCATCCAGGCGCCCCTTGCTATGGGTGAATTTTATAGCAGGAGGAAGTGGGGGTATGATTTCAGAGGACAATTTAAGAATGCACTGTGATGGGGAACCTGGGTGGCTCAGTGGGTTAAGCCTCTGCCTTCGGCTCAGGTCATGATCCCAGGGTCCTGGGATCGAGCCCCGCATCAGCTCCCTGCTCAGTGGGAAGCCTGCTTCTCCCTCTCCCGCTCCCCCTGCTTGTGTTCCCTCTCTCGCTGTGTCTCTCTCTGCCCAATTAATAAATAAAAACTTAAAAAAAAAAAGAATGTTCTGTGATTATACCTGGCTCTTCCAAATGATTGATGACAGTGGATTTATTTAAGACCATTTCCGAGTCTTTAGGCTCCTTGTCCACTATTAGAATCAGAAGCTATTTTTTTTTTTAATATACTTGACAGAGAGAGGGAGATCATAAGTAGGCAGAGAGGCAGGCAGAGAGAGAGGAGGAAGCAGGCTCCCTGCTGAGCAGAGAGCCCGATGTGGGCCTCGATCCCAGGACCCTGAGATCACGACCTGAGCCAAACACAGAGTCTTTAACCCACTGAGCCACCCAGGCACCCTCGGAAGCTCTTTTTGCTTTGAAACCTTATCACAGAAGTTTTAAGGGTTCAATAATGCAAATGCCCACCTATCAGCCCTTGTCCTTGAATTGTGAAGAATGTTCATATTTTTGTACTTTATACTAATTTTAATTCAGTCCAATATTAAATTACCAATATTTCCTGCCTTCCTATACAATAGACTCTTAGTGGTGACATAACTTATGATTAGAGCTCAGACGGAACTGATGCTCTTTCCCCCAGTAGCAGCCCTGCTTACGGACCGAACCAGGAGTGTTGGTGGTAAGTAAACCCAGCCACTTCTTATGGCCTCACCAGCATGCCAGCACCCAGCAGCACGGAGCTCCTAGCCCCTCACTTGTTTCGCTCCAGGGAGGGAGTAAGTTGACTGTGAGTCTGGACTCATAATGGGCATGCATGGTATAGCCCTTTCTACTCAGGACACCAGCCACCACTGGAAGCTGGTATCCTCTTGAGTCTTGGTCATAGGAGAACTCAGCTCACAGGTGGGTGACCGCCCTCTGGCAGTTGACTGTCAGGAGCCCAGCACCTCTTGCAACTCAGTGTATAGGTCTATACTGGGGCCCACTTTTAGGAAACCCACTCACCCGCACAAACATTCCACTTTCTCCAAAACTGGTTTTATCAGTAATTTTTAAAAAGGTACATAGGTGTACCATTTAAGTTGCTCTTTTTGTTCACATTTTATAATTCATTCAGAATACAGAATGTATGGAAAAGGGAAAGTAAGAGGTAAGGAAATAGAGAGTTACTTATTGGGTCACCCCAAAACTCAATATACTTGGGGCGCCTGGGTGGCCCAGTGGGTTAAGCCTCTGCCTTCGGCTCAGGTCATGATCTCAGGGTCCTGGGATCGAGGCCCATGTCAGGCTCTCTGCTCAGCAGGGAGCCGGCTTCCTCCTCTCTCTCTGCCTGCCTCTCTGCCTACTTGTGATCTCTCTCTGTTAAATAAATAAACAAAATCTTTAAAAAAAAACCTCAATAGACTTTATTTGCTCTCAGGTGGCTCACTGATTAGCAGAACACTTATTATGTATACTATTATGCACATAAATACATATAAAGGAATAGCTACTTTGTCCTGAGCTCTACCTGTGTGGTGGGTAATGTTCTATGTGTTTTGCTGTATTTATTATTCCTGTTCTAGTAATAAACATATAAAATGAGAATTAATATTCCCATTTAAAGGAAAGGGACATTAAATTTAAAAAAAAATTGCTCAACATTGTAGATATAGTAAGTGAGCTAGTTAAGATTAATACTCAGTCTGAATAACTCCAATATATATACGCCTTTGTCAACACATCAGCGCGTCCTCTCTACCACCAAATTAGTGTTATTCTCCAGGGGGAGTAGTATGGCCCTTGGAGAGTAACACTAGTGATGGTGGTAGTTGAGAGTGAACTTGGATTAGTTGTAAATGTATACTCTGAACTCTAGGACAACAACTAAAAACATAAAAAAAAAAGAAGAAGAAGAAAAAAGAAACTTATGTTATATGCTAAAAAGGAAAATGGATGGGCGCCTGGGTGGCTCAGTGGGTTGAAGCCGCTGCCTTCGGCTCAGGTCATGATCCCAGGGTCCTGGGATCGAGGCCCACGTCGGGCTCTCTGCTCAGCAGGGAGCCTGCTTCCTCCTCTCTCCTCTCTCTCTGTCTGCCTCTCTGCCTACTTGTAATCTCTCTCTCTGTGTCAAATGAATAAATAAAATCTTTAAAAAATAAAAATAAAAAAAATAAAAAAATAAAAAGGAAAATGGAATCCTATAACATGCTCATTTAAACCCACGAAAGGCAGAAAAAGAGTGGAAGACACAAATAGGAACAAAGAACAAGGGCAACAAATAGAAAATAGTAACTAATACAGTCGATATTAATTCAACTACATCAATAATCGCTTTGAGTGTCAATGGTCTAAATGCACTAATTAAAAGAGATTGTCAGAGTGCATCAAAACACAAGACCCAACTATGTGTCATCTACAAGAAATCCCCTGTATATATAAAGGCACGTATAGGTTAAAATTAATGGATGGGGAAAATATACCATGCTAACATAATCAAAAGAAAGCAGGAATGGCTATATTAATTTCAGACACAGTGGACTTCAAAGTAAAGAAATTGATCAGGGATAAAAAGGGACAATACATAATGACAAAGGGGTTGGCCCTCTCTCTGAGAAGACATAACAATTCTCAACATGCACACACCCAACAACAGAGCACCCACCTATATGTGGCAAAAACAGATAGAACTGCAGAAAGAGAGGAATCTGCTCTCATGGCTGGAGACTTCCGTACCCCTCTTCCAGAAACGAGATCCAGCAGACAGAAAATCAGTAAGGACAGAGTCAACTCTGTAACACCATCCAGCACCTGGATATAAGACCTCGGTCATGACTTCAACAGCAGCAGAATATACACTTTTCTCAAGCTCACATGGAACGTTCTCCAAGACAGACCACTTCTGAGCCATAAAACATACTTTAAAATATTTAAAAGATAAGAAATCATACTACGTCTACTCTCAGACCACAGCAGAATCAAAGTAGAAATCAAAAACTAAAATATGATTAGAAAATCTCAAAATATGTGAAGATTAAACAACACACTTCTAAATAATACATGGATCAAAGAAGAAATTCAAGAGAAGTTAAAAAAAATTCTGAACTAAATTAAAATAAAACACAACGTATCCAAATTTGTGTGATGCAACAAAAGCAGTGCTTTGCAGGAAATTTATAGTAACTGAATGCATGTGTTAGAAAAGAAGAAAGATCCAAAATCAATAATCTAGGTTTTCACCTTAGGAAATAAGAAAAAGAAAATCAAATTAGACCCAAAGTAGTGCAAAGAAAAGAAATAATAAAAATTAGAGCAGAAATCAGTGAAATTAAAAACTGGAAATCTATAGGGAATATCAGTCAAACCAAAGCCTGGTTCTTTTAGAAATGATGAGATACAATCAAGCTGCACTTAGAGAAATTCCAAGACCTGAATGCTTTCCTATTTAAAAACGAAGATGATGAGGGGCACCTGGGTGGCTCAGTTGGTTAAGCCTCTGACTCTTTTGGCTCAGGTCGTGATCTCAGGGTTGTGGGATCAATTTGGCTGAGCACAGTCCACTTGAGGTCTCTCCCCGGGCTCACATGCGTGCTCTCTCTGTCTCTCTCTCCCTCTCTCAAATAAATAATTCAATAAAATCTTGTAAAAAATAAAGAAGATGAGCAAACTAAGCACTCACTCAAAAAGTTTTTTAAAAACACCGTGCATAACAGACTAGAAACTAGAAAGCTAACTAAAAGTAAATAAATCTAGAATGTATGAATTGGTAAATAGTTGAACAATGAGATTATTAAACCAAAGAAGTCTAGTAAATCCAAGACCTGAGTTTTAGAACAACATGAGCACACTTCATGAAAATGCAATGAGGATGCTAAAGGTCAGGAACATAGATAATAAAAGACATAGCACATATTTATAATAGGAGATCAAACTTCTTTTGGGGATGAATGTCACCTTTAGTATGTATCCCCAGATTTCATCAGTGAATTCGTTATTACTGTTTTTTTGTGTGTTTTTCAATTTTATGAGATATTTCAGATTAATATACTACAAGCAACTAATGAATCGTTGAACTCTACATCAAAAACTAATGATGTAGCGTAAGTTACATCTTTATGTATGGCTGATTGAACGTAATAAAAATTAAAATAAAATAAAATAAAAAGCAAAAAAACATATATTACAAGAATTTAAGTTTCTATTAGAGAGGTTAAACTATACATGCACTGTTTAAATTTTGATTCAAATGGAATAAAATTAAAAATTCAGTTCTCCAATTGCTCAACAGCCACACACAAGTATTCAAATATAAATTTAAATAAAGTTAGAATTTTAGTCTTACAATTACTCAGTAGCCATATGTGACTTATTTCTATCATGGCACAAAGATTGGAAAGAACTCCTCTACAACAACCGGAAATAGGCAAATGTTCATGAGCTTAATTTTTATGACTAGTTTGCCAGATACATGAGACGTTGCTACAACATTTCTCTTTCACAGTGTATAACATGCAGTTAGGAACAAATCACATCCACTAACATCTTTATAAAACTGTCCCAGCTGAAATATTCAAAACACATTATCTTAGATTGATTGCTTGGTAAGCTTACTTTTGGTTGATACAAAAATATCTGAACTAAGAACAACTCCAACTAAAATTCTCAGGTTCTGTTTCTGCACATTCCCAAGACACAAAGAAATAGTTAAGCAAAGTCATGGAGTCGAGGCATTGAATATATTGCTGCTACTCAATACGACCAAAATACCATGGATTAAACATTGCATTAGATTCCCCTACAGAGCTGTGTAACATTTAGACATGAATTCAATCCCATGGGGGAGAAGCTCATAGTCCTTCTCATCCAAGGAGTGTGTAGCAGGTTTGTTCATTCAGTCACTCCTTTCATCGATTCAAAGAATATTTGTCAACTGCCTATTCTGAACCAGAAACTCTCCTAGACAATATAGATACAACTGTGAACAAAATAGACAAATGTAACGGCCTTGCGGAGCTTAAATCCCAGTGTAGGGAGGAAGGGGAGACTACACTGCAGACAAAAAATCAAAAGAAGTTAAAATGCAATGTGTCAGTTCTTCCCAACTTGGTCTATCAATTTAATGCAATTCCAACAAAAATTCTAGCAAATTATTTTGCAAATATCAACAAACGGAGTCTAACATTTATCTGGAATGACAAAAGACCCAGACCACCCGAGTCAATATTGAGAGGGAAGAACAACGTCTTGGGCCCGACCCACAGCCTCCTACAGAGTCAGTCGTCAAGTCAGTGTGGCACTAGAGAGAGCAGAGGCAGACGCATCCATGGAGCGGCTTGGAGAGCCCCGAAACAGACCCACGGAAGCGCAGTTAACTCATCTCTGGCAAAGAAGCAAAGACAACACAACGGAGCAAAGGCAGTTCTTTCAACAAAGGCTGCTGGAACAACTGGACAACCACATGCAAAGAAAAGAATCTAGACCCAGACTATAAACCTCTTGTAAAAATTAATCCGAAATGGATTACAGACCTTACTATAAAATGCAAAACTATAAAACTGCTAGAACATGGCCCAGGAGAAAATCTGGATGACCTTGGGCATGCCATAAATTTTTAGATAATACCGAAGACATGATCCATGAAAGAGACAGAGAGAGAGAGAGAGAGATTTTAATGCCATCAAGCAGGACGGCAGTACGTACTTCTAAAGAACTGGCAGGGTGTGGGCAGCTGCAGAAGGGAGGAGGCAGTGGGCAGACCTCCGCGCTCGCCGGGAAGAGCTACAGGTCAAGGGCAATGCGGGGACGTCACAGCAGAGCTGAACAGCCACTGCTCGGGTCGTCCGGGCAGAGAAGCGGGCCACAGTCACGCGCGGGGGGGCACATGGGCTTCTCATTAGACGTCATGGGACCCGGGGAGTCATCTCCTGGCTCTACAAGCCGCGACTTCTGCACACACCCCGTCCCCCGCAGCGTGCGGCTCGATGGCGCCCTTCGCTCCGCGCCGTGGGCGGCTGGCTCGGGGCCAGGCCTGTGCGGGCTTATCCAGCGGACGCCGAGCCCAGTCCCTCGGCCCCTGGAAGGATCTCTCCCTGCAGCCGGGCACCCAGTACCTCATGAGGGCGCCCCTTCAGCTCTGGGGTCCAGGCTGGGCGCACCTTATTTCCATTGATCTTATTGAACTCGGCTGTATCATCGATCGCCTACCATGGCCCTGCCTCAGTTCCAAGAATCGGGCACCGTCTCGCTGTCAGTGCCCCTCCGAACGGACTTGGAAGGAGGGACGCGTGGGGATGAAGCAACAGGGCTTGAGCGCCCGGAGCGTCCACCCCCGGGTGAGCGGAGAACGCGGGCGCGGCCACAGGAACGGGGTGCTGATGGACACACTGAGTCCGCGCACATCACGTGAGGCGCGAACTACCGCCCCGTGTCGTGTGAGTCCGCTTCTAGGAAACGTGTACGACGGGCCCCGCTGTGATGGCCGCAGGCGGCGGAGGGCGCGGAGGGAGGGCGGGCAGCCCCGGGGGCCCCATGCGGGGGTGGCGGAGCTCACGGCCGGTCACGCTGTGGGCTGGCCGCACCACCGTCCATCTGCTAACCACGCGCTGACCCGCACGTCCACGTGGCCACGTCATGCTCTGCACACTGGGCCTCAGGAGGGCTTTGAGAGAGACTGCAGACCGAGCTCTGGGAGCCTGTCCAGAGCGAGGGCCGGCAGGGGACACCAGGCCGCGGGTGCAGGTGGCCAGGCCACTCCCCTGCTTGCCGGCCTTGGGGCCGAGGCTCTGGCTGGGGACGCTCTGGCGGGACGAGGCCTGGGAAGCCTGACCTCACAGGCAGGCAGCACGGCTCCGAGACCCTCGCGAGGGCCCAGTCTCGCAACGGAACACGGAGCAAGGCCTGAGGTCAGAGACCGGCCGTCACCCAGGCCACTTGGAAAGGAGACAGAGATTTGGAACCAGCCGTCCACCTGTCTCCTCTCCACCCCACCCCCCCCGAAGGGCAGCCTGCGAGGGACGGACGGGGCCTGTCCACCTGCAGGCCCGCGACAGGACCGGACCCGAGTCCCCCCGAGGACACGGTCCACAGGTTGGAGGATAATTTATCCACACGTCCAGCCACGCTCCTCAATACCTCTGTCCTTGAGAATCGTCCGAAGGGCCCCCTGAAGCCCTTGCCCCTGCCCCCCCGTTCTGAGTCAGCAGGTCTCGGCGCAGGGGGTTCATGCGCCGACGGAGATTCGCACTCACTGCCTGTGGCGGGGCGGGGGGCCAAGGCCGGGCCCCCGGAGCTCCTCCGTCATCTCCGACGGGCAGCCCCGCTCTCGGGGAGCAGGGAACGCCCACCACTGCGGGATAACGAGGTGGCGGGAGGCCTCCGGTACCAGAAGTGCTGGCGAGGGCACCGTTGGAATGTGTGTTGAATTTGTCATACCCGAGTTTCCTCATTTTCAAGCCGATTCACCGGAGACACCCATATTTTCTGGTGGCAAAATGATAAACATCCACAGTAACCCCAAGTACAACAACGCCACCGAGTTCCCCGGCGTGGGAAACAGCGGCTGTGGCGCAGGGCTTGGGGTGGTCACCTGTGCCCGCGCTGGAGGTCTGCCGACACCTCGACCAGACACACGACGCTCCGGCAGTTCCTGCAAACGCCCGTCACAGCGGAGTCCGGGTCTGAGCATGCGCAGACTGACGCTGTGACACAGTGACCGCGTACCCCCTCGAACGTGTCGGAGGCGCGAGCGGACCACTAGGCGGCGGTCGATCCTGTTTCCAGGCTCAAACCCTAGAACCATCACAGAATGTGCAGTGCATATTCAGATGGCCTTTTTGGATGCCTTCTCAACACGCTGACATCAAGAACTTCTTAGGAAACAAATACCACCTTTTTAGAAAGAGCATTGGCAACACCATGACGACATCCGAATCGAGGACACTGCGCTAAGGGTCTCCCAACAGCATCATCACACCATCACAGGATCGTGAGGGACCCACTCCCAGAAAACTCAGGCAGGCCCATCACTTCCAGGGGAACAGGATAAAACAAACAAAAAGCAACAAAGAATGTAAAGAAACCAGGCCTAGGTTGGTTCCTTCCTGTGAGCACAGCAGGCTTCTCAACCTCACCGGGCGGCCCGCTGTCACCTTTGCCAACCAGGGGGCAGAGGACTCCCTCTCCACTGTGGCTCAGGGACAGCAGGTCCACGTGGACTCAGGCATAGCTCTCCGCTCCCCTCCTGCGGCCACGGAAACAGCCCGAGCAATCGGCCAAGCATGGAACTGGGAGTTGCACCCAGCTATTTTTTAATTTAAATTCAATTAGCCAACACATAATACATCGTCAGCCTCAGATGTCGAGTTCGATAATTCATCAGTTGTGTATCACACCCAGGGCTCATCACATCCCGTGTCCTCCGTAATGCCCATCACCAGCTATTTTGCATCACACCTTTACGTTCTTGTGAACTGAGTGGATGTTACTTCTAATCTATCCTCCTTTATTACTTTGAATCACTTCCATCCTCTCCACCAAATATCCCCGGAGACAGGGGAGGCTCACCTATGTTACTGCTCCCATAACTGTACTTACGAGGACTTGTGACCTTGATGCTTACCTTACAGGGGCCCATGCTTTACATAAACTCAGCAGAATCGTACCATGGTTCAGTTTGATCTTCACATACTTGGAAGTAGTCGCTATACTTTTAGAAATAGGCTTCTGCCCAAAGAGTTTCTCAAATAGATGATTTACAACTTACTGCTAAGGACAAGGAAACTGAGCTTAATGTAAGAGAGGATGGGGGCGTACCACTGCCCTAAACATGGAATAACCCGAATAATCTGGGGACCCCCATGACATGTGCTGACTCATTTGCCCCTGGCACTTTTACCATAATTCATACACTTAAAACAGAGACGGCTGAAGACCACGTGGCCCCCAGCACAGCCCCTCCCCCACAGGCACCCATCCACATGCTGAAGCTCGCGCGCATGGTCTCCATGGGAACGTTCAAACTCCACAACTGAAAATGCAAGATATCGCTTAAATATGATGAAAATACAGATAAGAGCTCGAAACGCAGTAGATGACCGTGCACAAGATCTCCTTGGAGGACCCAGGAGACTGAGTCGGTTAAGTGTGTGGCTCTTGATTTCAGCTCGGGTCATGATCTCGGGATGGTGGGATCTAGCAAGGTGTCGGGCTCCCCGCTCCGCAGGGAGCCTGCTGGAGATGGTCTCCCTCTGCCCCTCCCCCTAGTTGAGTTTTCTCTCTCTCAAATAAGTAAACAGATCTTTAAAAAAAAATCAACCCAAAAAATAAAACCTCAACATCCTTGACAACAGAGTGGGGAGAATGTGTGGATGGCAGCTGAATTATGGCACCATGTGCCCGGGGTTACTGTGTCATTGTAACAGAAATCTCCCCCTGAGGGTCCATCTACACATGATGGCAGGGGCAGCCAGACTCTTCTGGTACTTCTATGTCTCTCTGTTTTCCCAAATATAAGAATGAACTGTGGGTTAGACTCATGGATGCCACAAGGCTCCCCACGTGCACCCTGTGTCCACAACAGCAGAGACTGGGCCACACCATCCCCTGGAAGAACTCAAAGACCACAACTTTGACAGAGGACAGATAACAGAACTGAAGCCAGAGAACACAGAAGTTGGTTGACGTTGACTTTGAAACCAAGATCAAACAAAATGACCTCTTAGAAGTCTCTAAATCGAATCCATTTCACAGCACACGGGCTGACAATGAAATCTGAGCTGTGAATAATCGCCAGATGAGAGGATTCATTTGTAAAGGATACAACAGAACGTGAAACCATCTCAGAATTCATATGTTGAGCCCTCCTGGCTGGATATCGACGCTGGATAGAACGGATATCGACGTTGGATAGAATGGATATTGACGTTGGATAGAACGGATATTGACGTTGGATAGAACGGATATCGACGTTGGATAGAACGGATATCGACGTTGGATAGAACGGATATCGACGTTGGATAGAACGGATATTCCCTCCTGATCTTGATAGTGCATAGACAGCGCTTTCACTACAGCGCAATACACAACTCGAATGCGATTCACCAGTTTACGTGTAACCAAGGACTGCCGCTCAGCAACTTCACTTTAGGTTATGGGCCTTAAGAAACTTTTATTTAAATTGCCATCTGAGACACCATCAAATTATTCTCTTTTTTAAAGATTTTATTTATTTATTTGACAGAGAGACACAGCGAGAGAGGAAACACAAGCAGGGGGAGTGGGAGAGGAAGAAGCAGGCCTTCTGCGGAGCAGAGAGCCCGACATGGGGCTCGATCCCAGGACCCTGGGATCATGACCTGAGCCGAAGGCAGACACTTAACGACTGAGCCACCCAGGTGCCCCCTATCAAATTATTCTTACGAATATGCTTCACACTTTAAGACATCAGTCAGTGCCCACAACACCCCGTGCGTTCCCTATACACCCAGAGGCAGACATCCCAGGGACACCGAGCCTTCCCGAGAGGCTGAAGCTGGGTTGGCCAGTTCTCAGTCCCGGCTGCACACATTGGACTCCATTCTGCAGTGAAGCTGGGGTTTTACATTTTTGAGGTTTTAAATAAATGTTAAGGAATGCTTTCATGACTCCATGGAAATGTAAACTTGTGCATGATACGGCCTGATTTAGAACAAACAGACAGAGAAAACTGCTGCTCTACAAAGTCCCTGCAGCCCCTATAACCTAGGGATTCAGTTCTTCCAAGACTCCAGATTGGGGCCCATCTCAAATACGTGGGCATTAGGTATCTTCTCATAAACCAAGCAGCTCTAGTGCCTCCGGTAGAGAAAGATGTGACACACCTATCACTCTCCTTCCAGAGGGCTCACGACAGGGAACGTGAAAGTGTTGGGGACTGGTAGGTTCAATGTTATTACAATGCGTAAGCCCAAAAGCTGCTCCCCAGTGGATAACAGACTGGATTACTGGAGACAGAGGTAGGAAATTATGATTAAAGCTAGACCCAGAAAAGTTTTTATGTACTAAACATAGCTATGGTATGTACCAAAGCAATATTCAAAATTCAGAATAATGATACCAAGTGGTGAAGGAAAGGCTAACGGATTGTATTGACCCTCGGACGGAACACACAACGACTTACGTTTCTGCATATGGCTCGGTCACCCAGCACGGTGCATATACACTTAAAGATTCGCTATTTACTCTCCCAAATCTTGCACACACACCTGCACATCTCAGCTGATCACGGAACTGAGCTGTAGAATAGTCTAGCTTCTCTTCTGACTTATTAGTCGGGAATCATCAGTCTTCGTTTTATTGCCTGATGAGTGGGAGAAGTCAAAACTCGCCCGGCTTCAGGTAGACATAATCTCTGCCTATAAAGCACGGGTTATGGCTCTTTGGCTGCTGCAGGGGAATGCAGAGTCAAAATGTCAGCTACTCTGGGCACTTTCCTCATTTTCGATGCCTTTTTAAGCACAAAGTAATCTCCCAGGGGTTGAGTCAGGACGACGTAAATGCATGGGCATAACCCGTGCTTCTAAAAGTTGCATAAACGACACTCTTGCATTTTAAATCATTTGCTCAAATGATAAGCTTTTTTTATCATCCCAAGTGCTCTCAACAAATCACCCACAAGGTTTCAGTGTAAATGAAATATATTCTGATCTAGTCCCGTCTCATCTATGGGGCCTCGCTGAAGGTCAGCGTGACTCCACCTCCTAGTTCCTCAACGGGACTTGAACCTGCTTACACAGCAACGCGGGCAGTTAGTTGTAGTTAGGTTTGTAACCACAGTTCCTAGCTGGGTCTCGGTGAGGCTGAGGAGAAAAGAACGTGCTCAGCTCCTACTTCGCCCCAAGCTCCGAGCTGCGGGCTCACGCACAGAGCATCTCGCCCCATCTTCCGGCAACCCGGTGACACCAGTGTCAGTCACAAATTAAGGAAGCGCAGAGGGCTGAGCCTTGGTTTACTAAATGGGAGAAATTCCAAGTGAGCAACTCTTGTGCGACTCCAATGGCTATGTTTTTTCACTATGTTTCCTTTGGTTATCTTAAGCAATCGTTTTGTTTCTTTTCTGAATGTCTGTCTAATTAGAGATCCTGCCTCGCAGGTAGACAGTGTGTGTTTTTCTGCTCACTTGTTTCCCAGGAAAATTACCACAGTCCGGAAACTATAGGTGCCCCAATGCTGTCAACTAGCTCTGTTCAGGATTTTAATTTTTTAAATGCTTAATGCTTAAATGCTTAAGTTTTATCTCGACTAACTTAACAAAGTAGAAATAGAAACGTTTTTTTCTTATTTTATGGTAAGTGCCAGTTTTTCTTCCCTAAAAGTTCATACAGAATAAATTCCCTGCATCCCTTTTTGTGAAGGGCTCAAGACAGTTTAAGAATACCATTCCTCAGAAATCCTCATGCACAACAGCCAATCCCCACTTGTCATGAGCGTGATAACTAAAGAAGACATGTGTCCAAGTCAGAGACACAATTATGTCCCTATGTTCATGCAAAAGGTATAGAAAGCTAAGAGGTGGACAAACCCACTGTTTTTTGAATTGTACTTTATATAAGTTATATCATATCCCATCACCCAAATATACCACAAAGTTTCTTATTTAAATTTTGTTTAGAAATTCTCTCTGTATGGGTTGTGGACATTGGGGAGGGTTTGTGCTATGGTGAGTGATGTGAAATGTGTAAGCCTGATGGTTCACAGACCTGTACCCCTGGGGCAAATAATAAAAAGAAATTAAAAAAAAAAAAAAAGAAAGTCTCTCTGTCATGAGAGAAGTTACTTACATGGGTAGGCCTGGAGAAGTGTTCGCTTGCAGGGGCCTTTCCTGAGACTACGTGAACGTGCACAGCACTGACACTTCTCTTCCTTGCTGCGGAATATGTTCCCAGGAACCCAAGAGACAGACCTGGATCCATGTGCTCATTGTATAGGAAACACATGCCTTCCAATCTCAACTTAGAACCATTTCTAGGTAGAGCTTTTCACAGTCATTGCACCCTCTCTCTCGATATAAGAACTCTCTCCAGCAGAGATGGAACTACTATCTAAAGCAAGGTCTTCTCATCCATCCATCCATCCATCCATCCATCCATCCAACCACCTGTCCATCCATCCATCTATCCATCCATCATTTTCATTCATCCACCCATCCACCCACCCCTCTACCCATCTATCCAATTCCTTCCATGGGTCAAGAACACTTCTGGGTGCTGGAGGTCCTGAAAGGATTCTCAAAAACCATGAACTTAAATGTGGCTTATCAAAGGAAAAAAAAAAAAAAGAAAAGAAAAAAAAAGGCATCTGCTTTTTCTCCTAGGAAAAAAGATACAATGTTCTCAAATGAAAATGTAACATATGATGGAATGGAATAGAACATAAGGTCTTTAAGGCAAATATTTTTCACAGACTTTGCATACTAAAATAAATCACCAACGGCTTAAATTACATTTCATTTTACGTGTTTTGCTCCAAATTTCTAATGTCTTAAGGGTTGAAGATACAATTACTCAATGACAGAAAATGGGGATGGTTGGATGTATCACATCATTGCCGACTGAAGCTCTCTGTGACTTCAGTACCATTCTTAAACTAAAGGCAGCCAGCCATTTTAGCATCACTATAAATCTGGTGAGTAACAGCAGATGGATCTTTTTAAATTTTGTCTTAATTTAATTTTTGTTTTAAAACTGGTAACTTTTAAAATATATTGACAATGTATACCTTATTGGATATGTCTATTTACTATTAAAGAAAAAGTAGATTGTGTCTTTAGATTGTGAATTTGCAAATGAGATATTTTTATTTAGTTTTCCTATAATTTCACATAAATTGCTAAAAAGAGAACATGGAATCAATACTGTTTTCACAATTTTAAAATACTGGATTTATTTAATTTAATATCTTTAAAACACTTGCTCTTTTTCCTAAGAAAATAAATAAATAAGGGACCCCTGGGTGGCTCAGTCAGTGAAGCATTTGCCTTCGGCTCGGGTCATGCTCCCAGAGTCCTGGGATCGAGTTCCACGTTTGCTCCCTGCTCAGTGGGGGTCTGTTTCTCTGCCCCTCCCCGGGCCTGTGCGCATTCTCTCTCATTCTCTCTTATTCTCTAATACATAAAATCTTAAAAAAAACACAAGTAATTAAAACAAACTCTTCAGTAGTGAAAATAAGTTTAAAAAAGGACAAAGGATGATCACTGCCATCAGAGGAATCAAAATCCGTAGAAATGATACACACCTGGAAGAACAAGGGGACACAGTATCAATGGCCCAGCAAACGTTTCCAGTGGCTTCCTGTGGACTTTGGAGACTCAAGGAACCTCGGGAGTCCTGACTCCTGAGGTTGGTTGGCTACTGTGTCAGGTGAGCAAGGACAGGACTCCACGGAATGTATGGACTCACGTTGTTACAGAGTCTGGCCTTGGGCCTGTGGATGACGATACCCTGATCTCCCCTTCGGGAGTAGTTCGCATGGGCGCTAAAAACACACGCCCCCACGAGCACACACAAGCTCCTGACCCCCAGTTTATTTCGGTATAAGAAGACCTGAAAGACAACGGTCAGTCCTACTGAGGAGACCTGCTTCTTCAGCCACCAGGCGAACACCACAAGGACTTCACTGGGGTCAGATCAGTGAAGCAGGGCTGGCACAGCCCACGGCGGGGAGGGGACGTGTGCCCGCATTGGGCCCCGCATCTCCACGTCCGCCCGGGGACAAGCCGGCTCCCAGGCCGGGTGAGGTCTAGTCCCTAAGACCCAGGCCTTCCCTACAAGGGACTGCCATGCGCCCACTGTTCTCCTTCGGAGTCTCCATCTTTCGCTCCTCCAGACCGGGGGCTGTGCCATGATGTCTCTAAAGCACCAGAACTGTTTTGTCCCCCACATCTCTCACTCATGGGACGAACTTCTGAGGGCTCGACTGCATTACTGACAATGCTGGGGACAGAGTGAGAAAAAGATGTGCATTCCTGCTACATTCCCCACTGTTAGCATCGTAGCTTGCTAGTATGTAGAAACCTTCCCGAGCTCCAGCTCCCCTTTAAACTCTGCTTTGCGATGGTGAGGATGGAACTCTATAAACCCACTTCGGCTTTGTCACCTGCTCGCTCTTCGCTCTGATCAAAGACCATACAGCGAAGGACTGGACAGACCGAAGACGGTGAGAAAACTTGTTCCTTCTGTCTGTCCCCCGTGGACCGCCCGTTCGCACCCCCCTGGACTTCTGCCTGCCCCCACTTCCGGTCCCCCCCACCCCGAACCCTCGCGGTCCTCGCATCTGCCCCCCACGTTCTGCCTGTACCACGGGGTAGACCTCCTGCCTCCCCCCTACCCAGCCCCGTGGACTTTCTGCGGTCCCCCCACACTGTGGACCTCCTACCTGCCCCACGGGGACCTCCTGTGTGCTTCCCGATCCTGCCAGCCGGCTTCGCCAGGCAGTAGCAGCCTGCTTCGGTGTCCAGATTACTTGAAGAGCGAGCAGCATGCCCCTCGGAGCCCCGCACCCGCTGGCCAGCTCTTACTCGGGGTCTGAGCCTCGCCGAAGCAGTGGAGTTGTAATAACCATAACGTCTTTGCTCAGCTTCCTCAGCCCCAGGGGCAGGAGCTGCTTCCTGCCTTTGCTATCTCGTAAAGCTTTCCTGTTCTCTTCTTAATTTTTCAGTTAATACCCACTTCACGTATTGCATTAATTCTCTCTTTTCGAGTTGTGTGGTTTCTGTGTCCTAACTGGACAATGACTGATACAGGTAACAATAAATACTGAGAAAAACACAGCAGGGAAGAGGCCCCAAAGGCTATGGGGAGGGGGAAGCGTAGGCAGTTTTCGAGGTGTGGGTCAGGGGAAATGACATTTAAGAAGACAATGACCCTCCCGCTCTGGTTGAACCTCGGGCAAGCAGGAGCTTGCTTCAGAGGAGCATGGTTTCACGTGGCCTCGTTTAGACTGCGGATGGGGGCTGGTCACCCCCTGAAAGAGCAGGCTTCAAGGTATCCTTGTCTTTCAGAGACCCCTAGACTTGGAGCATCCCCCGGAGGGAAGGACCACCAGGATCACGGTCCTGCTTCCCCAAAGAGACCCATTTGGCTCTTTCAGGCAGACCTTGCCCATGAAGAAAATCCTGCTCCTACTGGTTGCAGACATGGGCACCTTCGGCTGATCCTTTCAGCAAATATTCTACTGACCATGAGAGTCCACATGGGGGCTGTTCTCGGTGGTGACGGGGAAGCACCCACCTCTTGGTAAGGGACAACCAGAGTGCTGAACACGAACCACAAGGGAAGCCTGCTATCTATCGTCTCCCCACTGCTGCCTGGCCCAGATCTCAGACCAAAGACACATTTGCTCTATCTGTAAAATCTCTGGCACAGATTCCAACAGGCACACTCCTTCAGTTGGTTCCTCAGTATATGAACAAGTAATGATCCGGTGTGTTCAGTGAAAACATCACCAGATGGAGAATCTGAACACGTGGGTCCTACACCTGGCCTTGGGGAACGCGGGGCTCAGTTAGTTAAGCATCTGCCTTTGGCTCAGGTCATGATCTCAGAGTTCCAGGATCTAGCCCCACATTCAGCTCCCTACTCATGGGGAGTCTGCTTCTCCCTCTCCCTCTGTCACTCCCCCTGCTTGTGTGTGCTCTTTCTCTCTCTCCCCGCCTCTCTCTGTCAAATAAATAAATAAAATCTTAAAAAAAAAATCCACCTGGCTTTGCAATTCTGGGCCATGTCAACTGCACACCCTTGAAGCTTAGGGTCATCACCTGGAAAAAAAGGGAAGTAGAACAAAACCATGGATTTTATAATTAAATTCCTTTAATCATCTCATTTTTGCTTACAATGAATGGTAAGCTAATAGAAAAAAATTCGGTGGTCACCTCAAGTGTAAAAGATTACTTAAATATTTACCTTGATCAGGCTCCCCACTGGGCATGGAGCCCAACACAGGGCTCAATCTCACCATCCTGAGATCATGACCTGAGCCAAAATCAAGAGTCTGATGCTTAACCCACTGAGCACTCAGGCGCCTCTTACTGTATGTATTCTTAAGGAACCAGCAAAAACACATGTAATTATCCAGTGTTTTCCTTTGGTTCCCCACATTCATGTTTCAATTTCCTAGTAACTACCAACTCTAGCCCTACTTCCTCTAAAAACCTTAGTTTTTCCTACAACTTTATGACATGCCCCCCAAGACTGACATATTTTCAACTGGGTTGTGCCATCCCCAGCCTTCTTGGATTGGGACACCGCTCTTAAAAACTCCCATTATCTCTTCTAACCATTCCTGTGTTGATTTTCCCCCTTCTGCTCCTGCTTTATTTTACTGGTTCCAGAACACTTTTCAAAGTCAGTTAAAAGTTTGGCAATATTTCAGACAGTTTCCTAGGATTTATTGGGTGCTGTAGAAAAACTCTCAATGACTAGAGTTTCCAGAGATTCCCTGGAGTCTGAGGCTGGGAATCAAACCTAGGACAGTTCAAAACAGGGCCCTGAGTAAGTCTCCAACCCAGGGAGGGAATTCTTAAACACACGTGAGAACTGCAGCATTTACAAGTTGTCCAACATTGTTGAAAACAAGAGAATAATTAGCTTTTAGGAAAAGTGATATGTAACCTATGCATTAGAGCTTTAACAGACATGATGTTGTAAGTAAGAGGAACAAAATTTCACACAGATTTTGTGCCAAGGGTAATTGACAGACTTGATACTTTTTGGAAGGGGGGAGCTAAAGTGATAATCTCAGTACAGAACTTACATAAAATCCTTTAAGAAAATCTAATCCTCTTATATGCAACAGCATACATATCTAAAGAAGTCTCATTAACAGTACTGACTAATGGGAGTTTTTAAAAATAGTTCATCAGAAACCCTACTAAGAAAACCATTTCTCACCCAAGGGCACCTGGGTGGCTCAGGTGGTGAAGCGTCTGCTTTCGGCTCATGTCATGATTTCTGGGTCCTGAGATCTAGTCCCGCATCGGGTTCCCTGCCCAACGGGGAGTCTGCTTCTCTCTCTCTCCCCCCTCTGCCTCTTTCCCCTGTTCGTTTTCTCTTTCTCTCTCTCTCAAATAAATAAATAAAATCTTTTAAAAAATCATTTCTGAGTAAATTATGAACTTCAACAGAAAATTCAGATTGTTTGGCATTAGCCATGGAAAGAAATCAGATGAAATGAATTCTAAAATTAATTGTATAGTTATTTGTACCTCAAAACAGAGGTTGAGAGACTACAGTATGGTTTTGCAAATTTAAAATACAAGGATTCATTACAAGCAAAAAAAATTTAAAAAAAATTCGCTTGTGTTAACAGGAACGTGGGGATCCAAAGATAAATGAAACAAGGTTTTTAGAAGAGCTCACAAATAATTCTGTAAATAAACAATTACAGAATGAATCCATATATATTTAAGAGAAGCCCCGACTAAAGTATAAATAGGGATTCTGAATTCTCAGAGGGCTACATGCTGAGAAAGGTGGCACTGAGCTGGACACCAAATGAGAAAATCATGACCCCTTACAGGAGCATTCAAAGATGATGCTATGAAAATTCACATAAATGACCCTGCAGGTCCCTGTAGGGCAGTAGTACTCTGGTGATGTTGGGAAGCCCAAGTGTTCCGTGGTTTGAAGTGCTGTTTCTCGAATCAGGCTACCTAGGCTCAAATCCCACTCTGCTAAGTATTATTTAGGAGTCATCTGTAAAATGGTAAAGATAAAGTGGTCTTGGGCAATAATCTATAAAATCATCTAGTGTAAAATGTAAAAATAGCATCTAGCGGAGACTGACTTCCTGAAGGAAAGGGTGAGGGGTAAGGTAGATCTGCTCTCTAGTAAAATGATCATTTAATTACTGAAAATCATACACACACACACACACACACACACACACACACAGCCAAGCCACTTAAAGTCTCAGTAAATTTTCCTAAGGGCATAAAAAGTAGAGAACCAGCTACTGAATTTAATTTAATATCAGAAAGAATGGCGAAATTTGGTGACATCTGAGCCATTGTCTAGTCACATACTCACCCTGTCCCCAGTCAATGTGACAGACAGAGCTCTACTCCAGGCATGTGCAGCCCAGATGACAAAGGCTCCCTGTTCCCCCGATGTCCATTCTAGAACTATGTTTTCACATAAGCAGGAGCAAGGCACCAGCACCTCTCCTCTCCTTAGTTCTATATTGAAGAAGCTCTACACCAGGCAGGCATGGCCATGAAACCTGGTCTTCCTTCTACAGGCAGCCCCAACTCCTAGAATGGAAGCTATAGTCCAGGCCCAGCAGGCTGAGAATAATGAAGTCGTGAACATCGCCACACCAGCTCTCCTGTAACATACAGGTTGCATGCCAAGAAGTGAGGCAGAGAGGACCAGGCACCAACATCCTAGTCCAGAGCTCCACTCATAGGGTAAGGACAAGCCCTGGAGGGGCAGAGCGTGGCCAGTATCTATAGAGTTACTACAATATGTTCTCTAGGATGCTCAATTTTTAGCAGAAAATTATGAGACATGCAAAGAAACATAAAAGTGTGACCCCTACACATGAAAACAGGCACAGAAACCGCTTCTGAGATAACCCAGATGTGGGGCTTAGTAGATAAATATGTCAAAGGAACTATTATAAATATGTTCATAGAACCAAAGGGAACTGTGTCTAAAGGATTAAAGCAAGGCCTAATGAGAATGACTTACACAATACAGAATAAGGGAAATTATAAAAATAACCAAATGTAAATTCTGGAGTCAAAAAGTACAATATCCCAAATGAAAACTTCACTACACAAACCTAATAGACTTGAACTGCCAACAGAGAATAGTGGATTTGAAGATAAACTGATAAAGATGTTGCAATTTGAAGCACACAGAGGAAAAATCAAATGAAGGAAAATGAGTACAGTATTAAGCACATCAATATATGCATAATGGGATTACCACAGGAAGAGCACAAAGATCTCACAAACGTACACATCGCAGTAAAAATGTAGAAAGACAAAGACGAAAAGAAAATCTTGAAACACCCATTAAAAATAAATAAATAAATAAAATAAAACCTAACTCCTATGCGCAATAAAACTGCAGTGAGATAAACAGCAGACTTCTCCTGAGAAACAATAGGGGTGAGGGGGCAATAGGAAGACGTCATCAAAGTGCTGGAAGGAAAAACCACTAACTAAACAAGAACAAGAACAAAAACAACCAAGCTGTCATCCAGTGATGTCTATCCAGCCACTCAAAGCCACAGTGAGACTCACTTCATACTCATGGGGACAGCTGTAATAAAAAGACGGACAAGAGCTGGCCAGAAGGAGGAGCAGTCAGAATCCTCATACATTGCCGGGAGCCTACAAAATGGGAAAGCTAATGTGGAACGGTCTAGAAAGTCCTCAAAATGTTAAACCCAAGGCGCCTGGGTGGCTCAGTGGGTTAAAGCCTCTGCCTTCGGCTCAGGTCATGATCTCAGGGTCCTGGGATCGAGGCCCGCATCGGGCTCTCTGCTCGGCAGGGAGCCGGCTTCCTCCTCTCCCTGTCTCTCTGCCTACTTGTAATCTCTCTCTGTGTGTCAAATAAATAAATAAAATCTTTAAAAAAAAAAATGTTAAACCCAGAATTTCCATAGGACCCAGCAATTACACTCCTGGGTACAAACACAGGAGAAAGGAGACATATGTCTATGCGAGAACGTGTCCACGAATAGCAATGTTACTCACAATCACCAAAAAGAGCAGACAGTAATATCCATCAATGGCTGAAAAGATAAATAAAAGACGTTCTATATACGTACATCAGATTAGTATTAAGCCTTAAAAGTAATGAAGTTTTGACACATGTTACAATGTGGATGAAACATGAACACATTATACTAAGTGAAAGAACCCAAGTCACAAAAGACCACATGTTGGATGTTTTCCTTTATGAGAAACTGTCAGTTTAGGCAAATCGATAGAGACAGAAAGTTAGATGAGTGGAATCTGGGACTGATGGAGGTTAGAGGAATGGGGACTGTCAGGGGTTTCTTTCTTGGGTGATACAGAGTCTCAGATTAGGTGTGGTGAGGCTTATATAACTCTGGAAATACACTACAAACCACTGAATTACACATTTCCAAGGCAGAGGGGGTGGGAATCTCTATGATGTGTGAATTACATATCAAAAAAGCTGTCTTTTTTAAAAAAAATAGTACCTATCTGTTAACATGGTCATTAAGCTAAGTGACATGACAAATGTGAGGCTGTTAGTCAAGCAGGAGGCACAAAGTCTCAGTAAATTAAGGTCCTCTTTCTGCTACTGTCACAGCCATCACTGTTGCCTACACTTTTACTAGCTCATTCTGGAAGGCACCTGCTGTGTGTCACACCTTCACATGCTGTGCCTGCTGATCACAACAGACCTGTGATGTCAATTAGGTAAAGACATAAGAATTACATGCGATGCCTTTTTTTTTTAAGTAACCTTATTTGGTGAAATATGAAATATTTTGAGTCAAGGTACTTGGTGGCGATATCAAGATGACTTCAGAGGTCTTTCTAGGGTTTACAGATGGTGCAGTGGAGAAACCCATGTTGGCAGCCTTTCCTGGGAGCCTATTCCTCCTCCACCAGATGTCATGCCCCGATTCTACTGTGAGGGTTCAGCTTGGAAAACACTACTCCAAAACCCTACACGGACGATGCCCCTTCCCATCACAGCAGGGTGACGCACCCTCTGTCCCTCCTCGTATCCAGATGTGTCCAATTTCATATCTGTAGTGACACTGCCTGTTCCCTGCCTCTCTCGTCAGACAACACAGGTCTGAAGCCCATTCATTATTTGCAAGACCCTTAGGAAAACACTCACTTTAGTTTTTCAAGATTATTTGTTTACTATAAATAAGGCCATCAGCTCATAACTTTGATGGTGTGCCTCATATCTGTTTTTAGAAAACTACGGCAAAGTGCTCTCAAACGCGAAAGCTGAGAACCATGGGAGAAAACTGTCCATGAGATTGGAAATCGCATTGTCTCACAACCGTCATCCGTGTTCTCTACCTGAAGGCATTAAACTCTGAGTTAAGCTATATAGTTTAGCTTACAGGTGATAGTCCCATACGCAGATAAAACCAGGAGAATAGAATATAGATTTTTTTCTCCCCTCCCGAGGATCTTGCTTTCCAAATGCTCTCTCCGCTAGGATCTACAAACGTGTGTGAGGGACGACAGGTCAAATCAAAGAGAATTCTACTGACACCTGACTTCCAGCAAATACCTGGGTCAACCAGAAACATTGTGGGGGGGGAGAAAAAAAAAAAACCTTAACTGAGATCAACCTGGAACTTTAATTAGATCCCTCCCAAAAGAAACTTACAAAAAAATCCCAAGAACAGTAAGAACAAAAACAGAACGTCCTCTAATGTAAAAACATGCCATTTTTCTTCATACCTTGAGAGATTTGAAAGATGAGGAATTGGGGTGGTCATCAATCAGGAAAGAAATTAAGGACTTGGCAGCTACTTGAGGGACGATCCCATTCAATACTTTTTATTACCTGGCTAATGAAAGGGGACTTCTTATCCTCCCTTTTTCTTCTTTAAAATGCCTCTGATTTGTCCTATCATATGGCAGATGCCCTTGAACCGCACACTCATAAGTCTAGTTGAGGTCGTTTCTGTCATGATCATCTTCAGACAAAGTATCAGTGAAGTTGGATTTAATGTATTTGGAAGATTAATGGGGAAAGCATACAGATTTCTAGCCCAGTGACCAGAATATTAAATTCCAGGGTTCATTATCCAGAAGAGTCTGTTTTCTGCTCTTTTTCACTACTTTATCTCACAGGTAGTTGTCACTTACAACTTGTGCTGTTAACTCCCATGGAGATCAAAGAGAATCAGAAATGTCAAGGTGCTGCCAGCCAGCTCTGCTCATGGGACAGAGTCCAGGGCAGGGTTCAGCCATCAGGAGGGAGAACTTTGGCTCACAGAGACCTGGGCTTCGATAAGCCTGGACCCCTACTGGGTTAATGGGAAGCACCTCGCCCAATCTCCACAAACAAATCCAAGGCTATGAGCTCTGAAGGCATGGCTCACCTCCCCACCACACAGATGGCTTCCATTTCCCGTCTGAGCCTTTGTGAAAGAAAGCCAAGGAAGAGATCTCTTCCTTTAGTGCATTATATGAAGAGTTCTAGCCCTTACATTAAGGAAGATCTGTTTTTCTTGGGAGAACATGGAAGAAATCAGCCACAGTGTCTTCAATCCTAAAAACTATGCCAAATCACCACCACCATATCCTCAGCAAAACCCTGTTGTAGCCATTCTCCAATCAAAAGCCTTTACAAATTAGGGTAGACATGGAATCAACCCATTTCAAATTCCTTTGAAAAGCAGGTGTTAATATTTTTTGAAAAATTTTAATGGAATTTAGCATTTGCACACACATAGCATTTGAAGGGACTGGTTATGGCTGCCCCTTCAGCATCCGATATCTGCACGCACATGCACAAAATCCTTCTAAGAGGCAGAGTCTGAATTCCTTCTTTCCAAAGAGAGAAAGAAATTTAAGACAGATGTAAAGAATTTTCTAGAAATTTAATAAATGTTCAAAAACCTATTTGCCAAACCTTTTCTACGGTCAAGACCTTAAAGGATTTTGGCCACATGTATTTGCTCAGCTACCTAAATCATGTCTCACTCATCTGTGTATGATTGATTTATGTACTCAAGACTCTAATATCCACTAAGGTTTTCTTCCCTAAAAATATGGAAATATTTTAAGAAAATTAAAAGACAAGGCATTAAGATTTTGGCTTGGGGCAGCCTGAGGGATGCAGGCATCTTCTCAATGGGGTCAGATGCTCCTCACTGTAGGGTCCCAGCAAATGGGACCACTGGAAGCATTCAAGTGATGTTCAGTGTCTACATCAGATACTAAGAAAATGAGGAAGTACCAAAGAATCATTGGTTCAATAAGACTTGGACTTCCCGGCCATGGATTCACCCCTGCATTTGGAGCAAACACCCTAATCTGTAAGCATGTGATCCTCAACAGAAGAGCCGAGGCAAAGTGCTTCCAAGCACACAATCAAATAATCCAACCCGCCAATAAGTTTCACACCATTGTTCTATTTGGAATGAAGACATCCCTGCAGCACTAGCAATGGACCAGCAAGTTACAGTAGAACCGTCCCCTGGGAAGTTCGTGATGTCAGACCTGGCCACCATGAGTTTGAAGTACAATCTTGAGGCGGGTGCACTCTTCCCAGGTTCTTGTAAAACAACAATGTAAGTCTGGGCACATGCACTGCTGCCAAATGTGCTAGAGGAGGCAGCCCGACATATTCTAGACAGTATTATTTGGCGATTTCCTCCTGCTATTACAAACCAAAGAGATTTGTCCTGCCATAATAGCAGAACCAACTACAGTCTCTCAAGGGAAACCACACCCCGACCCCTTTCACACACCACTGGCAGCCGAGCTGTACTCACCAAACCTTTGCACGTTGAGAGAGCCACAGAGGAGTTTTTGTGAGATCGTAAGGAGCCTTGATAGAAACAGAAATCCTCAGGCGGGAAGGTTTGCACGGACTTAGTGCCTCCCTTCCCCAGTGTCTGAACCATAAATCCGGGAGCCACCAGGTTGCTGGAAGCTTTCAGCTCCATGTGGAAGTCGTGCCTGAGGCCCTTCAGCCGAAGGTGGAGAGACTCCACCCTGAGCTGGGCCAGCTCCCTCTTCCTCCTCTGAGAGTGGGTGATTTCGTGGGACACGTAGTCTCCATTGTGGTCAACCTCATACGGAGACACCAGGTCATATTCTGAAAGACAAAGAGAGGAAGGCTGAGTAAGTGTGGGATTCTGAAAAGATTCAGGGAGTCTTGGAATATAATTTACTGCCAGATGACACTTCCGCCTGATAAGAAATGATAGTAGGACATTTCAGCATCAAGCCAACCTCAGATCTGCACTGCAGGATGCAAACAATCAGAGTCAGGAGTGAAAATATTCCGAGTGGCCTTTAGGGAAGTCTCCACTGCCCTATAATATGTTATTCCCAATCCAGCAAAATCTAAGACACTCCAAAAGAAAACTGGATCATAGGCCAAAGAAAACTGAAAATGGACCTTTAGGATTACATCTCATAAGTTTTACTTTATATTCATGACAACATGTAATCATTTATGGTTCTAAATATTCTTTCAGTCATTTTTTAATTTTTTATAAAAATCTTCATTGCTCTGACAGGAAATTTTAGCTTCAAAATACCAACTATTTCTCAGAAAGCAGTTAAAAAGACAACTATGATGGGAATTCCTTGTTGTTTAATATTTTAATAGTTAATTGTTAAATCGAGGAATCCTATAAGTCATCTGCAGACACATTCCAGATGCTAATGTTTCCTGCACGGTCTACTCCCACTGACTACCACTGCCCACCCCCTCACTGGCTTGAGTTCTTGGCATGTCATTGGAGTTCACCACTCAGGGTCCTCCCTGACACCACGGTCTTCTGCCTGCTCCGATCCATAGTATGCTAGCGGAAAACACATTCAAATACATAATTTTTTGAAACGTCAAGAAAGGGACTGGGCGCCTGGGTGGCTCAGTGGGTTAAAGCCTCTGCCTTCGGCTCAGGTCATGATCCCAGGGTCCTGGGATCGAGGCCCACATTGGGCTCTCTGCTCAGCGGGGAGCCTGCTTCCTCCTCTCTCCTCTCTCTCTGCCTGCCTCTCTGCCTACTTGTAATCTCTCTCTTTGTGTCAAATGAATAAATAATATCTTTAAGAAAAAAAAAAAAGAAAGGGACTGTCCAATTTCAGGGCACCCACACAGGCCTGCGGTGCGTCAGGGGCCGACGATGTCACAGTGTGGCTTTGGCCACTCGAGTTGTCTCCCTCTCTGTGGAAAGCACAGAAGGATGCTTTACAGCTCCTTTCATTACAAAATGTGCAGTCAGGAGCCTTCAGAGGCTCATAACTGGGACCCTTTCCTGCGTTAGTACGAGTTGGACATTCTTCTTGGATCATAAGATAAAATACCGAGATGGCATTTGGTCTGAAGTAAACAGTATTTGGGTAATCATTTTTTCTGGAAAAAATGAGGTTTTCTCCACAGCCATCTATTTCAGGGCGCTATCTGTCCACAGGCCCTTGTACCATCAGGGACAGGGGAAGTCCATGCTGGGGCAGGGCAGGCAGCCGGTGCCAGTCAGAGACGGCACACGGTGTGCTGGGGGAGACAGAGCAGGCTTTGGGTGGTGAGGCCTTGTCTGCAGCCCCCATGCTGGAGCCAACGGGGGGGTGTCCAGGCCCGGCAGCCAAACCAATCCAGGGGCAGGAGAGCCAAAGCCTCAGCTCTGGCCTCGGCGACCCCAAGGAGGCTGTGTCCTCCAGGCAAGGCTTCGGTTACCAACCCCAGGGGCCTGGCCCTGACACACAGGGATCAACAGGTATCCTGAGGGCCACGGGCAGCAGGTTGTGGCAGACCACCTGACAACCAAGCATTGAAATCTACATCAAAGCAGGGCATTGTGTCCCAGAGGGCAAAATGTATTGGGTCCCTTTCCTATTTTACTTAGGAAACCAAGAAAATAAAACAAACCTGCTTAAACTGTGCGCAGCGTCAGAAGAAAGGGGGAAGCAAGTCAGGGACTTGCTCATCTGTAAGGATGGGACTGCAGGCTGTCCTGGGCCACTCTGAGAGACAAGTGAAGGGTGCATGTCTTCCTACCTCGGGTTCCCCCCACCGCCTTCTGCACCCCCAGCTTCCTGGACCGAGGGGGGAGGCTGGTGCAAGCGGCCGTGTTGCCCTTTCACTGTGCCCCCCGGGGCTCAAAGGGGAGCCCTTTCCCCCTCACTCCAAGTCTGTGTCCATTCCAACAGGGGCTGTGGACTCTTCCAAACACTGGCTAATCAGCAAATTAACTGCACATAAAAAGATGATTACAACTTAAAAAAAAATCAAATTGCTTCCAGATGATATAAGCCAAAAAATCTCAGGACCTTCGTTTTGGAGAACATACGACATGCATCCTTATCTGGAGGGGAAATAGAGTATCTACTCTCAAAATAGTGAGTGATAAGGCTCTTTTACATGAATACTCACAGAGTCCTGTTGATAATGCTAGACAACCAGCTATCTGAGGGGGAAAAAATAAACGGCCTGCTTTACCGCATTTGTTGATTCCCCCGGTATAAGACTCTCCCACTGTGGCTGATCTCCAGGACCAATGTGATGTCACTCAACACGGAGCACGGAAGAGATGCCCCGCAGCACACCCAGACACACGCAGTGTTTCCCGCACGTAGACAGGATGGATGCAAAGAACCTTAAGAGCACAGATAATAGCCAAAAAATGACGAAGGGTGAGATTTGCATATTTTAATTTTTTTTTTAAGATTTTATTTATTTATTTGACACAGAGAGAGAAATTACAAGGAGGCAGAGAGGCAGGCAGAGAGACAGGGAGAGGAGGAAGCAGGCTCCCCGCTGAGCAGAGAGCCCAACGCGGGCCTCGATCCCAGGACGCTGAGATCATGACCTGAGCCGAAAGCAGAGGCCTTAACCCACTGAGCCACCCAGGCGCCCTTAATTTTGTTTTTTAAAAGGACTTGTTTCCCTGTAACCTTACTTATATTACTTTTCAGTGACCAGCTTCGCCAAACTTAACGGAGAGTGATGATCAGTTCTGGAGGACTGGTACAGGCTGGCCCCAGACCACCCGCTCCACAAACGGCAAAGCCACGCTTTGTGATCAATGACAATCAGTTCCCAAGAAAGAGGAAGCAAATGTGTGGTGGAAGAAGACCCGATCTTTTCAATGTAGTCTACAGGTTCTCAACCAGAGTGATTCCCCTCCCCCAGCCCTGGGAGACAAATGTCTGGAGACGTGTCCATCTGTCCCACGATGGGAGGGGCACAGTGGTGCCCCCGGGATCTAAGGACCCAATCCAGACATGCCACTACAGAGTCTTCAGCGCGTGGGACAGACTCCCGGACAAAAGGGTCATACTGCCAAGGTAGGGGAGTCCTGATTTAGTCCCACAACAGTCCTTTCTATCAAGTATGTACTCTTGGTTATGTATAAATGAATGTGGAAAAGGTCATCACTGAAGAATTCGATGAATGAACAAAATAAACATTACAGTTCATCGTACTCCTATTGCTATCTGGAAATAAATCAATAGATAACTGTAGTAGACTGAAACAATTAACTCTTGAGTTTATGTTTTCAGATTATAATCCCCACTACAATCGGCTTCTGATTCCAAGAAAAAATTAGTGTGAGTCCTAATCTTTAAGAATCCTTTATTTTTTTTTAACTTCTTTTAAAGGTTTTATTTACTTATTTTAAAGAGAGAGAGTGAGAGCGCGCAAGCTCGCAAGCATGAGCTGGTGCAGGGGCAGAGGAGGGAGGGAGGGAGGGGCAGAGGGAGGGAAAAAGGCGCAATCTCAAGCCAGCTCCCTGCTGAGCCTGGAGCCAGACACAGGGCTCCATCCCAGGACCCTGAGATCACGACCTGATCTGAAATCAAGAGTTGGACACAACCGACTGAGCCACCAAAGCACCCTTCTTTGAGAATCCTTTAGATAAGACCTGTGTCCTATACACCCTTGGTTAAAGAGGAAAACTTCACACATGGCTGCTCCAGGCAGTGGTCAGAACTCCCTGATTTCGAGAGGTTTTGTGACCACAGCCTCAAGTCCAAGAATACTCCGGTTTCAAACTGAACGCACGAGGTGTAGACCACCTGAGCATGCAGGGCTGGTTCATACCAGCTGCAGAGAGCTGAACTGCACCTTGCCTCCTACCCCTGCACTCAATGACATCACATCCATAGCTTGGAAGCAGCCAGCGTGCGAGTATTTACCCCATAGGGACCAGAAAATGTCCTCAGTCTGGGCTCCAAAGAGCCTGTTGTTAAAGATTGACAAGAACCCCGTGGGTGAACCTGAAAGACAAGACCCCGTGTCACGTGCCCCCAATGTTTGAATGCAGATCAATATAATTTTCCAGTGCACACACACAAACAACAGGTCTATTATGTACAGTGAAACCCCTTTCTAAAGAACTTCTAAACCTTGCCCTGGAAGCGTAATTTACTCTAGAATCAAAAGCTAACAAGTATGTGATCCATCTTGGCTCTCAACAAGAGCCACTATTTTTATTACAAAGGCAAATTCGTAGGAAAAGCATTAAAATCTCCCACTAAGGAAAAACAATTCTGAATCAGCCAAAATGAAACGGGCATACTTAATGTCTGAAAACGATTTAGTTATCTGTCGTGGCATCAAGAATAGAGGGAAAGAAAAAAAAAGAATAGAGGGCGTTCTCTTTCTCCGCTGCCGAACTGCTTCAGACGCTGAGAAAACCTGGCAATCACAGTCCGAATTATGCATGAAACAAACCTTATGGCCAAAAAGAGCGACTCCACAGCCACTTTGTATAACAGATACCTAGATAACCAGCAGTCGAACAAAGTGCCCCCTGGCTCGACTGCTCTACAGGGAAACAAGAAATAGTCTTTTCTCTGCTAGTAGGAAAGCCCTCTAGCGATACCTACTCTCTGCCCTTGGCCGTTTATCATTAAAGACCTCCAGCACACAGAGGGCGGGTAGGGGGCTGGGGTGAGACCACTAAGCTACAACATCACCTTCCCCTCCAGTTTCTGACCAGGTGAGGTACGTGGTTGTCATGGCAATCTTGGCGTGTGACACGAGCCCAGGTGCCGGGTGATTCTAGCCTGATTCGAGCCGCGTGCCAGCCAGGCTGGGGTCCAGCTCACAGGAGTGCATCCCGGCGCGGAGCAGGGGAAGCTCGCTTGGGCAGGAAGGCTCTGCCTTCTCCTTCCGGAAATGGTTCTCTGTCTGTATTTCTCCTCCCTTAAAGAAAACTTATTTTCTATAAAATGCTATACAGTCCTTTGAAAAATCTCCTGAGACCTTCAGGAATTTTCATGATTTTAGAGAACTAGAATTTTTACAAAAATCTCTTTTTTCTGAAGTGCGCGTGGAGGGGCAAATCCAATATGGATAATTACATTGTGGAATGCATCCTAAGAGAAACAGTAAAGAAGACAAGGGCAAGCCCAAGAAGGTGACCTTTAAATAGACAGATAATTACCTTTCTCCAGCGATTAGGGAGCACAAAGTGATTTTTAAGTGTTTCCTACAGCTTACATCTAGCGCCCTCTGCTGGTTCCAGTGATTATCTACCTAGCACGGTATTCAGAGACTCTTCCAGGGCTCATTCGGTAGGACATCATTCAAATAGCTAATGCGTATGTCAGACTCCTGTCTCTATAAAACATGGAACACTGTATTAAAAACTTTGAGTTATTGACTTTTCTAGATTTTCTGAAACTATGTTGGGATAATCCTCGTTCTTGCTCTAAAATACTCCCACGCCAATTACCCATTCCATGCACCGTATTCCGATTACGTCCCGACTCTCCCAGAGCATCCACTTTCATACTAACATGATAAGCCCTGAGCAGAATCCGCTTTCTTCCGTCTCCTGCTCTTCAGTCAAGGATATACGGACAGGCTTCCATTGAAAAAGCCTGAGGAGGATCGGGAGGCGGCGAAGGGAGAAAGGAGCAGGCGCTTTCTCACTTCCTGAAAGCATCGATTAGTAAAACCTCTAGATCAGTTCTTGCTTCTCACTGTTCTTGTCAAATTCCTTGCTTCTCCCCCACCGCTCAGGGTCACAACGCCGGTGAGCGCCAGGGGCTCGCGGAAAGCGGCACAAATTCTGCGGCAAGCCCACTCACGGGAGGCGGCGTCCGGGGGAGTCCGCGGAGCTGGAACGCTCGCGGCCCCTCGCGGCCCGGCACCCCCTGCTGAGGACGCGGGGCCCGCCTTCCCGCAGACTTACCGCCCGTCTCCGTCCAGTCCGGCCCGCCGCTCGGGCTCCCCGGCC